>JBBBDQ010000152.1:1210000-1437500 GCA_037127315.1 Ascarosepion bandense
TGAAAAAAAAATAAAGAAAAAAGTGAAAAGATTTGAAAAGAGAAAACCGGAGACCGCATCCTAAACAGGAAACAAGGGATGAGCCTCTTCACCTGTTCAATAGACGTGGGTGGAGTGTGAACCGGGCGATAGTTTAGTCTATCTACTCCAACTGGAAAAAAAAAACGAACAGTTAGAGATGGAGGGGGCGGTAGAGGAAGAAGAGATAGCTAATCGATCTTAGAAGTGAGAGACGGAAGCACATGAAGGCATGATCCAGGGATTCGAGAGATGTTACCCTAGACTATTCTGTTTTGACCCTAAGGAAAAACGGAAAAGACATATCAGACGCTACTTGGTTTCAGAAGATGAAAAGAAAGAAACAAACAAATACATAAATAAATAAAGAAAGAAAGAAGGAAGAAAGAAAACGCCCTGCGAATACCTCATAAATAATAAACTACTTCGTTTTGAGCCCAAGGAAAGCCGGAAAAGGCAGAGACGCCGTTTGATTTCAGTGGAAGAAAGAAAGAAAGAAAACCAAATTGAAACAGGAAAGCAGTGAAATTCTCATGGGTACTCCTAGTCTTTGATAATGGAATCAGTCAGTTAAGTGCCATACGTGATACACGCTTTGGGCGATCATGTCTCGAAAGAGACATGACTGACTGGGCAGAAGATTGTCCCGCAGAAGGTTGACATTGCTTTATGCGGTAGACTGGTTGTCAGCCCAGGCTATAGAACCCAATTTGTCCGATTATTTAACCCAAAACTGGTCGGAAGAGACGGATTAATACCTTTCCACAAGGGTATTTGTGCGTAAGTGAATGCATGGAATTCAATTGGAATTCGAACTCGGCTCCCCGATATCCACTGCATCACAACGCACATTCTAATAATGACTTAGAAATGCTAAAAATGCTCAGAAAACATAGGACAAAATGATTGTCAAACTTATTGTCAAGTTCTTCTCGGAAACTCCGAAACAAAATGTGGACAAGTTAAATAAAAAGTATTATGCTAAGAAAATTCGCTGGTTTGATCGTCATCCAAAAAGAAAAGTTTAAATACACCTCAAATATATTAAATAAGAATCTGCTTTGTTATTAGCTCTAACCTTGTATCTCGGCTACATTCACTTTCCTATCACTGTAAAGTAGCTACCCTGTACTTTTCTATAAATACTTTCATGGTAATAGTTCTGATGAACTTTCCCCTATGATACTGGGGGTTTCCTTTTTAAAAGTTTTCATTTTTATCCCCCACAAAGACGAATTCTACATATAGGAACTAGTTAGGACTTCTTATAGACTAAGAGGCATTATGGCGGCTGTAGTAAGAATGGTAAGTGTTGTTTTAATGCAAGAAATACTGTAGTATATTTGGGTTAGTAATCGTGACAAGCTAAATTTAAGATAAGTCAGACTGAAGACCAGCTTTTTACTATCCCCCACCTTTGGGCCTTGTGCCACATTTTTATATTTTTCAAAATAAATATTATTTTTCTCTATTATACGTAGAGTTTATGAATTGTGGCTTCCCTCTGTCTCTTCTATAAATATTTTCATAGATTCTGCTCTGAAGAACTTAGGTCACTAGTGCCCCCTCCACAAGAATTTACTCGTGCAACCAGACTGGCAACAAGATCCCACCCTTTTACAGTTAAATCAAGCAAATGCAGGCAACAATTCTACTACATCAGCTTCTTTTCTCGTACTTCCCGCCTGTGGAACTCCCTTCCATGTATTTATTTTTCTGACGGCTATAACCTCCAAGAATTTAAATGCAAAGTCAATTCCCTTCTCTTATCCGCTTTACTCCAGCCCACATCACTCCGTGTATCTTTCTCTCTAACTTCGTAACTGTCTTCACTCCTGTGTTCACATCCTTCTCTTGCCCTTTCTCTTCCATCCCATGTAGCTGGTTGGTCTTTTTCTTCACTCTCCTCCTGCCTAAAATTTTTGACTCTCTTATGTAGCCCCCTGCACATCAGTGGCGTTAACGCTTTGCATGGGGGTGAAATGATTAAAAAAAAATGCAAAGTCAATTCCCATCTCTTATCAACTTGACTCCAGTTATTTCTACATCACTCTGTATATCTTGCTCTTTTCTTTTCTCTCTACCTTTGCGACTGTCTTCACGCCTGTATTCACATCCTTCTCTTGCCCTTTCTCTTTCATCTCATGTAGCTGGTTCGTCTTTTTCTTCACTCTCCTCCTGCCTAAAACTTTAACTCTCTTATGCAGCCCCGTGCACATCAGTGGCAGTACCGCCTTGCTTGGAGTGAAATGATAAAAAAAACAAAACAAAAAAAAACAAATATGGAATGATTTGTGTGAACATTATTTTTGATCGATACTCATATTTAAGTAGATATTCTGTTTTTTAATTAAACAGTATTATATATTTTTATTTACTGACCTGATTATTTACGATAAATTTTTATTACGAAAATATGTGTTATTCGGCAGGATTCGAAACTGCGACCCCTATCCACATAAGGGAAGCTACCATTTGTTCTGGCAGCGTCTTCGACCTCTCGACCACGAATGACCTCCAGTCTAAATGACACACATTTTCGTAATAAAAATTTATAGTAAATAATCAGGTCAGTAGATATAAATATATAATACTGTTTAATTAATAAACAGAACATCTACTTAAATATGAGTATCGATCAAAAATCATTTCAAATTGTCGGTTGTTTATAACTAAGTTTCATTAATCTTCGTTAATTTCCGTAACATATATATATTTAGGCAGCAATCTCACTTTTATGCAGCTTTCATTGAAAATAACAGGCAAGGTATTATTGTTAAGTTATTTTTATATAATTTTTCGTGTGTTCTTTTCAGAACACAAATTATGTAGGAATTGTTCAAATATTTTCTGTTTCCAAGCGCTTACGGCTATACTTTTAGTTATTATCAAGGCTGACTATAATTTACGTGTCACTGAATATGAATGTATAGTCATGCGTGTTAACTTAAAAACTTAAAGATAATGCTAGGAAAATAATCCAAAATGTATTAAACAAAGACGATTCGCTGAGTTGGTTTTCAACTAAACTGGCATAAAGAAAAGTCTGCTACCCAAACACGCCTAATATGTATTTATATGTTTGTTTGTGTGTATGCCTGCATAGACGAGCAGGCATAGATACTGCAGTCATACATATGGCATTATAATTGTATTGATTTTTGTTATTCGTTTGTATCCAGGAGTAGTTTCTCGAACAGATTTGCCAGATAAATTATCCTTCTATTACCGATCAATATTTATCCAAACATTATCATGAATATAAGAGTCATTTTTTCATCTTGTTCATCATCTCACGTCTCTATTTATTCTTTGCAAATTTGCGCCAATTTCTTCAGCGCCCTCCCCACCGCGCCATAAACCAGAATCTAGCTTTTATTTCCCATTCACATCAAATCGATCTTAACTTGTTTCGTTCTATTGACGAATTCAATTAATTTTCAATCCACCGCTCTTCTTTGATGGACACTCGACACCCCTTGTTCTTAAATTATTTCATTTACCCCGTTTTTTTTTTTTTTGCTGCCGCCTACTTGGATAATTTTTCATGAATGTTCAGTTTTAAAAATCTTCATTCAAATTTCGATTTTCGTTCTTATTACTACACTTCCTGTTGTCTTGTGTGTCTACTATCTTCTTTCTCTTTTTCTTTCCTCCTCCTCCTCTCCCTCCTCTAACCCCGTTGCCGCTTCTCCCAATTAGTGTCCATCTCTTGATTTCTAATCTGTCTTTCAGTAAACATTAGCCCTTGCCTTCGTCTCCGTCCCTTCTCTCGTTCAACTTCCATCTCGCAAAGTGCATGCTCGAAGGATTAAAGTCAAATAACACAGTAAAAATGGCCGAGCGAAAAATGGGTAGAGAATTCTAAATTCCCATCGATTTGCCGCTGCTCTTCCCATTGCAACGATCGACTCCAAAGATCAAGGAAGGAGATAAAGCATCAATGATTAAGAGAAAACATTTTTTAAAGTCAAAATAAATGTTGTTTGAAAGGATAAAAAAGACAAGCATTTTATTGATCACTGAAAGGCAGCCAAGAACGAAATAAAAAGGGGAAAATAGCATTTGATATTATTGTTACATTAGCGATGCTAGATACACACACACACACACACACACATATATATATATGTGTGTGTGAGCATGTGTGTGTGAGCATGTGTGTGTGTGTGTACGTGTGTGTGTGTGTGTGTGTTTATGTACATGTGTATCTGGAATCGCTTATAATAACAAATGCTATTTACCCTTTATATTTGTATTTATATATGTGTGTGTTTATGCGACTTTCCCTCTTTATATATATATATATATATATATATATATATGTGTGTGTGTGTGTGTGTGTGTGTGTGTATGTGTATGTGTGTATATATATTTAAATATGAACATATCATAGCTCTATTTCTATATTGAGCACTGTTATAAAATTAATGTTTTGAACGTTGTTAATAGTGCCTTCGTTCCTTATTCATTTGGACATATATATATATATATATATATATATATATATATATATATATATATATATATATATATATATATAAAGCAGAAAATGTTTAAAGCAAGTTTTATTAAAACAACAGATTTTGTATCGATTAATTTAACTAATGAACTTTTCTAAATTACAAATAATAGTGTTCGTGTATATTTACACAAAATTAAGAAAAAAGAATTAGATTATAAAGTATTATATATATATATATATATATATATATATATATATATATATATATAAGTGGACATTGAAGTCAACAACGAGCGGCGACAGATTTTTTTCTGGTCTACACGGAATAGTTTGGTCATGTTTTGTGCTTTTGCTCGATTATTTATACATAGGTCAGTGATGCATTGTGGGTTGTCTATTGTATTGTTCTGACGGTTATTTTAGTGGGACGGGTAATGTCTACGTTTCAAATAATTTTTGGGGATATTCGGTGGAAATAATTGTGGATCCGGCAGCATTTTGGTGGCTGTTTATAGTGCTGTGTGCTGAATTTTCCTTATTTATTTAATTGTTCCGTGTTGTTATAAAGTTAACTTGTGTTGATCTGTGCGTTCATGATTTGTTTATTTTTTCAATATTTACTTATTTATTGGTTCGTATAAATTCTAATATATATATATATATATATATATATATATATATATATAAGGAGAAAATACTTATGACAAAGTGGAAAATGTTTTCAATTTTGTCATACGCCTTTCCTCTGCCGATAGAAAACATAGCCCTGATGTGAGACGATATATATATATATATATATATATATATATATGGAATGATTTGTGTGAACATTATTTTTGATCGATACTCATATTTAAGTAGATATTCTGTTTTTTAATTAAACAGTATTATATATTTTTATTTACTGACCTGATTATTTACGATAAATTTTTATTACGAAAATATGTGTTATTCGGCAGGATTCGAAACTGCGACCCCTATCCACATAAGGGAAGCTACCATTTGTTCTGGCAGCGTCTTCGACCTCTCGACCACGAATAATCTCCAGTCTAAATGACACACATTTTCGTAATAAAAAATTATCTTAAATAATCAGGTCAGTAGATATAAATATATAATACTGTTTAATTAAAAAACAGAACATCTACTTAAATATGAGTATCGATCAAAAATAATGTTCAAACAAATCATTTCAAATTGTCGGTTGTTTATAACTAAGTTTCATTAATCTTCGTTAATTTCCGTAACATATATATATTTAGGCAGCAATCTCACTTTTATGCAGCTTTCATTGAAAACAACAGACAAGGTATTATTGTTAAGTTATTTTTATATAATTTTTCGTGTGTTCTTATAATTTTTTTCTTTTCAGAACACAAATTATGTAGGAATTGTTCAAATATTTTCTGTTTCCAAGCGCTTACGGCTATACATTTAGTTATTATCAAGGCTGACTATAATTTACGTGTCACTGAATATGAATGTATAGTCATGCGTGTTAACTTAAAAACTTAATGATAATGCTCAACAATATAACTTAATAATAATACGTTGTCTATCATTTGCAACGAAACCTGTATATATACTGTATTTTCCGGCTTACAAGACGCACTTTTTTTTCCTGAAAATTACGTGTGGGTTTTGAAACACCGAATGTATCAGTTACCACCATAGTTACCACCTGACATGGATGGTAGGGAGGATCATTTATTGTATATGACTGACGATAGTGATGATTCTATAGAGGATACTTTTCAGCTTTTACAAGAATCTAGCAGTGACGAGTTTTGGGGATTTAAGGATGAATAAAATTTATTTGGTTGTTTTTATATCTTTACTTGCATATTTTAAAATTTCTTATATCATTTTTATGAAAATAAAACCACCCTTGGACTATGAAAGATGTATAGTCTGTTTACTAACCACCAACTAGTATGTTATTGGCATACAAACAAAATCGGACGACTGATTAATGTAAACAATAAATGGATCCAGCATGTGAGGAACACAACTCGAAAATTGTTATATGAGAATGATTTTTTCCTCAGAAATTTCTTTCTAATATTAGGGTGCGTCTTCTAAACCCCAGCGTCGTGTAAACCGGAAAATACTGTACAGTACTTTCAGGCTTACACAACGCAGCCGCTTAAAAGACGCACCCTAATATATATATATATATATAGTATCGAGGCAGCAAATAATTTTCTAAACATATACTGTTAAATATAAAAGACAATGAATGTCTATTATGTTTAATCATGAGCCGTTCTAAACGTGGTATTTTGCTTTAATTTCAGTTGAAAATAAAAACAAAAATTCTCCAACATTTGGATAATTTTTTTATTAATTTGCTTCTAAGCTTTCGGCTCACATGAGCCATCTTCAGAGAGGTTATTTAGATGGTAATACAATAACATCCACCATCACCGACGATTTTATTTTGTGTTGACATAAAACTCCGCTTGGCAACGGCAATAGTTAGCAAAAATAACAAACGCAGTTCTCAAATTTGCAATGCGGCTTTATGACGTCACACCGCGGGATAGCGCGAAATGACAACAAAACCATACAGTCGAATGCAATGTAATGTGTTATATCCGGACTTAAAGGTGATTTTATTGAGTGTTGGTTGTTTAGATTTGATGTACATGGCCTCCAATATCTGAAGGTTCCTCTTACTGTAAGGATCACCGCTTTGTTGACCAAAATCTGTCTGATATTACCTACATGTTTATGTTTTTCAGAGAAATGTTGTTTAATTGTACTCTGATCATAAATATGATATATACACTATATATATATATATATATATATATATATATATATATACTACTTAAATATAGCATGATGAACTGTTTGCTTTGATAAATTTCACATCATCTCTGTAAAACGTCAATGAGCGAAACTTTTTTTTTCAGGTTTTTGTCTTCTAAACATCTCCCCAACTAACACCAGTTTCAAATGTATTTTTATCGATAAAATACGTACTAGTGAATCTTACCAACCAGGCACTGGACTCAATCAACCGTCCAACCTTTGACCTATATCTATAAACAGGATGTCATAATAACGACACAGTAACCAATATCATGGTGCGTTTTTGTTTATTTCAGTTTTCGTTGCGAAACAATCATGTCCCCAATGTGGATGGCATTGTCCATTCTGGATATTCTTTGATAGGAAATGATATTTAAACAAGAAGCCAGTGTTAGAAAGAGATGGGTATTTCCAAAAAAAAATAAAATAAAATAAAAAATAAAAAACTAAAAGAAAGGGAATAGACGCGGAAGGTGGATTATACACAGAACCAGGATACAGCTGTTTCTAAACACAAGCAGACAAAAAGGATTGAATGAATATTAAGATTTGATAAAAAATTTAAAAAAAGAAAAAAAAAAGGAAACATCACCCACTCAATTTTCGGAAACTCACTTAAGTCATTTCCTTGTGTCCTAAATCTTAGGAATCATTGTTATTATCCTCCATGCGTTAGATTTTGTTCTCTAAGTAAACAAAACGTTTTTTGTAAATAAACTTTTGCTTCAATTGATGCCCCGTGGAACCTATGCTTCCCCGGTCACTACAAGCTTAATTTGCTCAAGTTGAGGGTTAAACCGTTACTTTCTCTCATATGTGCATCAAGTATAATACCCTACCTCGAGTGCCTCCCAGTCCTTGTACAGGATGAACACCACTGTGTGAAATAAAAATAAAAAAATGTTAGGAATAATAAAAAAAAAAATTAAGATGCAAACATGTTGGCAAAAATGTTCGTTAAGTTTATAAAGTAATTTTCTTGCTTAATAACTGAACAGACATTTTAACTTCTCAGTAGATAGATAGATAGTTCCTCTTGCTCCCTTTGGAACATATATTTCTTTCTCTCTCTCTCTCTCGCTCTCCCTCACTCATTCTCTCTCTCTTTCTCTCTCTCTCTCTCTCCCTCTCTCTCTCTCTACATATATATAAATATGAATAAACGGAGAGATTTATATATATATATATATATATATATATATATATATATATATATCGGTCTCCCTTTCTATCTCTCTCCCTATATATATATAGCATAATGATGATCCACGTAGTATACTGTCTTGATATGTTTAGGAAAAACTACTAAAAAGTTGTAAGTTTAAAAATGTATTTATTTGACAGTATTTATTTCTTTCTGTTATATATATAAGAAAAAAAGAAAAAAAAATTTACGTTTTCATTTTTTTAAAAGTTTCAACTTCTCACCTGTTTTTTCAATTGGAGTAGATAGACTAAACTATCGCCCGGTTCACACTCCACCCACATCTATTGATCAGGCGAAGAGGCTCATCCCTTGTTTCCTGTTTAGGATGCGGTTTCCGGTTTTCTCTTTTCAAATCTTTTCACTTTTTAAAATTTTTTTTCAATTGGAGTAGATAGACTAAACTATCGCCCGGTTCACACTCCACCCACATCTTTTGAACAGATGAAAAGGCTCATCCCTTGTTTCCTGTTTAGGATGCGGTTTCCGGTTTTCTTTTTTCCAATCTTCTCACTTTAAATTTTTTTTTTTCAATTGGAGACTAAACTATCACCCGGTTCACACTCCACCCTATGTAGCCCCCTGCACATCAGTGGGGTTACTGCCTTACTCGGGATGATATGATTAAATATTTATATATATATATATATAATAGAAATAAATAAATAGTGTCAAAAATACATTTTTAAACTTACATTTTTAGTAGTTTTTCCTATATATATATATATATATATATATATATATATATAGAGAGAGAGAGAGAGAGGAATATATATATATATTCTTCTTCTTCTTCTTCTTCTTCTTCTTCTTCTTCTTCTTCATGTACCGTGTCAGGGCGTAGGCTATCATGGTCTTCCACTTGCCTCTGTCTCTTTTCACTCTCAATATATATATATATATATATATATATATATATATATATAGAGAGAGAGAGAGAGAGAGAGAGAGAGAGAGTGAGAGAGAGAGAGAGAAATTTAAATGGATATATATATATAGGGAGAGTGAGAGAGAGCGAAAGAGAGAGTTATCACAAAGATATTTGACGTATACCCTCATACGCGCACATACAAGCGGGCACACACACACACACACACACACACACACACACACACACACACACACACACACACACACACACACACACACACAACCAACCAACCAACCAACACAGCCAGGGCCAGGAAAAAAAAAGAAGTTTCATTAAAAACAACTGACACTCTATTGCGGTTAAGTCTTTTATTTCATTTTTCTTGTGTTCTAATTTCTTTCATTTCTCGACAATGATAATTTCTTCTTCATTTCGATGAAGAAATTATCCGAATATTCTGTTTTCTTTTTTATGGAGGAGGGGTTGCGCATTTTCGGTTATTCTTTTAGCCAGCATCAAGGATGATTTAATTTTTACTTTCAACTGAATATATGGATTTTTTAAATTCACGTATTTACAGTTACATGAATCTTTTCTTTTCCAAACACGGTCAGCACATCGTGACCGTGTTAATAGTTAATGTCACTGAGTGTTGGCTTCTTTTTTTATTAATAATATTTCTATTAATTTTTACCCTTTTTTACATGTAGATGAGGCTTTTAAATTTATATTATCAACGAGTATGGTGCGGATGGAGTTTGGTAGGTCACGGTGTGTATTTAAATGAGACCTTAATTCGCGTAATTGGTAAGGATACACCTGACTATAGAAGAGGTTTTGCCTGATAGAAAAGTTAAATGCAGGTTAAATTCCTGTCTCTTTAATCGGACTTTTAAATCTAGGCTGGTTCAATGTATTAGAAAATAAAATTCTTTTTCTTCTTCTTCATGTGCCGTGTCAGGACGTAGGCGATCATGGACTTCCTCTTGTCTCTGTCTCTTGTCGCTCTCAATATTTTTTCTCTTGGTATATCTTCCAAATCCCGCTCCGCCTTCCAATTGCATACGTGTGTGTGTGTGTGTGTGTGTGTGTGTGTGTGTGTGTGTGTGTGTGTGTGTGTGTGTGTGTGTGAGGTCTTGCGGGTAATTTAAAAAAAAAGGCTCTGTTAAAGGACAATATAACAAGAAAGAAAAAAAAAGGAAGATAAGTTTTCATTTTGTCTTTATTCATATATATATATATATATATATATTGGCGTATGATACATCATGCGCTAAAAGTCTGCCTCCTTCTACTGAGCACCTATAGCTCAGAGGTAGAATCGCCGACTGACGCCAATTTGGTCGGGTTTCAATACTGGGTAAAAAG
Source organism: Ascarosepion bandense (assembly GCA_037127315.1). NCBI lineage: Eukaryota > Metazoa > Mollusca > Cephalopoda > Sepiida > Sepiidae > Ascarosepion > Ascarosepion bandense. The sequence goes on from JBBBDQ010000152.1 coordinate 1,220,744, forward strand.
CAATTGAATGTCTAACCATACAGCGAAACAGATCTGTCTGCGGATGACTATATATATATATATATATATATATATATATATATATATATACTTAATTACAATAAGGCAGCACTAATAATTACAGACTAAACATCCGAAAAAACAATGCTAACTTAACAGTAACTTAAATCGTCAAATAACCCAAAGAGGATTACCTCGTAGGTTAAATAATGGGGAAGAAAAAGAAAAAGAAATAAGCCACGCACAAGAACAATACGTCTAGTGCTCGTTTGAAAGAAAAAAAAAACGAAGACGAAACCTTAACAGTAAAGTGCTCTATACGAAAGTACGAAAGTAGAGCAAAAATACAGTATACTAAATCTAAAATTGATCCACCACCCTGGTGGCTCAATTTTAGATTTAGTGTACTGTATATATATATACATTTATATATTTATATACGTTTATTATTATATACATTTATATATACGTTGATTGCTGTTAGCTTCAGCATCCCGACACCATAGTTCTATATACATACTCTCTGAAAAGTAGTATCAGCAATTGACTGCTTATATTTCTCGATCTATCTTTTTTATATGAACTTATCTTTGGTGCAAGCTTTTGTAGTGTATGTGCGCGTGTGCATACGTGTGTACGTTTGCACGTATGACCCCATATATACGTATGTATGTGTGCGTGATTGTACATCATTTTCTTAACCTGAACAAAGGAAAGTATTTTCTTACTACAAACTTCCAACAAAAATAGACATCTGTATGTGCGCGTATGTATTTGTGTGTGTGTGTGTGTGTGTGTGTGTGTGTGTGTGTGTGTGTGTGTGTGTGTGTGTAAAGTCATCGTCATCATTGTCTTTGTTAGTCCCACGTCTAGACGTGGTCGTAGGGTCGCTACGCTGTTGAACGCCTGACCAGCTAGATATCTCTACTTTTCTCTTGATGTGAAGCGTATTTTTGAGAAAACTAGACCTGTTGAAGCCCATCTCTCTCGAATGAAAAAAGCTATATATATATATATATATATATATACTATAGGCTGAAACTTTGGGGGCACTTTCTAGATTTCGATGAATCGTATAAATATTTAAGGTTACCAGCCTTTCAAAACTAACTCGGTCAGTCAGTTAAGTGCCATACGTGGTAAACGCTTGGGTGATCATGTCCCGAAAGAGACATGACTGACTAGGCAGAAGATTATCCCGCAGTAGGTTGCCATTGCTTTCTGCGGTAGATTGGTTGCCAGCAAAGGCTATAGAACCCAATCTGTCCTGCTATTTAACCCATAACTGGAAGGAAGAGACGAATTTATACCTTTCCCAAGGGTATTTGCGCGTAAGTGAATGCAATGAATTCAACTGGAATTTGAACTCGGCTCCCCGATCTCTCGTTCCGAGCCGATATCCACTGTACCACAACGCACATCCGCTAACTCACTTCGACCCAAATTTGCGAAGAGTTTGTCCAGCATTCCTGGACATAGAGGAGGACTGGTGTTATATAACAGTTTAGTACGTTTTTGTTGGTAACAATTATTTCCCGTTTTATTATACTTTGCTTAGATTTAAAAAGGCATATTTCGCTATCCCAATGCTCTTCTCGGATTTCGGTGTCGCATTATCCGCCATCCGTTAAAACACTTCCGCGATATTTAAGTTGTCAAACTGGTTGGATTTCGACATCCCTAATTTGTAATTTGCATGTTGGGTTGACCCTTTCGCTGACCCTTCATTTAGTCTGCTTACAATTGATCGTTAGTATTTCCTCGCTACATTTTATGGAAGTTAATGTTGTTTTCAGTCTATGTGCTACCAAACACTTTGCTATCTGTACATCAACTCGAGATGCAACTTATAATTTTAATAAGATACAAACGAATAATAAAAAAAACATACGAGTAAATTTGAGTAGATGAGGACATGAAAAGTATTTAAATATTAAAAAGAATGGTAATTTATACGACTTTACTTTCATTGTATATCCGAGGATTTTCTCGCAGAGGATTAACATCGGACCACTCCTTCTATAACCCGATTTTTTCGATTATCGATTTTCAATATTTATCGGTGGTACCTCGACACAAAACCTCGCTAAGAACACTGGCAGACGCTTATAGTACAACTGTATAAATTTTCAAGAAAATCGGTTCAGCCGTTTCGGAGTCTATAGATAACGGACACACACACGCAGACAAAGTTCCATTTATAAATAAGTTTAGATAGATATATATTGGTCACTAATGGAAGTACATTTCACAGTTGGATATTTACCTCAAAAGCTGAGCATAATTATATTGCAATTATTGCAATTATTATTATTATTATGTCATTTTTCATCATATTTCAATTTCTGCTTTGGTCTCACTACCAACCAAGTCTGCGGGGAAACCTAAGGCAGGTAGTGGCGTGTTGTTATGGCTCCATTTCATGTTTTTCTATCTTCCCTATCATCCCCAGCATTACATAGATAAAGTTTTCCTTAGTGTGTGGTCTGTACTTAATAAGACAATTTTTTGTATATCTCTTAAGCTGGGGTTTCCAGGGATTCTTTCAATGTGTTGTTTTGTTCCATTTTTTATCATTCCAAGTGCACCTACTATCACTGGCACAACTCTTGTTTTCAATTTCCACATTTTTTCTATTTCAATTTCCAGGTCTTTATATTTTTGACAGTTTTTCAAATTCCTTGATTGCTATGTTACAATCCGCTGGACAAGCCATATCAATTAATAGACAAGTTTTCTCTTTCTGGTTTTTAACAATAATGTCTGGCCTGTTTGCTTCAATTTTTCTGTCTGTGTAGATGGTGTAATCCCATAGAATGGTTACATCTTCTATTTCTGTAACCGGTGCTGGATGATGTTCATACCAGTGTTTGTTTACAGCTTTTCCATAATGTTTGCACATTGTCCAATGTAAATATTGCCCAACTCTATCGTGGCGATTTTTATATTCGTTTGGGGCAAGCACAGAACAGCCTGAGATTAGGTGGTCTATTGTTTCTTGGTGTTTATCACAAAACCTGCATTTTGGATCCATATTATTATGCATAATATTTGCCTGAGAGTTTCTCGTGAAAAGACTTTGGTCTTGTGCTGCAAGTATAAATCCTTCAGTTTCAGACTTTAATCCAGATGCACGTAACCATCGATGAGTATTAACTTTGTCAACATTGGATTTATTGGCACGTACTGGATATTGGCCATGCAGAGGTTTGTCTTGCCAGCGCTGTTTCATCTTTTCAAGAGCTTTATCTTTGGCAGTCATTTTCATATTTTTTGCCGCAATAGTTGGTTCTTGGCTTCTGTTTTGCTTTTCTACAGAATCTACTAACTGTAAATCTTGTTTGTATTTACTGCCTTCTTTTATTATTGAATATTTTTTCTTTCTTTCTTCATGTTGCCTTACTAATTGTATCATCCAATCCTTTGTTGTTTCTATGTATGTTAGTAAGCCAATAGTTGTTGTCTTGTATGACAATTCCAGCTGAATAAGACCCCTTCCACCTTCTTTACGGGGTATGTATAGACGGTCTACATCAGTCTTTGGATGATGCATCTTATGCTTAGAAAGAAGCTTTCTTGTTTTAGCATCCATTCGCCTGATGTCCGAGTACATACGGGGAAGGATAAAATGCTAATAAAAAAGAAAGAGCTAAGCACTTGAACATTAGTCAAAGTACGTAGCTCAAAGAAAAAACCCGAGATGAGTAACCTAAAACAAAAAGCGCTCAATATACAAGTAGAGCAAATAAAGTACTTTCTATATATATATATTGCATATATTGCATATATATATATATATATATATATATATATATGCGCAATATTTGCATATATTATAAATATATATGCATATATATATGCATATCTATATATATGCAATATATTTGCATATATTATAAATATATATGCATATATATATATGCATATATATATATATATATATATATATATATATATAAAAGCGCTCAATATACAAGTAGAGCAAATAAAGTACTTTCTATATATATATTATATATTGCATATATATATATATTTATATATATTTATATGTATATATATATATATGCAATATATTTGCATATATTATATATATATATATGCATATATATATGCATATATATATATATATATATATATATATATATATATATTTATTTATTTATTTATTTGCTAGCTGTCTTAAGTACTTCAGCCTCATTCCCTGACGATCCGTAAGGTGAAACCGCGGTAGGTTGTGGCTCACTTATAGTTTTTTTCGTATATATATATATATATATATATATATATATATATATATATATGCAATTTGTTATATATATTACATTATTTATATATTATATATGCATGGTACTCATTTGAAAGCGCTCAATATCAGTGACAGAGCTAACATATTCAGTTAAATAGGTGTTAGTTTGTGACCCTGCGTACGTCAATCGGTGTACATGTGTGTATCTATGTCAGTGTTTGTATGAGAGACGTCACGACGGCAAATTTTCCTTCCAATTTTCCTACCACTTCCACATAAAAACACCAATATACGCATTACTACATATATTCAATATTTTAAAAGAATCAATAAGTTTGTCTGACGATCGCAAAAGCATGAAACACAAACACAGGGTCACAAACTTACACCTATCTAATTATATATATGTTTATTTTCTGAGTTACACGGGCAACGCCGGGCTATGATGCCAGTACTACATATATATACATTCAATTATTTCATCTTTGACATCGAAAACACCTGGGTTTCAAGTCATTTCAGTTCTCTATCAATCAACAATCTTACCCTTACAATGATATTTCTCCTATCCCTCATGGGCTGGCTTTCTGTTCGTTCATTGAGACAAGCCATCGAAAAATTCCCCTCTTAATTGTCTGGATATGGTAAAAATGTGTTGTTTTTATGTTTCTATATATAATCTCTATATATAAAAGGCAATCTGTTAGTCCGTGTATGACTGTTCTCTATGCACGCTTACATTTTTAAGCTACGCCATTCAAACTTACTAGGGTCACATATCTACAGGAAAGCCAGTTCGGCACATACTTTTTAAAGAAAACTGAGTGCATGGTCATCAGCAAAAGATAAAACCCAAAATGCCAAATACAGGTGGGGGATAACAGAATCAAGCAAGTACAAAAATTTAAGTACCTAGGAAGTGTTCTAACAGAAGATGGAAAGTGCGACACGGAGATCCGAAGGCGAATTGGCATGGCAAAGGACGCGTTCCAGAAGATGAGCAAAATACTAACACACAGGAAAATCTCAATAGAAGCGAAGAAAAGAGTTCTAGACTGCTACGTGATGTCAGTTCTTCAATACGGCAGTGAATGATGGACGATATCAGCGAAAATGAGGACAAAACTGGAGGCGGCCGAAATGTAGTTCTACAGAAGGATGCTACGGATATCGTGGACTGAGCATGCAAGCAGCGAGGAGGTGTTGGAAAAAATGGCAACAAAAAGGAAATTGATGCTGAGCATCAGGAAGAGACAACTGAAGTTCCTGGGACATGCAATGAGGAAGGAGAGCCTGGAGAACCTGTTACTGACTGGTCAGATAGAAGGAAGGAGAGACAGAGGAAGGCAACGGATAACATATTTGCAGGGTCTGATCAGGTGGATGACAGGACGGGGGTTGCCAGAAGCAACAAGCTCAAACATACTAAGAGCCACAAGGGATAGGGAGACGTGGAGAACCATGATCGCCTACGTCCTGAAGGGACAGGGCACATAGAAGAAGAAGAAGAATTTTCCCTTTCGCACTTTTTGGCCAATGGAGCAGATTATTTACATTTGCTCCGTAAAACATCTAAGATCTAAGATGGTTGCTGAATTACGTCACAGAAATCAAATTACACGTGTCAAACGCGCCTAAAATATTTTTTTATTAAAAAAAAATGAGCCTTAATATTTAATTTTTTTCCTCTAAAATTAAATGTCTACATTTTGAAATATTCTTTAAAAAATTCTGAACTGAGAACGTAAGATGTTTTATATTTCTACATTTTTAAATATTCTTAGAAACATTCTGAACTGAGAGCGTAATGGTTTTTATATTTCTAATTTCAGTAAAACAAAATAAATAATTTTTATGTTAAATTCATTTAGTCAACAAAAAATGTAAATATTTTCTCCCGTAATTTTGAAACAAAAACAAACGCAATGTTGTTTACAATGTCACACAAAACATCAAATCACGTTTACGCAAAACAAAAGAAAATAGATTTTTTTTTAATGGAATTTTTTAACAATTTTTAGACAACAATTTTATATATATATATATATATATATATATATATATAAGAGTCCTACTACTAAAATGTTCTGCGTTACACGGGCAACGCCAGACTATGATGCTAGGAATTCCTAAAAGAAAAATATCTCAGGGGGTGGGTATAACATTTTACCGAAACAGAACGGCTTTTGTGTTGCAGTAAACTGCTTTTATTATAAACTTATAATAAAAATATTACTATGCTGTTGTGTATACAACACGTTAAAATTTCCCGTCTCTTGTTCCATGCGCCTATGGCTTAACGGGTAGCCACTCCGGCTGACATTAAATCGGTCGAGTTTCGATCCCAGACAGAAGCAAGTAAATGTATCTAGCCACACTGATGAGCTATGATACAGCGAAACAGGCTTGTATGTGGGTGACTAATATATATTTGAAATTGTTTTTATAGGTACGCAATTTATTTAAAGAGATGAAAGTGTGTAACTTAATGTTACACATTATAAAATAATATGAAAGCGAAGCAACCGATTTCGCTCCCGCTCGTCAGGCCTCTGCGGAAGATTTAAACTCATTAAAATAATGAAGCGTGTGACGGAAAATGAGGAGAAAAAATGAATACAAAGATCTGTTATTAGTCATTATCTCTTTGCATTCTTTTTTTTTCTCCTCATTTTCCTTCACACACTTCTTTATTTTAATCCAGGTTTAAATCATCCGTAGAGGCCTGACGAGCGGGAACGAAACCGGTTGCTTCGTTTTTAGATTATTTTATAATATATATATATATATACTCAATTACTATATCAGCGACGCCTCTTAATAATTGTACTAAATCTTTAAAGTCCCATCCTTTGCAGTAAGTGCATTTGAAAACAGATGACTACTTAAACGGATCACAGAAAAAATGGTCCGGTTTTAGTGCAAGTGTGTTTTTATTTTCCAGACAATAAAGATTATGCCTTTTTCCATCCTTGTGAAATACGCAGTGTGGATTTTTGAAAGTGAAATATTTCAAATCTAGAAGAGTTGATTCGTTGCCTCGGATGTCCTTCAAGTAAGTTCCCATTTCTATTATTGTCCATTGAAAACACTCCTTCAAGCGTTATCCACTCACGCGCAACTGGCTTCCTGCTTCTTCACTTCAGCGTCTTTATCCCTTAAACAATGGCGTCAGTGTGAAGTAAGAATTTGCGGTTAACTTGCAGGATCTGATATGTGCAACAGGAAATTCAAAGAATAAAAGAATTTGGAAGACAAACTTCCTGTCGAATTTATAGATGTCTTTAGAAGTAACTTTGTCACATTGATAAATATTTTTTTTTAATACGGAGACAAAAGCAACGAACAATTAGCCTTTATTCTTTTACTAAAACAGAAAACAGCAAAAAGAAAACACTCGTGACTTCATTTTGTTTACTCATTATGAACTCACAAAAATAGATGCCATTTTTTCTCAATTTAAACAATAACCCACTGGGGGCTTTTTATTTTCATTATTCCCATCCTTCTTTCTGCAGATAAATAGGCTCTTTTAAATTTTTGCAGCATCCGTGAAAAAGAGTTAAATGTTGATATTCCTGTTTCTTTGTTAACATTTTGCTCGTTACAACCAACTGAATAAAAAGAACAAATCAAATAAAGACTTGATATTATTATCGAAGGTAGACACCACAAGTTAATAGCTGTAGAAATGGGGGAAAATAATTGGCTTGTGACATTCAATACTTCCCAACCCAAACTAGTAACGTTCCACCACTGAATAATTTCAGTGTTCTCTTGTTGACCATAAGACCTGGGTTCGAATTTCAACACGGTCGATTTGGCAGGAAGGTAACTTCTTGATGTTATCAGTCGGAAGGAGGCTATCCCAATGTGCGCCACCGTTGGAAAGTGTCTGAAAACTATACCACTGGTTGATCCATGCCTTGGGAGTTAAAATGGGTATACGGAACCCTTTAGGAGCCGTCGATAGTTGTGCTATCACGAAGTCACAAATCATCGTGACCGAAGGTTTGTGTTTGCTGGCCTTGTTTAGGCTGTTGATCACGTTGATAACGCTCTCTCTCCAAGAAACTGTAACTTAAGTCTTCTCGGCATAGTTGTAGTATAAACCACAGGTCAGCTATGTTGGCTTGAGAAAACAAAAATGTGCCTGAGTAGGCGTCTGCAATGGGAATTAGCTAGCCACTCTAGTAATAGATTATCCTTGGATACGAGTGACTTTTCATCCATCACCACTAAACCGACCATGGATTTTTATATATTGCGATGAACGAATGTTATTTCAAGAAGATTCCTTCCTTTGGACGCCTAATAGAACTGAATTTTACCCCAGATTTCAGTCAGAACTCATATATACGAACCATTTCTAAAGGAAGTGGAAAAGCGGTAGGTTCCGTTTATCAATTCAGAATTACCTGATTTCTTCTGCTATGATCTAACTTTACAAGAACCGAGTCAGACCAACAATGAAATATACTCTTGCCATATCTGAAATATTTATTTATTTATTTTTTAATCATTTCGCCCCGAGCAAGGCGGAAACGCCACTAATGTGCAGGGGGCTACATAAATGTAAAAAGATTAATTAGAAAAGAGTGAGGAGTACAAACTAGTTAGAAAGGAACAATAGAAAGCAGGTGCGATGACAGATACATAGGTGGAGAGAAAGGGAAGGTTATATAGGGGTGGGGAGAGAGCTAGAGTCCAGTGGTTAGTAGATGAGTATTGACTTTGCATTTAAATTTCTGGAGGTTGTAGCCGTCAGGAAAGCAAGAATACGGGAAGTGTGAGAGAAGAAGCTGCAGGAGTAGAATTGTCGTCTGCATTTGGCTAACCTGACTGTGAATGGGTGGGACCCAGTTGCCAGTCTGGTTGCACGAGTAAACACCTGTTGAGGAGGCATCAGTGACTTAAGCTCGTCCGAGCAGAAGCCATGAAAGTATTTATAGAACAGACAAAGGGAGGCCACATTTCGAGGATGGGGAAGTGGCTGCAGTCGAGTCGCCAGATCAGTACCTATCACATTACAGACTCTCCTTTGGAGCTTGTCAAGAACACTGAGGAGAACGGCAGAGGCACCTGACCATAAATGGCAGCAGTACTCCATGCACGGACGGATGGTTGACTTGTATATATGCAGGATGGATTCAGGTGGAAAGAACATACTGGATCGATATAGTGAACCAACCTTCTTAGCAGTAGATTTTGCTATGGATTCAATATAGTGGTTCCATTTGAGGTCTGAGGACAGGGTAAGTCCGAGGAGGCGTAGTGTTTTACTCTCAGGGAGAATCACTTGGTCCATGCTTATGGGGGGCAGGAGAGGTTGCCTGTAATGGTTGACAGACAAAAGTTTCCGGTTTTGATAAAGTTTAAAAGCTTCTACGAGTCCTTGTGGATGATGAATTGTTTTCCAACCTACAACCACTTTCGTGCGCGCCTTTATTATTTTCTGGTTCCGAGCCGATATCATTTGCACCACAGCTCACAGTTATTCAGTTGTAATTGATCTAGTGAGACATGTTTTCTAAGTATTACACCACGTTGAAGTGTCCACTTTTTTATCATCATAAGAGATGTTTCGACTTAGTTTGCTTTCTCATCTTCAGCAATTTTGTCAATATATCTAATCAGTCCCCTTCCTGCCTTACGCAAACTTTGCAAAGTTCTCACTTTTCCTATTTCCATGGGAAAGATTTTGATGAGCTACATTCCTTACTTTCATTAATTCTAACTTTCAAAACTAAGACCCGCCATGCCGCCTACACTGGAACTAACCATGTTCATTCCCTTCGTATTCCATTAGTAAGGGGGAAGTTCCACTACTTTGCGAAACAAAATCTCGTGAGGATGATTTCCCGATCGTTATAATCGTAATATCTTGGAGTCGAGAGTTAATTCACACATGTCATAAACGTCACTTATTCCTTATTTTTACTGTTTGTACCTCAATCAGCAACAGTCTACCATGAGTGGCTCATTATTAAACAAAGAAAAATTATGAAATATTATGAAAGGGTTTTTGTAATCCTTAATAAATGGAAGAATAGCATTGGAAAAAAAACTACTAGATACATTAAACAATGACATTAAAAGAACTACGAATAAAGAGCCATGATTCCCTGTCAGAAAAAAAAAACTTTGAAAAGCTTCGAAGACCTGCAGCGTTGGTTTGTGCAAAGCAGGAAGGGGACTGATTAAATATATTTACAAAACTGCTGAAGATGAGAAAGCAAACTAAGTCGAAACATCTCTTATGATGATAAAACGTGGACACTTCAACGTGGTGTAATACTTTGAAAACTTGTCTCACTAGATCAATTACGACTGAATAAATGTGCGCTGTGGTGTAGTGGATATCGGCTCGGGACCAGAAATCATATAGCCGCGTTCGAATTTTAGTCGAATCCCTCGCATTCACTTACTCGTAAAACCCTTGAGAAAGCTATTAATTCGTCTCTTCTCTCCAGCTATGGGTCAAATAACAAGACAGTACTAAATTGGCGGCAAGGTCTCATTTTACTGTTGAAATGGCTAGGTGTAACTGAAAGTTCTATGCAGACAGGTGTTTTGTTTTTCACATATTCTCTCACAGTTTGTAACTTTTTTTGTTTTTGATCCTCAAATTCTTTCGGCCCTGTGCCACTTCTAAGCTATACTTAACCCTCTAGGGCCATTCGTATCATATTTGATACAGTATTTCCCTATAAGGAAACATTTGGTATTTCCCTATAAGGAAACATTTGGTATTCTTTGACTGAGCAGTCAGTACTGCGTTCATTTGAAATTTATAAAATATTTCTCTTAAAAAATTTTTCAGGAAAATATTTCTTTCAAGGCTTGTTTTCATACTGTATCAAATATGATACGAATGGCCCTAGAGGGTTAATCTCAGTCTATCTATCTATCTATCTATCTATCTATCTATCTATCTATCTATCTATCTATTAACCCTCTAGGGCCATTCGTATCATATTTGATACAGTATTTCCCTATAAGGAAACATTTGGTATTTCCCTATAAGGAAACATTTGGTATTCTTTGACTGAGCAGTCAGTACTGCTTTCATTTGAAATTTATAAAATATTTCTCTTAAAAAATTTTTCAGGAAAATATTTCTTTCAAGGCTTGTTTTCATACTGTATCAAATATGATACGAATGGCCCTAGAGGGTTAATCTCAGTCTATCTATCTATCTATCTATCTATCTATCTATCTATCTATCTATCTATCTATTAACCCTCTAGGGCCATTCGTATCATATTTGATACAGTATTTCCCTATAAGGAAACATTTGGTATTTCCCTATAAGGAAACATTTGGTATTCATTGACTGAGCAGTCAGTACTGCTTTCATTTGAAATTTATAAAATATTTCTCTTAAAAAATTTTTCAGGAAAATATTTCTTTCAAGGCTTGTTTTCATACTGTATCAAATATGATACGAATGGCCCTAGAGGGTTAATCTCAGTCTATCTATCTATCTATCTATCTATCTATCTATCTATCTATTAACCCTCTAGGGCCATTCGTATCATATTTGATACAGTATTTCCCTATAAGGAAACATTTGGTATTTCCCTATAAGGAAACATTTGGTATTCATTGACTGAGCAGTCAGTACTGCTTTCATTTGAAATTTATAAAATATTTCTCTTAAAAAATTTTTCAGGAAAATATTTCTTTCAAGGCTTGTTTTCATACTGTATCAAATATGATACGAATGGCCCTAGAGGGTTAATCTCAGTCTATCTATCTATCTATCTATCTATCTATCTATCTATCTATCTATCTATCTATCTATTAACCCTCTAGGGCCATTCGTATCATATTTGATACAGTATTTCCCTGTAAGGAAACATTTGGTATTTCCCTATAAGGAAACATTTGGTATTCATTGACTGAGCACTCAGTACTGCTTTCATTTGAAATTTATAAAATATTTCTCTTAAAAAATTTTTCAGGAAAATATTTCTTTCAAGGCTTGTTTTCATACTGTATCAAATATGATACGAATGGCCCTAGAGGGTTAATAAATTAATGAGAGACAATTAATAAGAAAATCGATATAAATTTTTATCTTGCTATTTTTTTACGCATTTTATTTTACACCCGTTGTAAATATCCGTATAAGTCTGCATTAGTTCATAGAAGTAAATTTAACTCCTACTCTTCAAAAGGACCGCCAGATCAGGTCGGAAATAGAGTACTCTTGACGTATTTGTGCGGGAGCTGACCAGACCCCACTTCCAGTCTTGATAAAGTTCAAAAGCGTCTGCGAGTCCTTGTTGGAGAAGAACTATTTCCCGTCCTCCAGCCTCTCTATTACAGGAGGGACGTAGCGAATCCCTCACTGCTCTATCGCTACTACCATGGAAAGTACCTGGACAAACTGCATTTCTTGGTTCCACCAGGTTTGACCTTCACGGCTAGGAACCGCAATGCCATATACATAGTAGTAAACCGCCCACATCTCCTCCGTATTCCACTCAAAAAGCTTCCTCCGGCAAACCACAGTCCTATGGAACAGACACCTAAAAGAATGTTTCCTCGATCAATCTTACTCTGTTCTACTAGATAGTCAACCATTATCTTCTCCTCCTATTCATATAAACTTTTCCTTAACGTAAGAGTCTACCTCGAGTGCCCGCCCGAGCCTTGTACAGAGTGAACCTCACTGAAAAAAAAGGAAAGCTTGTAAATTTGATCACCATTGAGAAACTTTTCAGCCATCAGCAGTTTTAGCTAGACTTCTGAAGAGCAACGCACTGCACCTTCTTGGACTCATGTTTTCAATGAATGATATGAAGTGGAGCGCCTTGCATCTACTGCAAGGAAAGTTGGGTCACTGTGTCGTGCCAGAAGTTTTTTCACGTCAGAGTTCATTTTTCACATTTACAAATCGATCATTTACACGTCCATTGAATACTGCTGCCAATATATTGATTTTGACAACAGTCATTTCTCAATGACGTAGTGTGCCTTCCCTCTGTCTTTTCTATAAATATTTTTATGGCAACTAAATGCAACCGCTACTTCTACTCCAACAGTACCTTTTCTCGCACTTCCTGCCTGAAGAACTCCCTTTCGTTTTCTTGCTTCACTGATAAGTCAGTCAGTCAGTTAAATAGGATACGTGATACACGCTTGAGCGATCATATCTCGAAATAGGCATGACTGACTGGGTAGATGATTTTCCCGCAGTAGGATGCCGTTACTTTCTGTGGTAGACTGGTTGCCAGCTAAGGCTATAGAACCAATCTAATCCTGTTATTTAACCCATAATTGGAGGGAAGAAACAGTTTAATACCTTTTCCAAGGGTATTTGCGCGTAAGTGAATTCGAACTCGACTCCCCGAATTCTCGTTCCGAGCCTATATCCACTGCACCACAACGCACATTCTACCTGATAAGTACAATCTTAAAAATAAATGCAACGTCAAAACCCATTTTCTATCTTCTTGAATCGCGTTTATTTATTGTCCTTTTCTTAATCCTCACTATACTCAGTCTTTCCTTTCACAACCTCATCGGGCTCTCTGCCTTCGGGCGGAGAGGAAAGCAGACGAGGCTATGCCGGAGGGCAGCTTCTTGTAAAGGGAAAAACAGGGTCGACGTAGAGTCTACGGGATTTTTTGTCTGAGCTCACGGGATCAGATTTCTCACATTAAAAAAACTGACCTTGACCGGATTCAGTGGGGATGTTACTGGTAAATAGCTAGTGCTTTCTCTCTCGCTCACATCCCTGAAACTCCCTGCGTACTTGGCATTCATGCCTTGCTTGGGGTGAAAAAAAAAAAAACACCCGAAAATCTGTGCCATTACAAAAGTGATTCTTAATCCTCACTATACTCAGTCTTTTCTTTCACAACCCCATCGGGCTCTCTGCTTTCGGGCGGAGAGGAAAGCAGACGAGGCTATGCCGGAGGGCAGATTCTTGTATGGGGAAAAACAGGGTCGACGTAGAGTCTACGGGAATTTTTGTTTGAGCTCACGGGCTCAGATTTCTCACATTAAAGAAAACTGACCTTGACCGGATTCAATAGGGATGTTACTGGTAAATAGCTAGTGTTTTCTCTCTGGCTCACATCCCTGTAACTCCCTGCGTACTTGGCACTCATGCCTTGCTTGGGGTGAAAAAAAACACCCGAAAATCTGTGCCACTACAAAAGTGATTCACTTCTTCAAACTGAATAGGTAATTATAAACTTTATTCACGCCTGGCATGTAGATATTCTTAAGACAGACATGATGAATTGTGTCGGAAGTGAAGCGTCGGAACAATCATTCAAGCAATAGTAACGGTGAGAAAATAGCATCGAAATGAAAACAATTTGACAAAATATCAATAATTTTCGTAGCGGTAAGACAACAGGCGGGTGTATCGGTTGGCTGGAGACACATTTCGCTTTTGCGACTTGCGTGACTGACAAAAACCCAAAGCAATCCGAATCTGCGTTCAACACGAGAAGGTTTGATGAGTTGCGAATCGTGGCTCACCCAATTATCATGGATGCCTTTGAGGAAAAGATTCGATTCTGTTTGTGATTTGGATTTTTTTTATTGACGTGCGTATACAGCGAATCGACGACACATGCATGTGTGAGTCTCTGTGTGTGATTACATTTCTATGGGTGCTCATGTGTAAATATAAACTAAAATGGGCCAACATATAAGCACACACACATACAATATATATATATATATATATATATATGAATACAGGATGCGATGCATGAAATGTCGTCTAAATGATGACAAAATGAAAATAACACTGGCATCTCATTTTTACAGATACACAGGGTGCGATGCATGAATTGTCGTCTAAATGATGCCAAAATGAAAATCATACTGGCATCTCATTTTCACAGATATACAGGGTGCGATGGGTGAATTGTCGTCTAAATGATGCCAAAATGAAAATAACACTGGCATCTCATTTTAGCAGATATACAGGGTGCGATGTATGAACTGTCGTCTAAATGAGGCCAAAATGAAAATAACACTGGCATCTCATTTTAACAGATGTAAAATGTGCGATGGAATGAATTGTCTAAATGAGGAAAAATTAAAATAACTCTTTAATCTCCTTTTAAAAATATATTTACCTAAATTACACAAAACCTTCTTAAAACAGTCAAGAGTAAATCAGACAACCTCAGTATCTTCTTCAACTTTTCTTGACTGTCTCCTTCTTTAAGTTGGGGAATGCTGACATGATCCTTGCTTCAGTTCATTTATGGTGTTACAAGGCGTTTTACTGATCCCTCAGTTAAATTGCACCCAACTCATAATGATAAGGTGGGGTTGCAGTCTGTGGTGTCAAACAGCCAGATGTAATGCCATGGATGTCGGCCTCCATGTTGAGTTTGAGTTTAACCAATAAATGCAGGAGTCCTTTCTTAACAGAACGATTAGAGTGAGGTTTCCGAGCTGCTGTATTTTGTAATCAACATGAGACTCGCCCAACTTTTTCTGATTTTCTTTCTCAGATTGCCACCCAAACACTCTGGAGTGCTTGTAGTGGAGCTTCCAGTGCGAATGCCAAGCAGTACAGCATGCCGGTTCTAAATTTCTAGCGGAGTTAATAGCGCCATGATGTTCTTTCTCTCACAGACGATGCCCAACTGACCCTACTATACTGTGCAGTCGATAAAATGAAAAATAAATGCGCATGCGCGATATGAAAAATATAAGATGGCGCCAATTTTCATATTTCACCTTGTATATATATATACATATAGCATGTCGCTACTCGTTATTTTACTGATTTGAGAGATATACTATTCCTTATTTTCTTTTTGAATATATTTGGTAGTTTAAAACGGTTTAAAAATCAGTGAAGAATTCACTTGGTTCATTCATATTTTTTGGTTTTGTTTAACCATTTCACTCAAGGGGGTATTAAAACCACTAAAACAAAAGAAATTACAAACTGTGAGAGAATATGTGAAAGAGAAAAAGATCTGTCTGCATAAAACTTTCGGTTACATCTAGTCAGTTCAACAGTAAAATGAGACCTTGCCGCCAATCTAGTACTGCGCTCAAATTTATCAACACTCTACAACAAATTTATAGATAATTTATTTCCAAAATCTACACCCAATTATTTTTTCCTCTCAGATAATGCAGGTTTTGCAAAAATAAAGGAAATGATTGGTTTATAAACATATATGATCGCTGAGTTCATATTTTGTGATTACATTATGAAAAAAATCTAACGATACCATCATTTAACAAATCCAATATAAAATTGTCAAATCTGGATCACTAACAAGATATTTTATAGATTTTTCTTCGCAAACTACAAATTAGGTCTTAAAAAGCCATCTTTTCTTATATACCAAGCAAAATGTTTGAATTTTCGAATTCAAATTGTCACTTTCGGAAAAAATAATTCTTGCTGAACTGAAAGCGAGAACTTCCGGTTGTATAAATAATGGCTGCTAACAGACCTTTCTCCAGTATCAAACGAGATCTCAGTTGGCATCTGATGACACGGACAAATTGGGCGGCGGTCATTCAAGATTTAAAAGGTCAAGTCGTGTCTTTCCGGTTCCTGACATTAATTGTTAAAGAATGGATTTTTTTTCCAGCTGAGTTAAGAATTTTAATAAAGAACCCTTTCTTCAAATTTTGTACGATTTTCCCTCGAAACTACTTTTGGATGTGACAAGGACGACCTTTCAAGTGTCTGAAGGAATATTTGGTCACCAATTTAAAAAAATATCGGAACTTTATTATATGCCTTGCTATTTGGACAGTTTTTATATACTAAAGTTCACCAATGCAAGGCTTGAGAAGCACTCAAGATAGAGAATGTTTTATACTTTTGTTCGACCAATACAAACCATTGGATAAGGGTGAATAAGAAGAAAATAAAGAGTGGATATTCTGAGAATTTATAGAGGTTAAGATTGTAGTGTCGAGGAAGCATTTACTTAATACAAATGAATGCAAGAAATTCAACTGGAATTCGAACTCGTCTCCCTAGTTTCTCGTTCCCAGCCGATATTCACTGCACCACAACGCACAGCCAATTTAGTAGTGTGCGTAAATGTTTCAGGGGAACCAGGGTAAAAAGCTTCTGACCTAGGTGAGAATATGACTGAAGTTAGAATTGATTATATCGCATATCCTCCTTTGGGTTTTGTCAAGGAGCTTAAGATGAATAGCAGGAACACCTAACTAGATATGACAACAATATTCAATGCATGGACGAATATTAGATTTATAAATGGGCTGATTTAAATGAAGATACTAGATTCGATTTATTCCTTCTATTTGAGATCGGTTGAGAGAATGAGGCTAAGTAGGCGCAGTCTGTTACTTTCTATGAGACTCTTGTCATATATTCTCATGAAAGAAGCTCATCAGAGCAGAATCCGTGAAAGTATTTGTAGAAAAGACAGAGGGAAGCCACATCCGTACGGTGAGAAAGTGACTGCAGTCGTGATTCTAAATCTGTGTCGATTACGTTGCAGATCCTCCTTTGTATTTTGTCAAGAACCCCGAGGTGAATAACAGGATCACCCGCCTACATACGGAAACAGTATTCAACAGAATATGTGAAAGATGCATTCGGACAAAAAAGGGGGTGGGGTGGGGTGGGGTTTGGGAAAGAAACAACTCCTGGCTCAACACGGTGAACCGACCTTCTTAGCGGTAGATGTAGCTATAGATTTGACGTTGAGGTCGGTTGAGAGAATGAGGCCAATGGGCGCAGTGTGTTGCTTTTTCGGAGATTAGCGTCATCTATTCTAATGGTTGCTAGAAGGTTTCTATGTGGTGGTTAATAGAAAGAAAAATTGTAACACTAGCGTTTGTGTCGGATTCACTGACGAAACACGCGAATGAGAAAATAAAGTGATTCATATAAAACAGGATATATATTTTAGAATTCATAAAATTTGTTCAGGATTATATCAACGGATTCTAAAATAAGTACAGACGTTCAAAAAGAGTTTAAGCGTTGAAAATTATTATGAAATCAAAAGAAACCGCGATTGACTGCTGAAAACGTTTAAAACAATTCTCGGCTGCTTTTCGTATCTAATTCAGCTTCAGACATTAAAAATCGGGCGAAATTAAAACGGGCACAGGCTTCTCGTTAAGGAAGTCATTTTCATTCTTGTTTTTATGTTTAATCAATAAATTAGATAAAAATGCTAAATATATTCACTACCCATGAAGATTTTACAGTTTTATTATTTGAACTTTTAATGAATCATAATTCTTAAGTTCATGACTGGATAAGCTCCTTGAAAGGTCTACGGCTATGAAAATAGCCGGGGAAATTTCACTACTGTTTTGAGCTCAACAAATTTAACAAAACATTGCAATAAAAACACGAGAATAAATACAGGTCATTATATATATATACATAGTGTTTAGTAGTGATGTTCAGCCCAAAAGTTGTTTTTTCATTAGTTTTACTGATAAAATCTGTTTCGACAAGCAGGATTTTTTTTTTTTATCGTAAAGAGCTTAATATCGGGGTGAGGATAGGTGTTCATGTGTGCTTATATGATGCCAGAAATATGTCACTTAGTTAAGCAGTGTTATTTCAGTCATATCAACTTCGAAATTTCGTGAAAGCATTATCATAATTTCTTCACTCTTCAGGGTGTTTTTGTTTTTCTGATTCTACTGCCCTTTTTCGCATTTATATGAAGTTTAGTATCTTTGAGTATGAGTGGTTCTTTTTGCTTGATAAATGTTTTCTCTTAAGTGGTGTAGGATTTGCATGTGGTTAATTGTGTTGACTTTTTCCAACGTCTTTAATGTATGTGTTTAATTCCTTTATATTGATTTGACTTCTTTTTATCATTTTAGGCTGACCTCTTTTTATTGCGTCGGGTCGGTCTTTTTTTTTTTTTTTTACTGTATTAGCATATATACCTGATTCATTTTTTTTTCTCTAATTAAGTGTTTGTGTTTATACATATATAAAAACTACTAGTAGGGTCGCTATTCAACTGCGTAGTGACACTACTAACAACTCATGGTACTGGAATGGATGTATTAATTTTTGTATGGCATATCAGGCTCTATAATTGTTCATTGAGAGTTTTATCTCATCTTTAAATTAAGAAAAAGGTTCTTTTTTTGGTTTCTGTTCTTTCTTTTTAATCTCAGAATTTTTCGCAGATAAACTTTTTTAATGTCACAGACACTAGAAATTACGCCTTCGAAGAATACTTTAACAACTTTTGCTTTTCTCTTGCTGCTTATTATGTACCCATATGATACAGCGAAATAGGACCGTCTACGAATGACTATTTCCGCTCTCGCACGCCGATTGAGCACTATGGAGAAGTGGTAAACTTTAAAAACAGTCGCTAATCACGCATTTACGCATCGTTCATTCAGTAATGAATTTGAACACTCTCGGCTACATTGTGTATATAACATTCTAAAACCCGCTGTTCTCTTCCGAGCGTCCATAGCTTAGAGGTTAGAATCGCTGACTGATGTCAGTTCGGACGGGTTTCAATCCTGGCTAGAAACAATCGGATGTCTAATCGTACTGATAAGCTGTGATACAGCGAAACAGGACTGTCTGCGGACGACTATATGTATATATTTTACAACGCCACGTGATCCCAGCAGCACGATTCCTCGAATTACATTAAAATAAGTTCGACTTTGTTCTCTGGCGATCCGTGTTCAAACTCAAATGTCGGCAACAACATTTTATTCATATATGACATAAACGAGGATAAAAAAGATTTATTGGATTAAGACATAAATTTACACCATTATCGATTATTCTTCGTTGAACTTAAATGAACAGAATAAACAGAAAGCTTGCCAACCAACCATTACACCACGTCGAGTTGCTTTTTTTTCTAAGCGAAACTTGGATGTGGTACAAGGATAATAATATGGGGCACCCTGTGAAGATCCACCACTCAGTCGTAATTGCTCTAGAGATAAAAGTTTTCTAACCATTACACCACTCCGAAGTGGACGTTTATTTACGATTAAAGTGTTTGTTTAAAACTTATCTAGACAGTTGTGAGTTCAATCCGCGTGGCTAGTAGTGCTGAAGAGTCGCATATTTTGGCTTAAGGAAAGAAACAGATACAGAAGTTAGTAAAACTGGAGTTCATTGAATCATTAATTTAATAAAGTGTTCGATTTGAAATTACGCGAGGTCCGAACAGTTGAATGATTTTGAGTATAATAAACAAGAGCAGCCAAATGTTTTATGCTGCAAAATGAAATTCCTACGAGGGTCGTTCAAAAAATTCTAAGCCTCACCAGAAGGAAGAGCCATAGCTGAGTATTTTTCTTTCTTTTTTTTTGTGGGAACACATTTAAACTTCTTATAAAACTAAAAAATGAATTCAGATTTTTTTAATCGAATTCACCCCATGCATGGCAGTAAAACCACTAAGACACAAGGAATTACAAAGTATGGAAGAATTAGGAACAGAAACATTAATAATGAGCGGAAAGAGGAAAAATAATCAATAGAACAGTAAATAGCGATTGAGATTGCATTTAAAATATTACATATAAAAGTTGGCTAGAAAGCTTGTGTATTTAGGCATCATATCATGTTCGAATTCCATTCGAATTAGTTGCCTTCACTTACCTGCAACTACCATTGGGAAAAGTATTAATCTATTTCTTCTCCCTTCAGCTATGGATTAAATAGCAAAGAAGATTGGGTTCTATAGCCTTGCTTAGCAATTAGTCTAGCGCAGAAAGAGACGGCAAGCTACTGCAGAGAAATCTTCAGCCTAGTCATTCGTGGATCATAAGAGACATGGTTGCTCGAACGTTTATCACGTATGGCACTTAACTGACTGACTGGTTATAAAACCAAATACCCTTGGGAAAGGTAAGAATCTATCTTCTTAAATCGCAGTGATGACCGAGTCCTACAACTTTTTTGGCAAACAGTTTAGAAAGAAACGGCGAGAAAATCTTCCGCCTAGTTAGTCATGATCACCCAACTGAGTAACACGTATGACACTTAACTGACCAATCTCCATTCAAGCGTGTTCCATAGAATAATTAGAACAAATTATGTTTATTTATTATTATAAAAACCTGTATTAGTTCTTTTCTCAATTTTTACAGCGTAAAGTTGGCTGGAAATCATTGAGCTAGAAAAATGTATGAGAAAATTTTCTATTATAATTTTTCATAAAATGTGTTCAGGATTATATCAACGGCTCCTGAAATAAGTACAGACATGCATCAAACTGTTTCAGTGATTGAATTTATTATGAAATCAAAAGGAAATTGCGATTGAAAACGTTTAAAAGAATTCTCGTCTGCTTTTCGTATCTAATTCAGCTTCAAATATTGAAAGTGAGACGAAATTAAAACTGACTCAGGCGTCTCGGTGAGGAATTTTTTTAACAAAACCTCGTCACTAAAAAACTCAATCAGACGACGAAACAGGTCGGTAAAAAAAGAATTCTTTTTGTCTTTATATATATATATATATATATATATATATATATATATATATATAGAGAGAGAGAGAGAGAGAGAGAGAGAGAATACAATAGAGAAAATAGCCTGTGCCAAGTCGTATAGGAAAGAGTGGTTGAAAATTTTACATGTAGCTGGTTCCTATAATTATTTCAAGATTTTGGAATCAGTCTGCATCTCATTACGGAAGCCCTTTTTTGCCGGCAGAAGAAGTTTGTGAAGTCTCTTCATTTGTTGGGGGATATTTTATTTTAGCTGCCCATATATTTATATTTATATTTATTTTAGCGTGTTACCCTCACTTTTTTACTTTTCATTTTCTTTGCTGCTCTTTTCGTTTGATTTATAATTCCAACTATTTTTTCCTGATGAGATGTTGGACGAAAGGGCTCTTGAGACTTTTAATAAATTCATTGTTTTTAAAATAGTGTACAAATTTTGTACCTCCAAACACTTGTATATATATATATATATATATATATATATATATATATATATATTTAGTATATCGAGGCAGCAAGTAATTTTCTAGACATATGCTATTAAATATAAGAGACAATGAATGTCTATTATGTTTAATCATGAGCCGTTCTAAACGTCGTATTTTTGCTTTAATTTCATTTGAAAATAAAGACAAAAATTCTCCAACATTTGGATAATTATTTATTGGTTTTCTTCTAAGCTTTCGGCTCTCATGAGACATTCATTGTCTCTTATATTTAATAGCATATGTCTAGAAAAAAATATATATATATATATATATATATATATGTGGATGGGGGGGGGGGCAACAATCTTTTTTTTAAACAATGTTTCGTCAAAAACAACCGACAAAGAAAATATAATTTCTGATTTAAATTTTTCAGTATTCTTACATGTTACCTTTTTTCTGGAGATAAAGAATGTAAAAATGCTTTCTAATTATTAACTTTCCAAGCGCTTTCAGCCACTTTACTGGCTATTCTCAAGGATGTGATGCTTTCGATGTTAAATTATCCTGATATTTTGACTGTAACGTAATTTATTTTGTGTTTTTGAAAAGGAGCGTTCTTTAAAAGCTAACATGAGACTCGCGTGATTGGACATTGCGTGAGCGTCAATTTTTTTAAAAACTTTCAAGACTCTATTTCCATTGTTAAATAATGTAAGGTTGATGGTAGGATAAAGCTGTTTGATATATAGTGCCTCTCTTATAGCGAGATGCTTTTCATATTGTGAAATAAATAGTATTTTGTATTTTCAACAAAAAAGTTTCTTAAAGATTCTTGTAAATTATGGGTTAATAATTTTTATTATTATTGCAGTTTGGTTAGACAGGTAGCATGTAGAACGTCTATTCAAAGAAGTGGTAGTATGGCCAATATAGGTAATTGATTTATGACAAGAAACAGTCTTGTACTGGCATTGAAATTCACACACTATATTAGTCATCACTATTTTAGATTTGATGATGTTATTTTGGATTATAAACAACAAGGTTTGCAGTTTTCCATTTTATTGCATATTATAAATTTTACATACTTTTGAGGAATTACAGCAGAAATATGTTGTTTAATAATTTTTCGTATAGCGAATTTGTCCCGCTTATAATTATTGCGCATTTGGTTGTAGTAAAATATGTTGATGTTTTTTATTTGTATATTTTTAATACTGATGTCGTATACTTTCTGTAAGAATAAGATTATTTGTTTATCAATGATATAGTTAGAAAAATTATTGTTGACTAATGTCAGTTTTATGTGTTTTAGTTTGCTCAAAAATATTCTTTAGGATGAAGAATTTTGATCTGCTTTATTTAAGAAGTTCGTTATTACTAATCTTGGAAATTTTTCGAACTTTTGTTCTCATCTTGGTTGATATAGGTGTTATAATAGACACAACGTTTCGACCAAGTACCCACTGGTTATTATCAGGTGTGCATAGATTGGGTGATGTGGATTCGTTATTACTGTTATTTTATATATTTCCGGGCATTGACTATTATGGTTTAGAACTCCAGACTTCTTACTATTTTTTTTTATACAGGTAAATGATAAATCCTTTGGGTTTTAGCTCTATATTAACATCAAGGAACTGGATTTTGTTATTGTTCATAGGTAAATTTTATACAGGTAAATCCTTTGGGTTTTAGCTCTATATTAACATCAAGGAACTGGATTTTGTTATTGTTCATAGGTAAATTTTATACAGGTAAATCCTTTGGGTTTTAGCTCTATATTAACATCAAGGAACTGGATTTTGTTATTGTTCATAGGTAAATTTTATACAGGTAAATCCTTTGGGTTTTAGCTCTATATTAACATCAAGGAACTGGATTTTGTTATTGTTCATAGGTAAATTTTTGCGCTGAGTTATTTTCAAAATTTGATTTCAGATATACGATTTCGTCCCTATTTGTTATCAAAAGAAAAATGTTATTAAAATACATTCTAAAAATTTCCGGTTTATCGGTTGTTTTAAATACTTTGTTTTTGATCTAGGGTATGTAAAAGTTAAAGAAAGTAGGACCTAATGGTTTTTCCGTACTGACTCCGTTAGTTTGGGTGAAGATGTGAACATCATGGTTATAAAATGGAGTTTTTGTGATATAGACGATGAGTAGTTTACGAAGAATTGCTAGTTGGATTTTTGTAGGAGTCATTGGTGGATGTTTATAGATACAGTCACTAATTATGTTCAACTGGAACGTTAATAAAAAGAATTTCTACATCCACTGGAGCAAGAATATTACCTTTGGGATTAGTTACTTTTAATATTTGAGGAATTTATTTCTTGATGCGATGCTGTAATTATTAGATATGTATAGAGAAATTATGTGATTTAGGGTTTTTGATAGTTGGTAACCAGTGTAGGTATTTGTGATATGATGGGTCGGAGAAGAAACCTGGTTTATGGGGTTTTCAGTCAGTTAAGTGCCATACGTGATACACGCTTGGGCGATCATGTCTTGAAAGAGAAATGACTGACTGGGCAGAAGATTATCCCACAGTAGGTTGCCATTGCTTTCTGCGATAGACTGGTTGCCAATGAAGGCTATAGAACCCAATCTGTCCTGTTATTTGACCCATAGCTGGAGGGAAGAGACGGATTAATACCTTTCCCAAGGGTATTTGGGCGTATATGATTGCAACGAATTCAACTGGAATTCGAACTCGGCTCTCCGATTTCTCGTTCTGAGTCGATATCCACTGGACCACAACGCACATATGGGGTTTTACATTACCATAAATATATCCTGGTTGGTAATCCCCGACAATTTTTTTGATTTTTGAACTACTAACGTCAGCGTTGTTCGCTGTGATTAATTTATTTACGTATATTTTTTTAATGAATCTGTGGGATTTTTTCTTTATTTAGTAAA
Source organism: Ascarosepion bandense (assembly GCA_037127315.1). Classification (NCBI taxonomy): domain Eukaryota; kingdom Metazoa; phylum Mollusca; class Cephalopoda; order Sepiida; family Sepiidae; genus Ascarosepion; species Ascarosepion bandense. Next base: position 1,245,808 of record JBBBDQ010000152.1, read on the forward strand.
TTTTGTTGTGTCATCTAGGATAGTTTTTAGTTTTCCTTTTGTTGAGAACTACAGTTATTAGTTACAGTCATCGTCTGATGATGATATTGGTGTTGTTCCGTAAGTCTTTTGCAGCTAATTTTTCTTTGCTTGTGAGCATATTCTTTGTTTGTAGTTAAGCAAAGTATTAAGAAACATTTCGTTAGGACCTACGAAAAGAACTCTGAAACGCCATGTCCTTTTTCTACATGGCACTGAAAGCTCTCCAATCTCCTCATAGATGAGGAAAAGATTTGAGGCTACAGAAAGATAATGAAAATGCTACGGCCTGTACATAGGAGCAACTAAATAATTTTGAGTAAAATAAATAAAAAGAACACGTATACTTAGAAACAGGCAGTTTATTTATCCTGCGATTTAAATGAGGAAATGTGGTTCGGAGAATTTGATACTCACAGGACATACTGAAGGCGCGAGAAACAAAGAAGTGTATTGATTTTTATTTAACCCACAACTCTCTCAACGTCTCGTGGAGCCACATGTACTACCGCAGCCCAACCCTTTGGATTCAAAGTTTTTCCTCCCCCTAGACCTGTTGCCAACTATGGTCATAAGACCCAATCTTAGCTTGGGGAGGGAGACGGTTTTTTTTTTATCTTTCCCATGTAATGAACTCGACTGGAATTCGAACCCAGCCTCTCTGATTACTTCAGTACTAGCGGATAACCATTACGCTAAGCAAAGAATTACCTTCCTGTTAAGCTTGTGTAAATGAAAGGCAGAACTGATTAATAATAATAGTAATAATAATCCTCCCCATTATTATGGGAAAGACCGTTGTGTATTTATTTGTTTATATATATATATATATATATATATATATATATATATATATAAGTAATGAATTCCTAGTGAGCCAGACAGACCTACCTAGGTTTTACCTAAACGGATCGTCAGGGAAAGTTGGCTAACGAGGAAAGAAACAAACGACATGTGTAAAGGAAATTCAATCAAACCACGTGACCAAGAAAGAAGACACCAAACACAAATAGGGGAGAACTTTATTGTAGAAAACAAATTTAATTTTTAATTTCATATATTTGAAAATTTTTTTAAAGATAAGTGAATGCAAAGAAGATAACCAAAAAACTCATATTTGCTATGCACTTCTCTATTTTCTGTAATAAACATAATTCATAAATATGGTGGCTCACTAGGTATTCTTTATTTATTCCACTCTACCAAAGTATTGAGCACGGTTTTTGTTAGTTGATTACTCGTATCGGGGTTTTCCATTTGGGCTACGTGCTGACTCGGTCCGAACCCTTTTGACTGATGTTCATGTACTTAGCTCTTTCGGAGTCTAACTGTACTGACGAGCTGTGATACGGCGAAACAGATCTGTCTGCGGATGACAATATATATATATATATATATATATATATCACAGCTCATCAGTACGGTTAGACTCCGATTGCTTTTTTACCCAGGATTGAAACCCGACCGAAATGGCGTCAGTCGGCGACTCTACACCTGGGCTATGGGCGTTCGGTGGAAGTAGGCAGACTTTTTAGCGCATATCATGATACGCGCCCAATAGCTAGAGCGCTCTAATTCATTTCACTGAATGAGCGATATATATATATATATATATATATATATATATATATATAAACTTATTTATAAATAGAACTTTGTGTGTGTGTGTCTGTGTCCGTTACCGATAGACTCCGAAACGGCTGAACCGATTTTCTTGAAAATTTACACAGTTGTACAATAAGCGTCTGCGAGTGTTCTTAGCTAGGTTGTGTGTCGAGGTACCCCCGATAAATATCGAATATCGATAATCGAAAAAATCGGGTTATAGAAGGAGGGGTCCGATTTTAATCAAATTTGATACACTCATAGACAAAGACATAAGAAACGATATTCAGAAGTTTCAAGGTTGCAGTTATTACAATAGTGTAGAAAATTTGATATTGATACCAGGAAATCAAAATTTGACTTACATCCATTCATTTTTCTTACAGTCTACGGTTTTGCTTTAACTGGAAACAACTATTGCTTTTTAGTCTTTCGTGCCAACGTCCAAAGAGTCTGTGCCCCAGGACCATGAATTAGTTTTAAAGCTTTCATTACACCCGAGCAACTCCGGGCTATACTGCTAGTATATATATATATATATATATATATATATATATATACACAACAGTTTTTCTTATAATAGCAGAGAGGATTATTATATATATATACACGCTACGGCCATGATTATTAGGCTACCCCAGTTTTTTAATGAAATTATGTATTTCATACTATTTTTAGTATTTATTGCCAAATGAAATTAGAATTGTTTTTTATTTTTATTACTTTGCAAGATTTTACAAGGCAAGGAAGCAAAGATGAACTCGTCCGAATCATCCTAGATTTTCTTCATTCTTTCATTGATGGAGCTGCAATAAAGGTAATTATTAAATATTTATAAATTCATTTGATGCACATGTTATTGTGCAGTATTAACAAAAGAACCATCCTATTTTCATTTACAATTATTCACTTGGCAATAAATACTAAAAATAATATGAAATGTATAATTTTTTTTAAACACTGGGGTGGCCTAAAAATTATAGCCGGTCGTGTATATATCCCTCCTGTTACGCTCATGAAGAAAGGGAGATAATAGCGAAGCAGCGTCGGCTCAGTTCATTCTCCTTACTACCAGTTATTAAACTTTAGTACCAGTTATGAAACATCTTCCCGCGTGTTTTCTCTAAAACATTGCCTTATTTTAATTTTTCAATAATTATGTCATCTAGTAGCGTAGTGCATTAGTGTAGTGCAGTATATATATATATATATATATATATATATATATATAATATAAACCACTGTATATATATATACAGTGGTTTATATCATAATAAGATATATATATATATATATATATATATATAACTTATTATAATATAAACCGCTGTATATATATATATATATATATACTGCACTACACTACTGCACTACACTACTCGATGACATAATTATATATATATATATATATATAGTGTTGAGTTGTGATAGTCTTTGGCGCCATGATTGTTGATTTTTCAGTATTTTACTGATAAAAAATATTTTGGCAAGCAGGTTTTTTGTCGTAATGTGCTCGATATAGGGATGGAGAAAGAGCGTTGATAGTTTTATAGTTATGAAATTGTTACTTTAACTGAGTAGGTTTATGCCAACTTCAAAGTTCGAGAGGACACCGTTATGATGTCTTCACTCGTCGGGGCTGTTTTTGTCTGCTGGGTTTATATATATATATATATATATATATATATATATATATATATAACATAGTACACTTGGTATGTAATCCAGGTAACATAGTACACTTGGTATGTAATCCAGGTAAATTCCAAAGAGAACTCAAGAGAACTCAGTGTTAAATTCATTTAATTTATCAGAGTAATATAATTTATAAAGGATTTTCGATTATTACTATGGATAATACATATTTCACCGCTTTGATGTTATTATCGCGGCTCGTCAGATCCAAATGGTACAAAAGTAGGTAATCAAAATATCACCCCCCACCAAAAAAAAAATTATTGAGCGTCTATGTAAAATTAAATAAAAGAGAAGAAATTTTTTTTGGTCGGGTGATATTTTGATTACCTAAAGTTGTACCATTTGGATTTGACGAGCCGCGATAACATCAAAGCGGTGAAATATGTATTATCCATCGTAATAATCGTAAATACTTTATAAATTATATATATATATATATATATATATATATATACATAAGTTCCCTCTAATATTTTGCTGTCATTTTTTACGAATAGAATATCTTAAGAAAAAACCTGCTAAAAGTGACAAAGGACAGGAAGTTGTAGAAAGCCATGAACTGCCACCTTCTGACGGGAGCACGACATATAAGGAGTCTATTTTTATTTTCTGTTGCTTGATTTGCTGTAAATAGATCTCATCGTATAAGCGGACGATATTTATAATTCTTACTATGAGGTGACCTTTCTTTTCAACGAAGGAGACCAAAGTTATCTGCCAAATTTATATCATTGAAACGCATTACCATGGACACAATATTGATTCAGTTGTTCGAGTCTTTTACTGCAATGAATTTAAGCGTTTGAGATATACCGCCATAGTTATTTCACAACTCTCTTGTTTCTGGAATAGAAATACACAGTTACATATCCATTCTGAATTGTTAGATACCACAACGAAGAGTAATGGTTAACGAACCACACTAATTGACCATTACTACTGAGTAATCGGAAAGCCGAGTTGGAATTCCAATTGAATTCCTTGCATTCACTTACGCACAAATGACCTTGGGAAAGGTATTAATCCGTGTCTTCCCTCCAGTTATGGGTTAAATAACAGGACAGATTGGGTTCTATAGCCTTGGCTGGCAACTAGTCTACCGCAGAATGTAATGGCAACCTAGTGCGAGACATGATCGCCCAAGCGTGTATCACATATGGCACTTAACTGACTGACCGGATGTTTTATTATCGCTAGGTACACTATACTTGCAGCCTTGTGTAAAACTAAGTCAATCGTTCTATATAACATCTCTTTGTGAGGTACTGCTTAACGAGTTCACCCGGCTGACTATTACTGCAGTGTAGCGAGTTTGATATACACTGGGTTTTCAAAATTTATGGTTTTGTTCAAGACGAAGCTTCTTCTTCTTCTTCTTCTTCTTCTTCTTCTTCTTCTTCTTCTTCTTCTTCTTCTTCTTCTATGTGCCGTATCTCTGAGTAGGTTTTCCTGATGCATCATCTCTCACACTCCAAGTTCAGCCATCCATTTGCACCTGTAACTTACTACCTAGTGTGGCTCACAGGCCTGGTAAATGTAAACGTCATTATAAAAAAAACAATCTTGAACAGAGATGGCAACATTTCCGGACTGACGAGACAAGTTACTCTGCGGTTTTATTAGTTTTGTTATACTTTGTGTTCTTACGCTTTGAAATTAAAAATGGCCTCGAATTCGAATGATAAAACAAAAGAGAATAGCATTTTTCTGTTGAAGAGAAATTAAGTGTTTGTATCATGGTACGGAGGAAAACTCCTAAAGCCCAGATCATGACGAAATATCGGAAAATCCAGTCAGAGATATTTCGAAAAGCGCACCGGAAGATGTTGAGATCAAATTGGCGTCTGATCTATTAAATGACCTACAAACTGCTTCTAACTCGAACAAGGAATGACTTGTTAATTTTAACTCTTCCAGAATGAAACGACTCTCTTTTAGTCGTCTAAGAGAATCAATGTGCCTTCAATCAGTATGGCTGATATTAACCCCCAGAAGAATGAAATTGCGTCTTCAAAGACTAACTTTTTCCGCTGACATGAAGTGGAAAGGTTATATTGAATCAATTGATAGGCTAGGAAAGTTGGTTCACTGTGTCGTGCTAAACAATTTTTTCTCAACAAAATCTGTTTTACAAATCTCTAAGTCTACCATTCGTCCATGCTTTGAATACAACTGATACATATATTCCGCTGCTCTGGCTATTTAGAGATTCTTGATAAAATTCAAAGAAGAATCAGTTATTATATTGGTCCTAACTTGTCGTCGTGGTTGAAGCAGGGTAAATGATTGTCACCGGAAAATGTGAAGTTCGGTTTCAACTTGTGGCCGGGGTCAAGAAAGCCGAATCACTTCATCGTAAATAGTAATGGCGGATGTTTTGTACATAATCGGCCAGTAAGAAACAAGCATCTGTGCTAATATCTTCATTTCCAAGAAAGGACATTTCAAGCAAACATGCAATGATATAGACGTCCTTCATTTCTTCTGTTTTTAAATATTTTTAAATACATAGGCAAACAAAGCGCGTACCCGCGTAAGTCATAGGTTGGATGAACTATCCATTGTCCGGTCGGCGTTCACTCGTATATTTATCTAGGCTGAAGCAGGGTAAATGATTGTCACCGGAAAATGTAGAGATTGGTTTCATCTTGTGGCCGGAGGTAAAGTCAAGAAAGCCGAATCACTTCATCGTAAGTAGTAATGGCGGATGCTTTGTACAGAACCGGCCAGGAACAAAGAAGGAGATAAGCATCTGTGCAATGGTCTTCATTCCCAAGAAAGGACATTTCAAGCATTTCATTTTCTTCTTTATTTTTAAAAAATACTTTTAAATACATAGGCAAACAAAGAACTTTTCCTTTTACTATTGTTCAACCAAAAAAGACGTGGATGGTGTAAGGGTTAACCGCTCGGATTGCGTTCGAGTTCCACTCGAGTTGGTAACATTCACTTACGTGCTAATACCTATGAGAAAGGTATGAATCCGTCTTTTCTTCACCCAACTATGGGTAAATAAGAGGATAGACTGTGCCCTATAGCCTTCATTGTCGACCAGTCTAAGATAAGGAAAAACTCTGAATTCAAACCAGCCTGGAAAGGGGTGGGCTACCTTGTAGTACATGTGGTGTTCTTACAACCCTAATGGGTTACGAGATCCGGGATCATGATTGTTCAAACAATATAAGGCTCAAGTGCACCTCAAGTTAGGGAATTACTAAATGAAATTCTACAATGAGTGAGAAAGTAGTGCCCGCCAAATTTCTAACTTTAAAGACTATATTGAATTAATTGTGTTCTATCATGGAAAGAAGAGATAGACAGAGAAATGTAGATAAACTACTTTATTAACAGTGGTACAACCAAGAAGTATATACAATATTTAGAGTCTCTTGAAGTAGTAGGTGTTACTTCCTGAAGTCCGTGATAATGACAACACCCCGTGCTAAGCGCACATTGTCTTTTATACATCCGGGTAACCGGATGTCACATGGTATGAGCCACGGCACAACAAACTGTGAGGTCTGCTGCTAAGAAAGTTGTTTCACTGTGTCGCGATATATATTTATTAATTTAATTGTTCCGATAAACTTTCTTCTCTGGTTTTCACACTTTATTAATTTAATTGTTCCGATAAACTTTCTTCTCTGGTGTTCACACTTTATTAATTTAATTGTTCCGATAAACTTTCTTCTCTGGTGTTCACACTTTATTAATTTAATTGTTCCGATAACCTTTCTTCTATGGTGTTCACACTTTATTAATTTAATTGTTCCGATAAACTTTCTTCTCTGGTGTTCACACTTTATTAATTTAATTGTTCCGATAAACTTTCTTCTATGGTGTTCACACTTTATTAATTTAATTGTTCCGATAAACTTTCTTCTCTGGTGTTCACACTTTATTAATTTAATTGTTCCGATAAACTTTCTTCTCTGGTGTTCACACTTTATTAATTTAATTGTTCCGATAAACTTTCTTCTCTGGTGTTCACACTTTATTAATTTAATTGTTCCGATAAACTTTCTTCTCTGGTGTTCACACTTTATTAATTTAATTGTTCCGATAAACTTTCTTCTCTGGTGTTCACACTTTATTAATTTAATTGTTCCGATAAACTTTCTTCTCTGGTGTTCACACTTTATTAATTTAATTGTTCCGATAAACTTTCTTCTCTGGTGTTCACACTTTATTAATTTAATTGTTCCGATAAACATTCTTCTCTGGTGTTCACACTTTATTAATTTAATTGTTCCGATAAACTTTCTTCTATGGTGTTCACACTTTATTAATTTAATTGTTCCGATAAACTTTCTTCTATGGTGTTCACACTTTATTAATTTAATTGTTCCGATAAACTTTCTTCTCTGGTGTTCACGCTTTATTAATTTAATTGTTCCGATAAACTTTCTTCTATGGTGTTCACGCTTTATTAATTTAATTGTTCCGATAAACTTTCTTCTATGGTTTTCACACTTTATTAATTTAATTGTTCCGATAAACTTTCTTCTCTGGTGTTCACACTTTATTAATTTAATTGTTCCGATAAACTTTCTTCTCTGGTGTTCACACTTTATTAATTGAATTGTTCCGATAAACTTTCTTCTATGGTGTTCACACTTTATTAATTTAATTGTTCCGATAAACTTTCTTCTATGGTGTTCACACTTTATTAATTTAATTGTTCCGATAAACTTTCTTCTATGGTGTTCACACTTTATTAATTTAATTGTTCCGATAAACTTTCTTCTCTGGTGTTCACACTTTATTAATTTAATTGTTCCGATAAACTTTCTTCTCTGGTGTTCACACTTTATTAATTTAATTGTTCCGATAAACTTTCTTCTCTGGTGTTCACACTTTATTAATTTAATTGTTCCGATAAACTTTCTTCTATGGTGTTCACACTTTATTAATTTAATTGTTCCGATAAACTTTCTTCTCTGGTGTTCACACTTTATTAATTTAATTGTTCCGATAAACTTTCTTCTCTGGTGTTCACACTTTATTAATTTAATTGTTCCGACAAACTTTCTTCTCTGGTTTTCACACTTTATTTTTTAATTGTTCCGATAAACTTTCTTCTCTGGTTTTCACACTTTATTAATTTAATTGTTCCGATAAACTTTCTTCTCTGGTGTTCACACTTTATTAATTTAATTGTTCCGATAAACTTTCTTCTATGGTTTTCACACTTTATTAATTTAATTGTTCCGATAAACTTTCTTCTATGGTTTTCACACTTTATTAATTTAATTGTTCCGATAAACTTTCTTCTCTGGTGTTCACACTTTATTAATTTAATTGTTCCGATAAACTTTCTTCTCTGGTTTTCACACTTTATTAATTTAATTGTTCCGATAAACTTTCTTCTATGGTTTTCACACTTTATTAATTTAATTGTTCCGATAAACTTTCTTCTCTGGTTTTCACACTTTATTAATTTAATTGTTCCGATAAACTTTCTTCTCTGGTGTTCACACTTTATTAATTTAATTGTTCCGATAAACTTTCTTCTCTGGTTTTCACACTTTATTAATTTAATTGTTCCGATAAACTTTCTTCTCTGGTTTTCACACTTTATTAATTTAATTGTTCCGATAAACTTTCTTCTATGGTTTTCACACTTTATTAATTTAATTGTTCCGATAAACTTTCTTCTCTGGTTTTCACACTTTATTAATTTAATTGTTCCGATAAACTTTCTTCTCTGGTTTTCACACTTTATTAATTTAATTGTTCCGATAAACTTTCTTCTCTGGTGTTCAGACTTTATTAATTTAATTGTTCCGATAAACTTTCTTCTCTGGTTTTCACACTTTATTAATTTAATTGTTCCGATAAACTTTCTTCTCTGGTTTTCACACTTTATTAATTTAATTGTTCCGATAAACTTTCTTCTATGGTTTTCACACTTTATTAATTTAATTGTTCCGATAAACTTTCTTCTCTGGTTTTCACACTTTATTAATTTAATTGTTCCGATAAACTTTCTTCTCTGGTTTTCACACTTTATTAATTTAATTGTTCCGATAAACTTTCTTCTATGGTTTTCACACTTTATTAATTTAATTGTTCCGATAAACTTTCTTCTCTGGTGTTCACACTTTATTAATTTAATTGTTCCGATAAACTTTCTTCTCTGGTTTTCACACTTTATTAATTTAATTGTTCCGATAAACTTTCTTCTATGGTGTTCACACTTTATTAATTTAATTGTTCCGATAAACTTTCTTCTGTGGTGTTCACACTTAATTAATTTAATTGTACCGATAAACTTTCTTCTATGGTACCCAGACTTTATTAATTTAAGCGCAGTATTAGACTGATTGTAAAGTTGCCATAAATTTGAAATATGTAGATGTAACCGTAAGTTCTATGCTAACACTTTCTTCAAACAAACTTCTTATTTCTGGAGTCTTGCTTTTCAGTCAATTTTGATCTTCAAAAATGTTAAATACAACTTCATCTGCCTTTTTAATTCTTGTTCTTTTATTGCAATCTCTCCTTAATAGTTTTTTTTATCATATTCTTTTCCACTCAGTAAACCTTTGTGTCTTAGTAACTTTATTGTCTTCGTTAGGGTAAAATAATAAAAAAGAAAAAGATGAGAATTATATTGCCGATGGTGGTGTTCAACAATCTCAGAGAGACTAATTTAAAAACAGAAAACAAAGATAACGTTGGACAAATATTTAAGTTTCAACCAGAAGCTATCCTACTATCTATCTCTACTCCAATCCAGACTTCGGAATTTAGTTACAGAAAAACGAGAATCCTGGACGTCGACGGGCATGACCATTCCGTCCGGAGGGTGAAATATCCTGCGTGTCTTCTTGATCCAGATGTCTCGTTCTTCCAAACTGTTCACTGTCAAAAAAAAAAAAGAAAAAAAAAAAAAAAAAGAAAACTTGATCAATTCCGCAGAGTAAAATAATTATCTCCCATTCATTAAAAGCCCATTTAAAAATAATTTTCTTGCATAACCCAAACAGTAGATGCCTTCCAAAAACTGAAAACGTCGGAAAGAAACTCATAAATAATTAATTTGAAAAGAAATAGCTCATTGGTTTCGTGATTAAATAAATCCTGCATTAGTTGGACTTTGTATAAAGTGTAATAAATCTGCCTTGAAATCCGCCATTTTTCCTTAAAACTTAATCCCTGTCGCCAGTCAGTAAGGGAAATTAATATGACTCATAAGATTAATTACGTTAAAATGTCACTTCTCCTAATCATTTCGTACTTACATTAGAAAAACTTACCCTTACATATCATCATTCTATTTAGCCTACATTCTAGCATGTATAGTTCAATGATAAAGTGATGGACACAACATTTGAGGTTCTATGATTGGCATAAGCCAAAATAATTAAAATATACAACGTAAATAAAATAGAAATCTAAAATAAGCTTTTTTCTTAATGATGGCTTTTTTCTCATTCACTTGAGTGCTGTATGATGGTTTTCTAAACACAGCTTAGATGTGGTACAAGGCCGAAAGTGTAGAGCATCCAATTAGAATTTAACTCACTACCTAGTCATAATTGATCTGGCGAGACAAGCTTGCTAACCATTACTCCATGAATGATTTTTAAGGGTAGCTTAGCTGTGGCACAAGGCCAAAAGTGTAGAGCATCCAATTAGAAGTGAACTAACTATATACTCATAATTGAGCTGGTGAGACAAGCTTGTTAACCATTGCATCATAGCGAGTGCTTTAAATGATTTTTTATGCACAGCTTAGATTAGGCACAACGCCAAATGTATGGGGAACCTAGTGAGGATCAAACTCACTATTCAATTGTAATGATTCTAACGAGATAAGCTTGATAATCATTACGCCACGTCGAGGTGCCCAGTCAAGTACTATATGAGATATATGCTTGGACGATCATGTCTTTTTTGATTCATGACTGACTAAGCAGAAGATATTCCCGCAGTAGGCTGCCTTACATTTCAGAGAGTGACCTTGTTTATTCACATTTAAGAGAAACATATGAAGTGCTACTCTTGCGTTAAGTATGAGGCTGGAAAGAAAGTCCTGTCGCTTTTTTGGATACGACCACTTTAAGTGTGATTTTACAATAAGTCAGTTAAATTCCATGCAGGGTACACTCTTGGACGATCATGTCTCTTTCGATCCATAACTCACTAAGCAGAAGATTTCCCCGCTGTAGGCTGCAATTTCTTTCTGCAGTAGACTGTTAGCCGTTGAAGATAATGTCCTGCTATTCTACTCATAAATGGAGGAAGAAGATTTGGATTTATACCTTTCCCATGGGTATTTGTGCGTAAGTGAATGCAACGAATTCAACTGTAATTAGAACACGGATCTCCGATTTCTCATTCCGAGCCGATACCCATTACACCACATCGCACATCTACTTTCTGGGATAATGAAAAAAGAAAACTTAGAGAGTTTGACATTCACAGGACATAAGATTACGGCCACATCACATTGAATAACCGTTTCCCGTACGATCACCGAACTTAAGCACCGTCGAGCCTGGTCGGTTTATGAACTCTAGATGCTGAAATCTCGGATGTTCAGATTGTGTAGTGGATATGCCGAGTTCCAATTTCTGTCGGGTTCGTCATATTCACTTACGCGCAAATACCATTGGGAAAGGTGTGAATTCACCTCTTCCCCCATCTATGGGTTAATTAGCAAGACTTATATAACTAAACCTTAAAAATTTTTTACAATTTAAAGATATTTCATGGCTTTAAATAACCTGCAAAGGGTTGATAAGTCGTAAAAATCAATCAATCAGAGCTCATGTTAAAGGCAAAAGGGGCAAAGTGCGATTAACTTACCTGACAAGATTGTGTAATTGATTGTCAGGATAGGGTTGGGAGGATTAGTAAAAAGTGTGTCGTGGAGAGCCATAATCGCCTACATCTTGAAAGGACACGGAACATGGAACAGAGCCTACTACGTGTGGTACGTCGTCGAGAGGGAGACGATCCGATGGCTGTACAATATGAAGTCACAGTCGTGGAGCTAAAGAAATAGGGTGTACCTGGTGTACCTGGTGTACCTTTCGAGGTCGCTTCGAAGTTGTCCTACTCGACTCGAAAACATTTCTTTTTTCATTGTTTTTGCAATAATTTATTTTTCTTGTTGAAACTCTCGCCAAATATAATTTAAAATATACACGTTATTTTCCTACTATTTTTTTCTCTCTTTTTCTTGATCTCATTTTTCTTTTTTCTTTTTCTTTCGTTCTTTTTCTCACATTCACACTTTTTCCTTTCCTTCCTTTCTTTTCCTAGTATTACTTTTCTTCTTTCTTTCTTTCTTTCTTTTCACATTTTGCTCTTTTTCTCTGGCTGGTTTTCCCTTTCTTTCTTTTCAATTTCTTGTTTAATTTTTCCTTTCCGTTTCCTTCTTTCTTATTTTCTTTCTCCTATTTCTTTTTTCTTTTTTACTTTCTCTCACCATGTTATTTTTCTCTAACTCTTTCTTTTTCTCTTTCTTTTTTCTTTTTCTTTTTTGTTTTTCTTCTTTTCTCTTTCTTTTTTCTTTTTCTTTTATATTTCTTTTTCTCTGTCTTTTTCTTTTGTCTTCTTTTTTTTTCGTTTTTCTTTTTCTCTTTTTATTTCCTTTTCTTTCTTTGTCTCTGTCTTTACGTGGGTTCATGTGTCTCTCTCCGTCTCTGTGTTTCTCTCCATCTCTGTGTCTCTATCTCTCTCTCCATCTGTCTCTCTCCGTCTCTATCTCTCATTCCATTTTTATCTCTCTATCTCTCTCTGTCTCTGTATATCTCTCTATCTCTCCGTCTCCGTCTCTCTCTTTCTTGTTTGTCGTATACTATATATTATGTGAAACAATTTTCCTGTTTAAAACATTTGCGATTTCAATGAGTTTAGTTTCATAATTTTTCTAGTTTTCACCTTTACTGGCGCTATAAATTCCTCCGATAACCACGTCATGTAGCGATCTTTTAGTATGAAAACAGAAATTATTTCTAATTTGCTTAATTCATTTAGTTTTTTTTTTCGTTTTCTTTTTTTTCGTTTTCTTTTTTTTTTCTTTCGTTTTCTTTTTTTTTTCTTTCGTTTTCTTTTTTTTTTCTTCTTCCCCCCCCCCCCCCGCCCCACGCTAGAAAATTCGTCATACACAAAGCAAGGGACTTGGCGCCGGTTATTAATATTCTGACTTCTTCCCATATTTTCATGATATTTCCATCTGGAATAAAATAATTCTTCCTTCTACATCTGCCTGATTTCGTCGGCTCCGAAACAGCCAATGAAACTAAATGATTGACTGAATTTTTTATTGTTATTTTTTTTGTGTTGTTGATTGTGGCTTTCTTGATGTGAGAGCCAAGATAAATATGTTTATTCTTGATTATTTTACACTTTCTCAGCTTCATCATAACTTACACCCATTTCCGCTGTGTGTCGCCTTCCCGTCTTTCACTGACAGCGTCCTCTAATTGATCAGACCAAGCAATATAGGGACAAACTGTTTACCGGAAGTAGTGTTATCTTCCCCACACAAAGAGAGCTACACTTTGGCTCATACATCTAATTTCGTCCGATTGCGAGTTCCGGATTCGATATAAATTTCTCATTTTACAGCCCTGGCAGAATGAAAATTGCTATAATGGCTAAGGCATGAATAATTGGCTTTATTTTGAGTGTCCGACTCACAATATAGTCGATGACGTCCGTCAGAGATCAAGTTTTTCCCATCCTATCTCTTATCGAGGCAGCAAAAACGAAGAGGGGAGGGAACTGACGAAAAGATGGTCCTTGGCGAATAGGCGTCGAGACTGCTTCATAGTAGCCCACGTTTGCGTCAGGTGATGAGCCAACAATGGAATTATGGTCAGAGGTTCATCAATTACGCTTGGGTGTTCGCTAATAGAGATCAACTTTTGACACCAGTACTTTTGACTATCAGAACTCTCCCCACTATTTGAGACATGTTTATTGATATTACACTGAGTTACGGTGACGAAGCTCTAAGACGTCTGCTACTAAATATTACAGTCATATCTGGTCTGTGCTTTCTGGCATATATCTAAAAATTCCTGACCTGACATTTCTAGCTTCAGTCATTTTCCAACCGCCGTAACGTATATTCCCTGTGCCTTTTCTATGAATAATCCTGCTATATATTTAGAAATCCTTGATATATTTCAAAGAAGAATTTGCAATGCTATTGGTCCTGACCTGGCATCACGGCTTCAGTCATTTCCCATTATCGTAGCGTAGCTTTCTTGTCTCTTTTCTATAAATTATTCTGCTATATATTTAGAAATTCTTGATGAAATCGAAAGAAAAATCTGCAATGTTATTGGTCTAGATCTGGCATCTCGACTTCAGTGACTTTCCCACCGCTGTAAAGTAGCCTCTCTGTGCCTATAAATAATCCTGCTATATATTTAGAGATCATTGGTCAAACCAAATAAGAATCGGAAATGTTATTGGCTCTAATATGGCACCACGACTCAGCCATTTCCCACCACCGTGACATAGCTTTCTTAAGGCTTTTTTTTTTTTTATAAATAATTAAGTTATATCCTTGATAAATTCAAAAGAGTAACTTAGAATGTCCTAACTTGTTATCTCGGCTTCAGTCAATTTCCCACTGTCGTAACATAGATTCCTAAGGCTTTTTCTATAAATAACCCTGCTATATATTTAGAGATACTTGATAAAATTCAAAGAAGAATCAGCAATGGTATTGGCCTTGACATGGCATCTCAGTTTCAGTTACTTTTCCAACGCCGTTGCTATCCTTGATAAAATCTATAAAAGAATCTGCAATATTATTGGTTCTAGCCTAGCATTTTGGCTTCAGTCATTTTCCCACCGTTGTAACGTAGCTTTCCTGTACCTTTTCTATAAATAATCGTGCTATATATTTAGAAATCCTTGATAAAATACAAAGAATAGTCTGCAATGTTATTGGTCCTGATCTGGCATTTTGGCTTCAGTCATTTTCCCGCTGTTGTAACATAGCTTTCCTGTACCTTTTCTATAAATAATCGTGCTATATATTTAGAAATCCTTGATAAAATACAAAGAAGAATCTGCAATGTTATCGGTTCTGACACAGCTTCAGTCACTTTTCCTGCTCCGTAACGTAGTTTCCCTTGAACTTTTCTTAAAATATTTTCGTGGTAATTAGTCCGATGAGCTTCCCTCTTTAGTACTTTGACTTCACAAATTTAAGCACAGGACTAGATTGGCAGCTAGGTCTCATTTTACTGTTGGTATTGCTAGCTGTAACCGTAAGTTCTATGTTAATAGTTTCTTCGTTTAAACGTCTCGCTTATGGATCATTCTCCCGGCTTCTTGTTTTCATGTCAACTACCATCTTCAAAATATTAAATGGAATGTCAGTCCTCTTCTTCTGCCTCCTTAATTTCTGTTTTTAATGCCCCTTCTCTTCTAAATATGCGTTGTGATTCAGTGGATATCGACTCGGAACGACAAATCGGGGAGCCGAGTTCAAATTCCAGCTGAATTCCTTGCATTCACTTACACGCAAATACCCTTGGGAAAGGTACTCATCCGTCTCTTCCCTCCAGTTATGGGTTAAATAACAGGACAGATTGGGTTTTATAGCCTTGGCTGGCAACCAGACTACCGAAGAAAGCAATGGAAACTTACTGTGGGATAATTTTCTGCCCAGTCAGTCATGTCTCTTTCGAGACATGATCGCCCAAAGCGTGTATCACGTATGGCACTTAACTAACTGACTGACTCTTCAAAAACGTTTTCTCAGTTGCTAACCCCCACCGAGTCAGGGTGGATCTGAGAACAACATCTGAGAGGTGGGCCCACACTTCTCAAAACCTCCCGATCAGAGGCCTTGCTGCCGGAATTAGTTTATCGTCATACCCAGGATACCCGGATCAGTATGGGCTTGGGAACAATAGCAACTGAGAAATACTTCCACAAAATTTCCCGATCAGAGGCTTTACTGTCGGGTGCAGTTTTATCGTCATACAAAAGACGACCAGTTTTATACTTTTGAATTCTTAATTAAAAATTAGCGAAGGCGTTTACACTCACAGCGAATTAAAGAGAGAGAGAAAAAAAAACGTCCTTTTTGGCAAAAAGTTTTTTTTGTTTATTTTTTTTGCGGGTACGAAAAGGACTATGTGGAGAGTCGTGATCCCATGAAGAGCTATGGCATCTAAATAACAGCAATAAAAAGAAACTCTACATAGATGTGTGTACACTTTCACTCGCGCATGGACACAACACACACACACACACACACAGACACACACACACACACACACACACACACACACACACACACACACACACACACACACACACACACACACACACACACACACACACACACACACACACACACAGACACAGACACACACACACACACACACAGACACACACACACACAGACACACACACACACACACACACACACACACACACACACACACACACAGACACACACACACACAGACACACAGACACACACACAGACACACACACACACACACACACACAGACACACACACACACACACACACACACACATCTATACCCCTTGTGTATATTTGCAATAGCGCGTTTTTATAATTACAAATAACTCTGCGATCATTTGAAATGGAGTCATTGCAAATGATTTGATTAGAGTAAGAAAGATTCGTTTCGTGGCAGCAGGATGTGATGAAGTCAATTTGGCCTACAAGTGCTACATAGCCGAAGATAGCAGCATTTCAGAACAATTAGGCAAAAACACTGAATGAAATTCCAAATGTCATAAGATATAAAATTAGCCCAAACTACATTCTCTAAAGTAATTACATTCTCAAATGTGACCGTGTGTATGACTGTTCTGCCTAATCATTTCTGTCGACGTTTCTTCTTCCTCTTCTTCTTGCGCCGTGTCTCTTCAGGACGTAGGCGATCATGGACTTCCATTTGCCCCTGTTCTTTGTCGCTCTTTAACCCTCTAGAGCCATTCGTATCATATTAGTGGGGGATCTGTTTATTACTTCATAACAATATAGAACTGATCCCCCACTTTATGACAAGTAGAAGCCTTAATCATATTATATTATTAACCCTCTAGGGCCATTCGTATCATATTTGATGCAGTATGAAAGCAAGCCTTGAAAGAAATATTTTCCTGAAAATTTTTTTAAGAGAAATATTTTATAAATTTCAAATGAAAGCAGTACTGACTACTCAGTCAATGAATACCAAATGTTTCCTTATAGGGAAATACCAAATGTTTCCTTATAGGGAAATACTGTATCGAATATGATACGAATGGCCCTAGAGGGTTAATAGATAGATAGATAGATAAACAGACTGAGATTAACCCTCTAGGGCCATTCGTATCATATTTGATACAGTATGAAAACAAGCCTTGAAAGAAATATTTTCCTGAAAATTTTTTTAAGAGAAATATTTTATAAATTTCAAATGAAAGCAGTACTGACTGCTCAGTCAATGAATACCAAATGTTTCCTTATAGGGAAATACCAAATGTTTCCTTATAGGGAAATACTGTATCAAATATGATACGAATGACCCTAGAGGGTTAATAGTCTTTCCTCTTGGTCAGTCAGTTAAGTGCCATACGTGATACACGCTTTGGGCGATCATGTCTTGAAAGAGACATGACTGACTGGACAGAAGATTATCCCGCAGTAGGTTGCCTTTATTTTCTGCGGTAGATTAGTTGCTATAGAACCCAATCTGTCTTATTATTTAACTCAAAACTGGAGGGAAGAGACGGATTAATACCTTTCCCAAGGACATTTGCGCGAAAGTGAATGCGAGGAGTTCAGCTGGAATTCGAACTCGGCTTCAGTTGGTATTCCTCTTGGTATCACTCTCAAAACACCGCTGTGCCATCCATTTGTTCAAACCCATCAAATATGTCTCGGGCTGCTTTCCTCCGTCTCTCTTTTCCTCTATCCGTCTTCTATCAGATTCTCTAGACCCTCTTTTCTCATTACCTGTCCCGGGAACCTCAGCTGTCTCTTCCTGATATTTTTTTTCGTTCGCATCCTCTCTAATATCACGTCGTAGTTTACGTTTTGCTTCTATTTTCTCCCAAAAATTGTCGTTGCTGACGTGTTCAACCCGTGTTATTCTCAGCATCCTTCTGTAGAATCACATTTTCGTTGTTTCAAAACTCGCCTCCATCTGTGATGTGATGGCTCAACATTCACTGCCATTATAAATTTCGAATATACATAACATTTCAGTACTCTTTTCTTTGTTTCTAACGAGATTTTCCTGTTTCTTAATATTTTCCTTAGTTTGTGAAAGGCATCTATAGCATTCACTGCAGTATATGAAAACTGATATTATATAACAGTTCAGTACTCTTTTCTTTGTTTCTAACTAGATTTTCATATTTCTTAATACTTTTCTTAGTTTTTCGAAGACATCTCCAACCATTCACCGGTTTATATAAGGACTGATATTATATAACACTTCAATTTGTTTTTAGCGAGATTTTCTTGTTTCTTAATACTTTTCTTGGCTTTTGGAAAACACCTTTCGCTATTCCAAACGCATCTTTGTATTTCGGTGTCGCAGTTTCCGTCTGTACAACTATTAAATATTAAAAATTTTGCAATTTTGATATTCCTAATTCGCATTTTCCTTTTGCTAACAAACATACGTTCTGTCTTCTCGTAGTTTTTTGAGATTTATTTCTGTTGTATCGTGGCTCGTACCATTTGACATCCGGTCGTCCGGATGTACAAAAGACAATGTGCGCTTAGTCATTATCATGGACTTCGGGAAGTTACACCTACTATTGCGAGAGACTGTAAATATTCTACATACATCTTGGTTGTACCAGTCTGTTAATAAAGTAGTTTAGCTACATTTCTAGGTGTATCTCTTCATTCCACGATACAACAATTTCATTAAACAATTTTAATTAATCAATGAAACATATATATATATATATATATATATATATATATATATATTTTAATCGTATCACCCCGAGCAAGGTGGTAACGCCACTGATGTGCAGGGGGCTACGTAATAGTGAAAAGATTGGAAAAGAGAAAGCCGGAAACCACATCCTAAACAGGGAACAAGGGATGAGCCTCTTAACCTGTTCAATAGACGTGGGTGGAGTGTGATATATATATATATATATATATATATATATATATATATATATATGTGTGTGTGTGTGTGTGTGTGTGTGTGTGTGTGTGTTTTTATTGCTCTTTCTGACATCATTCTGAGCATAAATATTGCATTCTTTGTTCCAGTGTCCTTACCGAATCTT
This sequence comes from Ascarosepion bandense, assembly GCA_037127315.1. Lineage (NCBI taxonomy): Eukaryota > Metazoa > Mollusca > Cephalopoda > Sepiida > Sepiidae > Ascarosepion > Ascarosepion bandense. The sequence continues at coordinate 1,265,396 of JBBBDQ010000152.1, forward strand.
CACTGTTCTTGTCTTATTGCCAGTCTGATTCTCCTCGGCTCTCTGTTCATTCGAATACTGATCATAAATTTATCATATGGATCACTAAGCTGTTTGTCAAATGAAATCCGCATTCGTTTAAACCAGGCTTCTTGGTTCTTAATGAAAATGGATCAACTTAGACCTTCTCGTATATAACCACTGTGATGCTTTTTCTTCCATGTCCTGTCCACTTTTAGGACGTAGGCGATCCTGGCCTTCCACATCTCTCTCTCCCTTGCAACTCTTAACACCCTTTCTTTTGTTACCCCTCCCAAACCCTGCTCTGCCATACATTTCCTAAAACCCATAAATCTAGACTATAAATATATAGAAAGTAGCTTGGCCACAAAGTAAAGGATCAGTTCACATATTGATTACAATATAGAATTGATCCCCCACTTTATATCCCCATTATAATTTCTTATTTGTTTATCAAACTTTGATTTTTGTGTTTTTGTTACTCTTTCTAACATCATTCTGTGCATATATATTGCGTTCTTTGATCCAGTGTCTTTACGGAATCCTCACTGATCTTGTCTTATTGCCAGTTTAATTCTCCTCCGCTCTTTATTCATCCGAATACTGAACATAAATTTATCATATGGCTCAATTATATTTAATTGTTTCCTTATACTTTGCTTAAGTTTTAGAAGGCACCTTTTACTATCACAGTGTGTCTTTGTATTTTAGTGTCAAATTTTCCATCCTCTGTTTAAACACTTTCTAGATGCTTAAATTTTTGCACTTATTTTATATTGTAATTAACATATTGGGCTGTTTCTATTGCAGACAACCATTCATTCTGTCTTCTTACAGTTGATGTTTAGTCCTTTCTTCTTACTTTCCTTTACTACTTTCTGTAAGAGTTCCTGTAGTTTCCTTTCTGTGTCATCTGCATATCTAATATTAAGATTGTGGCCAATAATAATGAATCCTGGTCAGATTTCTAATTCTTTCAAGATCACCTGAAAAGTTGAGTAAGTCTGACAAGAAAATACCTCCTTGTCTTATGCCTCTTTTTATTTTTATCTATTTACTAGATTCAGTTTCTATCTATGAGCAAGTAGTTTGCTTCCATTACAAGTTACTAGTGTACCCATGCTGTCAAAAATGATGGCAATTGTTGGAAAGTTTTAATAGTGAGATACCATGAAACAAAAGTTTGAGAAACAATGTATTGAGATTCAATAAAGTGGGGAGAAAAATTCACAACTAAAATAGAGGTCAATGAACCATTTAATCTATTCAATGGTGTTTGTGATTCATTGATTACTCCTGGTATTACATAAATCACTTTTTGCTCAATACCTTTTAATGTCTTTAATATAACATTGAAATGGAATTTGTTACCATTTTTTCTGGAATTCTTAATGTTGATGAATAATTATCTTCAGTTTTTCCATAATGTTTTATGTTCACACAATCTAGGAAGAAAAAAAAATTTCTTTCTTTTTTGTATGTATTCGAATTTTCCATTTAATTTCTAACAGGTATTTTCTTATTTCCTAATACTTTGCTTAAGTTTTTGGAAGGCACCTTTTACTATCACAATGTGTCTTTGTATTTCAGTGTCAAATTTTCCATCCTCTGTTTAAACACTTTCTAGATGCTTAAATTTTTGCACTTATTTTATATTGTAATTAACATATTGGGCTGTTTCTATTGCAGACAACCATTCATTCTGTCTTCTTACAGTTGATGTTTAGTCCTTTCTTCTTGCTTTCCTTTACTTGGTCCTGGGTATGACGGTAAAATGCATCCGGAAACAAGGCTTCTGATTGGGAGATTGTGAGAAGCATGGACCCACCTCTTAATTGCTGTTGTTTCCAGACCCACTCAGACCCCGAGTGGTAGCACCTGTTAGGGTCCCAGCTATGGGCAAACAGTTAACGCCCAAACCGGGGTCAGAACACCATGAAAATATAAAAGTAGATTTTTATAAAAAAAAATATACATTTTTGAATAAAAATATTACCAACAATATATTTTTGATGAGAAAAAATTATTGCCATAGTATATTTTAGAAGGAAAAAATTATTACCAGCAATACATTTTTGGAATACAAAGCTAAAAGACATCTTCAGTTTTCTAGAATAAAAAAAAATTCAAAAAGTTTTTTATCAAAATCTAACCAAATCAACTTTCTCGCTATAACCGAACATTAAAAAAATACCTTAAAACGTTACGTTTTCGAAATTAAATAACCTACAGAGGTGTTGATATGCCGTTAAACAAAAGTGAAACACAAATTCAAACTCAAACTTCCCTTTACTGGTTTCTGTAGGATTTATTGTAGTTTCCTCTCTGTGTCATCTGCATATCTAATATTGTTAAGATTGGGGCCATTAATAATGAACCATGTTCAGATTTCTAATTCTCTCAGGATCGCTTTGTTATAAACATTGAATAAGTCTAGTGAGAAGACACATTTTTGTCTTGCACTAATGTTTTTTTTTGTTTGTTTTTTTAATCATATCACCCCGAGCAAGGCGGTAAGGCCACTGAAGCGCAGGGGGCTATGTAGGAATGAAAAGATTGGAAAAGAGAAAGCCGGAAACCACATCCTAAACAAGAAACAAGGGATGAGCCTCTTCACCTGTTCAATAGACGTGGGTGGAGTGTGAACCGGGCGATAGTTTAGTCTATCTACTCCAATTGAAAAAAAAAAAAGAAGAAAAACAGTGAAAAGATTGTGTGTAACAGGTGAAAGCATGCTAAGAGCCAACAGGGATAGGAAGACGTGGAAAACCATGATCGCCTACATCTTGAAGGAACATGACTCATAGAAGAAGAAGAAGAAAGATCAGCCACAATCGAGCAGATCCTGATCATTCATGATAAAAGGGGGGTTCTCTCTCAAGGTGTCTCCTTGCTTTGAAGTGCTATCAGGACTAAAATTCTCCATGATCTCCTATATACAATCTATTGCTTAAGAGTTTTTAAAAATGGTTGGAGGGTTGTACTGCTATAGTAAATATCTGCCTCCCTCTTGTTCTACTTTAACTTTACAAGAACAAAATGCGAGCAAAGAAAAGAGTATTGCTCCATATCTAGGCTCAAACTGCCCATTCCTCATTTTTCATCTTATATCACTTTTAAAAGTACCTGACTTTATATCACCTTCATTAACTTTATACGACTCTGATCAGACCTATAATGGAGTATTGTTACCATATCTGGGATGGAGCTATCCAATCCTCACTTTCCATCATGTATGAATTTTAAAAAAAGTACCTGACTATATAATCTGCTTAGATTTTAACAACAGTCTCATCAGACTTAAAATAGATTTTTTTTTAATCGTATCACCCAATGATGTGCAGGGGGCTACATAAGAATAAAAAGATTAATTAGAAGAGAGTGAAGAGGAAGACGAACCAGTTAAAAAGGAGCAAGAGCTGGATGGGAATACAGGTGTGATGACAGTTGCAAAGGTGGAGAGAAAGGAAAGGATATACGGGGTGGTGAAAGAACTAGCGTCAAGTGGTTAATAGATGAGTATTGACATTGCATTTAAATTCCTGGAGGTTGTAGCCGTCAGGAAAGCAAAAATATGGAAGCGAGTTCCACCGGCGGGAAGTGCAAGAGAAGAAGCTGCAGAAGTAGAATTGTCGTCTATTTCAGCCCAATCCTCATTTTCCATCTTATATCACTTTAAAAAGTACCTGACTCTATACAATCTGTTCAATTTTTAACAAGAGTTTCATCAGAACCAAAATAGAATATTGCTGTCATATCTTCACTTTTCATCTTCTATCACTTTAAAAATTACCTGACTTCATATGATGTATTTTTACAAGAGACAGATCAAACCCAAAATGAGGAATTGTTACCATATTTGCGCTGGAGCTCTTCATTCCTGACTTTCCCGCTCGCATAACTTTAAAATTACCTGACCATATGACCTATCTTCACAAGTGTCAGATCAGACTCAGAATGAAGTATTGCCGCTATATCTTTATATCTTGTATCAAACAATACCCGACTCTTTAAAACCTTTCCATTTTGCAAGGATCAAAACACTGAGAATGGAGTATTTTTTGCTGGAGTGGGGGCAATCCTCACTTTCCATCTTGTATAAGTTTAACAAAAGTACTTGACTCAGTATAACCTGCTCTATCTTTGCAAGAGTTAGATCAGGCTCAGAAGGAAATGTTGCCTCTATATCTTTATATCTTGTATCAAACAATACACGACTCTTTAAAACCTTTCCATTTTGCAAGGGTTAAAACACACTGAGAATAAAGTATTTTTTGCTGGAGGGGCCAATCCTCACTTTCCATCTTGTATAAGTTTTAAAAAAAGGTACTTGACTCAGTATAACCTGCTCTATCTTTGCAAGAGTTAGATAAGACCATAATGAAGCATTGCTGCATATCTGGTTTGGAGCTGTACGATCCTCCCTTTCCATTTTGTATCACTTTAAACAAGGCCTGACTTTATATAATTATTGTGGAGTAGTTTTCGCACTGAAAGTTATAATCGTGTTATGTCGGTTGCTAATCGACTTAACGCACCCTAAATGTTAGGAACTTGGTAATCTTCCACTGTAAGCTGATTCCTTAGTATTCGGCTAACTGCCGACTAATATCAACTGCCTTAGTTCAACTATGTCCAAACTGAAACTAGCTAATAGTTCTACTGAACTCCAACTGAACTCTAACTCTCTAGAACTTCTAAGAACTTCTAAGAACTCCTAAGAGCTCCCCAAGAACTTCTCGAGTTAACTTCCTGTTAACTCTTATTAATATAGGAGGGAGCGTCCATTATCTGAGGAATGGGTGTGTTTCACCATAACAATAACCAGTCTATCTTTATAAGAGACAGATCAGACGCAGAATGAAGAACTGTTACCATATCTCACTCATACCCGCCTTCCTATGACCCTGTATGAATTTAAAAAGTACCTGACAATATTTGTCTATATTTCTGAGATGAGGTAGTATTTACAGTATTTACATTATACGGACTATTGTCCTCATCTTTGTTGCCGTTTGTACGACTTTTCGGCCGTTGTAAGCTCTGGCCTTCTTTAAGTGATATACCCCAGTTATTGTAATAAAGGGTTCGGTTCGAAATCCCTCGTACTTGAAGAAGGCCGGAGCGTACAACGGCCACAACGTCGTACAAATGGCAACAAAGATGATTTCAATAGACCGAATAATGTAAATACTATACCTGACAATATATAACCAGCTCAATCTTTGCAAGAATCTGATCAGACCCATAATGGAGTATTGCTGCTACACTTTGGCTGGACCGGCCTAATTCTTATTGTACATCTTGTATAACTAAAAAATAAAAATACTTATATAACCCGCCCGATGTTTAGAAGAGCCAAACCATACCAAAAATAGTGTAATACTGCCATATCTGGGCTTAAACTGCCCAATCCTCACTTGCTTGTCTTGATAGATTTCAAAAGCTTTTATACTGTCTTTTGTGTGAGGAAGTACTTTACACCCTACGACCCTTTTATCAAGGTTACGTTCCCCGGAATGTGGCTTTATGAAGAATAATAAAGGCATGAAACGATATATCAAGTTTTTAACATAACTTTCCTTGCATTTATCAGGAAAATAGGATCTAGAATTCTGTTTCTGCTTTTTTTTTAGATGCTGAATCCATTTTAGATCAGTCAGTCAGTTTCTTCTTCCTCTTCTTCTTGCGCCGTGTCTCTTCAGGACGTAGGCGATCATGGACTTCCATTTGCCCCTGTTCCTTGTAGCTCTTTAATAGTCTTTCCTCTTGGTCAGTCAGTTAAGTGCCATACGGGATACGCGCTTTGGGCGATCATGCCTCGAAAGAGACATGACTGACTGGGCAGAAGATTATCCCGCAGTAGGTTGCCATTGCTTTCTGCGGTAGACTGGTTTCCGACCAAAGCTATAGAACCCAATTTGTCCTATTATTTAACCCATAACTGGAGGGAAGAGACGGATTAATACATTTCCCAAGGGTATTTATGCGTAAGTGAATGCAAGTAATTCAACTGGAATTTGAACTCGGCTCCCCGATTTGTCGTTTCGAGTCGATATCCACTGCACCACAACACACCATTTTAGATACTTAAGAAAAAACACACAGAAACAGGAAGCTGTACGGATTCATAGTTGCGCTTTTCAAGAAAAAATATTTTTATTTCTATTGTTTATTTTTAAATGCTTTTATTTTTAGAAGTTGCTTTTTCTGCCTTTTTTGCTTGGCAAGTCATTCGAATCTTGCTAAAACGAATAAGTAACAGACTTGACACTCTTTTCCAAAAATCAACTATACCAAGTAGATTTGGAGGATCTAAAACACTAAATACATTTTAATTAAGGCAAATCAAGGTATTCTTAGCATGTATGCTATGAGGATGTTTTGAAAAATGGGAACTACAAAATGACTTATAGCTGCAATAAAAAAAGAGACAGATTTCTGGGACACCAAATAAACAAAATATGTCCAGCGATTTTCACAGGGCTTAAATTAAGGCAACAGAAGTGGGTGGGAAACATTGAGTAGTCGGAATGTTTTGAATGGATGGTAAGCCAATGACACAGAAGAATTACTCTCAAGCGTCAAGAGATTCTTAGAATTAAAAAATAAAAAGACAGGAAATTGTGAAGAGTCATAATTGCACTTTTCAAGACGGGATTTAGCACATAAAAGAATAGTATATAAGAAAATTAAAAATTATTAAACAATAAAACTTTATTTCAAAACATAAAAGTTTATATTGACAATTATTTAAGGTTCTCTCAATCCATTCTCCAGGTAGTCGAACTTCTTTATATCTGACCAACATTTGATCAAAATGGCTTCTTTAGATTTACTATTTGTTGCATTTCACAATGAGTCGACAAGCGGACATTTGACGTTTTTGGAACAGTTCTCAAGTGAAATGTGTTTTATCTAATCTGGAAGTAGACAGTTTCAGGATTTCAAAACTGGTTTAACTTTTTATTAGATCCAAATATTTGGTCAGTTAAAATTGTATGAAGTTAATGAAAACCAGCACATGTTTAATCGTTTATTTTAAATGAATAAGTGGGAGACAAGTTTAACTTGATACTCTTTCCCAAAAATGAATTATATCAATATAGAGAAGTTGATTTTGGGGATCTATAAGAAAATTCAGTCAAATTAACATATTCTTTGCATTTTGCCTGCATTTTGTCTGACTCGCAAATGCTAATAAAAAAAACAAAACAAAAAAAAATACCAGAGAAAAATGCGTTCTCCTTTTCAATGTAAGTTCCTAAATATTAAAGCAATTTAACTCTGCCAAATATTAGCAAATAGTTCTCTAGAAGATATTTCAAACACTGTATTTCTTTCACATGGTAAATTTGCTCATTAACCACATTTTGGCACCATATACCTTGAACTAAATATCAATTATTCCATATAAGTTTTCTTGTATTTATTAAAATATTTGGTTGTTTGATTTCGTTTAGCAGCATATCAATCTCTACAGATTATTTAATGCTGAAATCTAAATTTTTTTTTTATGCAATTTTATGCTTTCAAAGTAAAGGCACGTCTTTTTAGATATACAGGGTGCGATGTATAAATTGTATAAATGAAGCCAAAATGAAAATAACACTGACATCTCAAGTATTTGGTCAATCAAGATTGTTTGAAGTTAATCAAAACTTGTACATGTTTAACTGTTTATTTTGAATGAATAAGTGAGAGACGAGTTTAACTTGACACTCTTTTTCAAAAATGAATTATATCAATAAAGAGAAGTGGATTTTGGGGATCTATAAGTAAATTCAGTCAAATTAACATATTCTTTGCATTTTGCCTGTATCTTGTCTCTGACTCCCAAATGCAAACAAATGAGGCCAAAAATGAAAATAACACTGACATCTCATTTTAACAGATATACAGGGTGCGATGGATGAATTGTCGTCTAAATGAGGTTAAAGTGAAAATAACACTGACATCTCATTTTAACTGATATACAGGATGCGATGGATGAATTGTCGTCTCAATGAGACCAAAATGAAAATAACACTGACATGCCATTTTAACAGAAATACAGGATGCGATGGATGAAATGTTTTCTATATGAAGCTAAAACAAAAATAACACTGACATCTCATTTTAACAGATATACAATATGCGATGGATGAATTGTCTTCTAAATTAGGCCAAAATGAAGATGACACTGACATCTCATTTAAACAGATTTCCAAGGTGCGATAGATGAATTGTCGTTCAAATTATGCAATAAATGGAAATAACCCCTGGCATCTCATTTTAACAGATATATTCACCAAAATTACACAAAAATATTTTCACAGATAAAAGAGTAAATTCATTCAATAAAATCGTTATTGGCTTTAACCACTGCTTCCAGACGACTTCAAAATCTCTTGCAACTCTTCTAGACGGTATCTTTATTTAAATTGCTGAATACTGCCATAATCCTTGCCTTCAGTTCACCTTTGGTGTTACAAGGTGTTTTTTGGTCTCTCGCTCAACTGCATCCCACACATAATAATCAAGACGGTTGAGGTCTGGGGAGTTAGGTTGCCAGATGTAAAAGGTGAAATGGTCCCAGAAATTGTCTTACAGCAACGGGAATTTTGTTGCTAGACATAGACTCATCCAGCAGCCACCCTCTTGACCAGGCCTCCGTGTTGAGCCTGAGGACCTCTGGGAAGATTAATGGAGGTATAACGGCGCAATCAGTAATGATCACTCCAAACACCATGATGTTGACGAGATATTTAGTCTTCATCACTCTCGGTACAACGTTTAAGGGACACCCAAACACTCTTAAGTGCTTATATTAGAGCTTCCAAAATCGAATTCCAAGCAGTTCCAGCATGCCGTTTCCAAATTTCTGGTAGAGTGAATTGCGATATGGTGCTCTTTTTCTCACAGATGTTGCCCAACTGACCCTACTAAATTGTGCAGTCGATTAAATCAGACACAAACAACGGACATTCGCGTAAAAAGAAAAAAAGAATTTTTAGGAGTGACTTACCCATTGCACCTCTTACTGATTTCAAACTCTTGCAAATAGTCCCTTCTTCCTCTTCTTCTATGCGCCGTGTCCCTTCAGGAAATTTGCGATCATGGCTCTCTACAGTATCCTATCATTTGTTGCTCTAAGCACTGTTTGTCTTTTAGCTATCTCTCCTAATCCCTGTTCTGCCAATTATCTTCACAAGCTCTCTAAGTAGGTCATTCTTTGCCTTCCTCTGTCCTTCAACATGTCCTGTGAGTGTTAAATTCTACAAGCCATCTTTTCTTATTATATATACCATAGAAACTTCAATAGCCTCTTTCTTATTTTAAGTATATCAAAAAATTGCAAACACAGTCCCTTAATAATTCTCACTTTTATATGTAGATATAAAAGTGGACAGTGAGGTCAGCAACCTAGCGATGACAGTTTGTTTCATGCTTAAGCACCTTATTTCTGTTATTACTACTAATACCAGATTTAAGACCTGTTTATTTTAGAGACGTTGATCGTAATTTTGAAAATGAATCCTCTTTTTACGACAGAGAGAGGGTTTCAAAAAGCATGCACTTAACCGTATATCTGCACAATAAACCAAGCGGGCATTTAATAGATTCTTGAATGATTTTAGATTCGAGTTTAGAACTGTATTAATGTTATTCATACTTAAGAAGGCGATTAAAAGAATAAAGAATTAGCATTTAATCCTAATAATACTAGTCAACAAACAAGAGCTAACATTCGCGAAAAGAGCTTAAATTTTGCATATTAAGACTTCTTTTAGGTTTTTTATCTCGTGTCAGCCACAGGATGCCGAAACCCGGTAATGAACTAGGGACCTTTAGATATTCAGTCTAACGCTCTCCCAACTGAGCTATTTCGGCTGGATGTGCGTTTTCGTGCAATGGATATCGACTCGGAACGGCAACTCGGAGAGCTGAACTCGAATTCCAGTTGAATTCCTCGCATTCACTTACGCGCAAATACCCTTGGGAAAAGTATTAATCCGTCTCTTCCCTCCAGTTATGGGTTAAATAACAAGACAGATTGAGTTCTATAGCCGTGTCAACCAGTTTACCGCAGAAAGCAATGGCAAACTACTGTGGGAATCTTCTGCCTAGTCAGTCAGTCATGTCTCGAAAGAGTCATGTCTCAAAGCGTGTATCACGTATGGCACCTGACTTAGATTTTTAGGGCCAAAATGAATTAAAAAAAACAAAAAACAAAGCAAGACAACAACAAAAAGACAACATAGGAACAGAGATTCCGATATTATTATTCTAATATTTCCTGGGTATAATGATAAACTACATCCAGCAGCAGAAAGACATCTAATAGTTTTGAGTAGCGTGAAAAACATCTAAACTTCTGTTGTTCCCAAAAATACCTCGAACAAGGATCCTAACTGCTTGAGTAATCACCAAAACGAAGGTTGGGAATAATAGTATACCAACAAATACAAGACTCGCACGCTGCATGAAGTAGATACACTACTAGTGAACTGCTAGTCAGTATAATCGCTCTATGTATTTACCACCTCAAGGCTTATGCGACACAAGGTCAATTAATGTAGGGATACCGAACCCTTAGACCCAGCCAAAAAATATCCCGTAGACCCTGTTTGAGGCTGAGTCGAGCTCTTGTCTGCGCATCCCAGATGAGATTTTAGCCTTCGACAGAGCCTCGTCTGGGTCCCTCTCCGCCTGAAAACAGAGTGTCGACCAAGAGAAAGTTTGGATCAGTCTGTTCACTCTGTATTTACCACCTTCCCACCAAGGCGGATGTGACACACGGTCGATTAAAGTAGGGACTCCGAGCCCGTAAGCTCAGCCAAAAATATCCAGTAGACCCCGCTTAAGGCTGGGTCGAGCTTTTGTCTGTGGTTCCGGCGAAGTGTAGCGTCTCGGCGGAACCTCTCCACTCGGAAACAGAGAGTTGATCAAGAGATGATCACTCTACTCTTCCCTCCAATATGTCCACGTATTTAACAGGATCGAAACATACCATTACCGTAGTCATCCGTTTCGTCCTGTTTCGCTGTATCACAGTTCATCAGTCCGGTTAAACAACCAATTGCTTCCAGCCAGGATTGAAACCCGACCAATTTTGCATCAGTCGGAGATTCTACCACTATTGGCGCAAGATGGAGGAAGACTGATTTTAGTACTATGTAAAAACAAATAAATTTTATACACTATGTAAACAGTATGTAAACACACGCCAGTAGCCAAGAGTGTTCAATTCATTACTGAAGAATGATGCGTTAATAGCGGTGTGTAACTACTGTTCTTAAAGTTTCCCATTTCTCCGGAGTGTTCAATCAAGCGAGAACGTAAATAGTCATCTGCAGACAGTCCTGTTTCGCTGTATCACAGCTCATGAGTACAGTTAGACATCCAATTACTTCCAGCCAGGATTGAAATATACATTACTGTATATAGGTAGGTTTACAACATTTACATTGTTCGGTTTGTTGTTCTCATCTTTATCGCTATATTCACATCCCTCAAAGACACATGGCCCAGTGGATAAAAGCATTGGTTAGATCCAGTGACCTGACCCAAAGAGTTGTGAGTTCAATACCAGGCTACAGCAATGTTAAACAAATAACTTAAAGTGTTGAGTTGAATTAAAGGAAGATAACTAATACATCCGGAAGTAGCATGGCTCATAGAACGAGAACAATATACCCCAGTGATCGAAATAAAGGGCTTGGTTCAAAATTACAATTAATACAAGAGCGTACAATGACCGAAACGTTGTGAACATGGCAATAAAGATGAGGACAACAATCCGAACAATGTAAATAATGTAAATACTAGCTTATCTCAAAATTGTAGACAAAAATCCACAATACATTTTTGTAACAAAATGACAAAAACGCAACACTAAATATGTAGACTGTGCCAGGAAGAAAAATTAGCTATTATGTTATTCTTAAACAAAAATGAATTACACAATGAAAGAACAGAAATTATGACTATTAGGTTCATACAACTGTGGATGAAAATGTTATAACTTCTAATATTGAAAACTGCGCGTTCCAAAAAATCCCCATTACATGAGCGTTCAAAATCCCCGTTACGTGAGCATTCTTAAAAAGAACACTAAAATCAGTAGAAGACACCCCATCGTAGAAACCTAGGTCGCGTAATAACTCGTTTACAAATGAACAATAATATTAGGATGTGGTTTCCGGCTTACTCTTTTCCATTCTTTTCTTCTCTTTTTTTTTTTTTTTTTCAATTGGAGTAGATAGACTAAACTATCGCCCGGTTCACACTCCGCCCACGTCTATTGAACGGGTGAAGAGGCTCATCCTTTGTTTCCTGTTTAGGATGTGGTTTCCGGCTTTCTCTTTACCAATCTTTTCACTCTTACGTAGCCTCCTGCACATCAGTGGAGTTACTGCCTTGCTCGGGGTGATATGATTAAAAAAAAATATATATATATATACTTCCTTTGTAAACGAGTTTGTAAACGTAACGGTTTTTTTTTTGAACGCTCACGTGACGGGGAATTTTTGAACGCGCAATTTTTTAAATTACAAAAATTATGGATGAAAACGTTATAATTTCTAGTAATTTTAAAATTTGCGCGTTCTAAAATTCCCCGTCACGTGAGCGTTAAAAAAACCACGTGAGCGTTCTTAAAAAAAAAAAACGTAAACGATAAAATCAGTTATTACAGATCGCCTGAAGACACCGCATGGTAGAAACCTAGGTCGCGTAATAACTCGTTTACAAATGAAGAATATTTAAAAGTTCAGTAATATAATTGTATTGAACACTTTTTAATACAGATGTGCACTGGTCTAATTTTATTATGACTAAAAACAAAGTAATTAAACAATCAATATATATATATATATATATATATATATATATATATATAGTAAAATTACCAACAATGCATTTCTAGATCTGTCTACAAATAAACTAGATCCGACAGCATAAAGTAGTATTTTATGATTTACAAACGATACCGTATTTCCGGATTGGTGCATTACGAAAGGGTGATTTTCTCATCGCCGCTTAGATGTGACACAAGGCCGAACGTATGGGGGTACCCAATGAGAATTGAACTCACTGCTCAATTGTAACAGGTTCGAGCGGGACAAGCTTACTAGCTATTGCACCAGGTCGAGGTAGAGTGTGCACGTGCCGAGAGGAGTGATTTTGAAATAGAAGTCCTAGGGTTAACGTGTAGTGGGCGATAGGTGAGGTGAGTAGTATGCTACCATAAAATCTCATCCATGTGATGACGGGATATTCTGGACTCGTGCCTTCCTCGCCCCTACTCGTTCTTCCATCTGCTGTTAGAAAAGCGCACTTGCTCGTGTCTTGCAACGGTTGTCTCTTATCATCATCAAACCCTCCCAATACGGGCACGCGCTCTCGTGCTCACGAAGACACTGGTAGGCACACAAATAGACGCACGCATATATATATATATATATATATATATATATATATATATATGCGTGCGTCTATATATAGATATATAGAGTTATAGTTATATATAGTCACATGCGCGTGCATAGACACACTGTACGCTTGAAGGGGCTTGCAAACAACAGAGGAAGGCATCTGTTCATTCATCAATTAACTTGAGAGCTTAGCCTGTTACAGATGCAGATCCGAACACCGATACATGTCAGAAATATGACTCGGACAATTTCCATTATGGTTGCTGCTTTCTCCTCCTTCCCTAACGAGATTTACGTCTTCTCTCGTCTCGTCTCGTCTCGTCTCTTCTCGTTTCTCGCCTTTTCTTCCTCTCTATCTCTCTTCGTCTGTTTCTTTCTGCCTATCTCTTTCTCTTCGTCTATTCCTTTCTCTCCCTCCCTCCCTCTTTCTTTTCTCTCTCTCTCTCTCTCGATCTATTTTTTTCTTTTTAGATCGGTGTTCCAAACGACGTTACAATCGATCCCTCTTTTTCTTTCTTTCTTTCTTTCTTTCTTTCTTTCTTTCTTTCTTTCTTTCTCTTCACCCTGCTATCTCGTTCACTCATTCGCTCCGTTTTTCATTTCTTTTTTTTTTATTTTGGTTGTTTGTGGGCGGTTGGGTGGTGGCTCCCTCTGACTCAGCGTCTAAAATAGGGGCCAGCTTTTCTTCGCCTTTGTAATGTTGCTTTAGTCTCTCGGTCGATATGAAAATAGAAAAAACAGTGAAGAAAAGTCGACACGTGATTCTTTAACTTGTTGAATTGGTTTACTGCACAAATTACTTTTGTCTGTTCGTTTTGAAAGGCATCCTTTTCAGTTTTTCCCACTCTACCCCTCCCGCTACTGTCCAATGAAAATTGGATGTATAGTTCGCGTCATGGGACGGGAAGTCGACAAGCTGAGTTCGTATTTCTGTCGTATTTGGCCAGTGCAATTTTTTAAGAGGTAGAACTCATTACCGTGGATACGGGGTACTTCGGTTTGGTGTAATCGTTAGTAAGCTTGTTTCTCTAGAGCAACTACGACTGTTTTATCCTCACTGAGGGCCCCATACTTACTGGTGTTGCGATACATCTAACATACAGGCTTAAAGAATTAGCTTGAAAGCACGTAATTGTCAAAAATACTGTTTGCATTCACTTACGCGCAAATACCCTTGGGAAAGGTATTAATCCGTCTCTTCCTTCCAGTTATGGTTTAAATAACAGGACAGATTGGGTTCTATAGCCTTGGCTGGCAACCAGTCTACCGCAGAAACCAATGGCAACCTACTGCGGGATAATCTTCTGACCAGTCAGTCATGTTTCTTTCGAGACATGATCGCCCAAACGTGTTTCACGTATGGCACTTAACTGACTGACTGTTTTCCAACCTATGACCACATGGCCCAAATGAGCCATGGCAAATTTCAGATGGGTCGCAATAATTCTATAATTGTTACTGGGTCACCATATTTGTAGTACCCTTATTGAAAATCTAATCTAAATTTATTTATAAATGGAACTTTGTGTGTGTGTGTGTGTGTGTATGTGTGTGTGTGTGGCTGTGTCTGTGTCTGTGTCTGTGTTTCCGTTACCTATAGATTCCGAAGCGGCTGAACCGATTTTCTTGAAAATTTACACAGTTGTACAATAAGCGTCTGCGAGTGTTCTTAGCTAGGTTTTGTGTCGAGGTACCCCCAATAAATTTCGAAAATCGATAATCGAAAAAATCGGGTTATAGAAGGCCTGGTCCGATTTTAATCAAATTTGATACACTCATAGACAAAGACATAAGAAACGATATTTAGAAGTTTCAAGGTTGCAGTTCTTACAATAGTGCAGAAAATCGATAATATATATATATATATATATATATATATATATATATATATATAAGGCAAGATGTTTATGTGTGTCTCTATCTGCCTGTATGTCTGTATTTTTTTCAGCTTCGTGTTTGGCTCTAAGTAGGTATAATTTTAGTTCTTACTCTCAGCCATAATACCATTTATTTAGCCTTCGAAATTCAGTTTACGACGAAAAAAAACTTATTTGATATCGATAGTTGGAAATCAAAATTTGACTTACATCCATTCATTTTTCTTTCAGTTTACGGTTTTGCTTTAACTGGAAACAACAATTGCTTTTTAGTCTTTCGTGCTAACGTCCAGAGAGTCTGAGCTCCAGGACCATGAATTAGTTTTAAAGCTTTCATTACACCCGAGCAACGCCGAGCTATAATGCTAGTATCTATATAAACTGGAAGTAATTTTTACGCTATAATAATTTAATGGGTCAGATAAAAATACTGCGTACCAAGTTGCTATGAGCTGAAAAGGTTGGGAACTTCTGGTTGTAAGAAAGAAAAACCCAGATAGAAATCCAACATTTCCTCGGTGTCAGTGTTTGGGCGTATGACTAATCACCTAACCCTGCGGAAGGATTCGATTATAGAAACCTCACCAAGAAAATTTATGCGCCACAAGGCACCAGGTAGATTGGACAGAGAACAATGAAAATTACATCATTAAAAAAAAACAAAAAAACTCTTGACAAATTCAGTAAGTTATTTCAAAGTGCGAACTTCAGAAATGTTGGGCAATTGTAGAAATGAAAAACCAAAAAACGTAAAAAACAAAGCGGAGATGAAACATAATAGTTTCTGTAAATATTTTAAACGTCACAGTAAGTGTCCGCAAAATCAAAAATTAATGTTGGGCGTGCGTTGCGTTGTTTGAAAGAGAAACAAAAAAAAACAAAAAACGAATCCACTTTGAGGATTCAAGAGGAAAGGAAAACCAATGGATATAACGCCATGTCTCTTCACTGACATAATTGGAAAGAGATAAGATCTTCCGACATGCCTCAGTGAATATGGCGAACAAAAAAAAAAGAGACTCTGATTAGGTCGAGCTGAGAGTAGACAAAATCCTGCTTATACTTCAACAACTACTAATGCTACTAGTAATAATAAAACTAATAGCAATAACAACAACAACAACAACAATGACAACAACAGAATAAAAATATTAACTATAATAATAATAATAACAGCATTTAGAAGATGTCACCATTCTATGGGATTACACCATCTACACAGACAGAAACATTGAAGCAAACAGGCCAGACATTATTGTTAAAAACCAGAAGGAGAAAACTTGTCTATTAATTGATATGGCTTGTCCAGCGGATTGTAACATAGCAATCAAGGAATTTGAAAAACTGTCAAAATATAAAGACCTGGAAATTGAAATAGAAAAAATATGGAAATTGAAAACAAGAGTTGTGCCAGTGATAGTAGGTGCACTTGGAATGATAAAAAATGGTACAAAACAACACATTGAAAGAATCCCTGGAAACCCCAGCTTAAGAGATATACAAAAAATTGTCTTATTAAGTGCAGCCCACACACTAAGGAAAACTTTATCTATGTAAAGCTAGGGATGATAGGGAGGATAGAAAAACATGAAATGGAGCCATAACAACACGCCACTACCTGCCTTAGGTCTCCCCGCAGACTTGGTTGGTAGTGAGACCAAAGCAGAAATCGAAATATGATGAAAAATGACATAATAATAATCCGAGTGGGGCAATATTTACATTGGACAATGTGCAAACACTATGGAAAATCTGTAAACAAACACTGGTATGAACATCACCCAGCACCGGTTACAGAAATAGAAGATATCACCATTCTATGGGATTACACCATCTACACAAACAGAAAAATTGAAGCAAATAGGCCGGACATTATTGTTAAAAACCAGAAAGAGAAAACTTGTCTATTAATTGATATGGCTTGTCCAGCGGATTTTAACATAGCAATCAAGGAATTTGAAAAACTGTCAAAATATAAAGACCTGGAAATTGAAATAGAAAAAATGTGGAAATTGAAAACAAAAATAGTACCAGTAATAGTAGGTGCACTTGGAATGATAAAAAATGGAACAAAACAACACATTGAAAGAATCCCTGGAGACCCCAGTTTAAGAGATATACAAAAAATGTCTTGTTAAGTACAGCCCACTCACTAAGGAGAACTTTGTCTATGTATCACTAGGGATGTTATGGGAGATAGAAAAAACCCTGAAAGGAAGCCATAACAACACACCACGACCTGCCTTAGGTCTTCCCGCAGACGTGGTTATTAGTGCGACTATAGCAAAAATCGAATTATGATGAAAAATGACGTAATAATAATAATAATAATAATAATAATAATAATAATAATAATAATAAATTGAAGCAAACAGGCCAGACATTATTGTTAAAAACCAGAAGGAGAAAACTTGTCTATTAATTGATATGGATTGTCCAGCGGATTATAACATAGCAATCAAGGAATTTGAAAAAACTGTCAAAATATAAAGACCTGGAAATTGAAATAGAAAAAATGTGGAAATTGAAAACAAGAGTTGTGCCAGTGATAGTAGGTGCACTTGGAATGATAAAAAATGGAACAAAACAACACATTGAAAGAATCCCTGGAGACCCCAGTTTAAGAGATATACAAAAAATTGTCTTACTAAGTACAGCCCACACACTAAGGAAAATTTTATCTATGTAATGCTAGGGATGATAGGGAAGATAGAAAAAAATGGAGTCATAACAACACGCCACGACCTGCCTAGTGAGACCAAAGCAGAAATCGAAATATGATGAAAAATGACATAATAATAATAATACTCAACGCTTGTGCTATATAAAAAATAAAGATCTGAGGTAGGATTGTATCTCCCGGAAATAATTTTCCGTGAACTATAACAAATTTTGCAGTACTTACTTCGATTAATCGCGTTACTTAGAACGATTACTTCTCTACTTATATAAATGTTAAAAAAAGAACGGCATTAGCTGGCAATAATGAAAGAAACAGATGGCTACAAAAATGTTTCGATTATTTAAGGGGTTGTTTTTAAAATAATGCTGTGACTATTTTTTGCGTCCCATGACAATAATTATAAGTAAAACGACACTCTAAAATAAATGATCAATTAATCGTTTTAAGTGATCCGAATATCGGTGACGATAAGAGGAAAAGAGCCAAGCTAAGGACGCTTTGTCAATATTTTCACAGGATACAAAATGGTGAGTCTTTTTTCTTTCTAATGTTGCTAGAGAAATAATAACTAACGATTTTTTTAAAAATCTAATCATTTCACTACAAGCAACGCGGTGCCGCCACTCGTGTGCAGTAGTTCAGTGATAGAGAAAAGACTGGCTACAGGGGTATTGAAGAAAAGATAAAAGGTGAACTGAATTCAAGAAGACAGAAGATGGCACTTCACCATGCATCTAAATTTTTGAAGATTGTAGCTACCTGAATGTACTTTGGGGTGCAGTGGCTATCGGCTCGGAACGAGAAATCGAAGAGTCGAATTCCAACTGTAATCACTTATGCGCAAATATCTTTAGCAAAGGTGTTATTCCGCTTTTTGCTCTTTCTAGCTATGGGTTAAATGGCAGGACAGATTGTGTTCTTTTGCCTTGGTTGACAACCAGTCTACCGCAGAAAGTCATGGAAACCTACTGCTGGAAAATCTTTACCTAGTCAGTCATGTCTCTTTCGAGACATGATCGCCCAAGCTTGTATTACGTATGGCACTTATCTGAAAGTAGTATAAACGCGGCACAAAGCCAAAAGTATGGAGCACACAGGGAAGCTCGACCTCATCAACTGTTAATAAATGATCCGATGAGACAAGCTTGCTAACAATTACACCAGGTGAAATTACACAAAGAAATGATATTTTGACGCAACCAATAAAGATTTCGCAACACTTATTTCGATTAACCACCTTACTTATAACGATTAATTCGCTACTTATGTAAGTGTAAAAACAGTCTTAGTCGAGAGATGGCTACAAAAAAGATGCTCTTGATTATTTACTGCTTATTTGTTTAAATAATGCATGAACTATTGTCTACGAGACAATTATTATTGTCACAATAATAATAAGTAAAATGATAACTAAAATAAATAACCAAGTAATCGTTTAAGTTCTCTCAATATTGATGGCTATAAAAAGTGAAGGCCGGAATTTGTCAATAATTTTATGAGAGATATAAAATGGGTAGCCTCTTTCTTATTTTCTAGCTTAGCTAGAGAAATAATATTTAGACAAAATCAGCAACCCGTTGTTAAACAAATGAGCTAATTAGCTGAGATAACTTCCTGTAGGGTAGAGACGGCATCAAAAGCAGACTATGTAGTCAGTGGGTGGTAGTAAATTAGTGGGGTCGGGGATAAAATAGGTACCCTTCTATCCAAGTGTGTTGTCTAATAGCGTCGGCCGGGCGGGGTAGAGATAACTGTCTACATTTCATACCGTCCATAAGCCCCGCTTTTACGAAGAGTAGTCATTCAATACTTGCTGGATGGGAAAAAAGAAAAAAAAAAGCCAAAAACGAAAAGAAAAAGAAAAAAGGAAAGAATTTTTAGTGAATTGTCGCTCCCACGAGATGACAACCTTCGAGAGGAGGTTTTAACCCGTGCTTATCTTGTTATTCGTGTTTGCTTAAGCGTCACAATTTGTTTCAAGTATCAAAAGACAATTAGACAAAACACAACACAGAGAAGTAAAGATGAAAAAAAAAATAACAAAAAACAAAAAACAAAATGGACTCAACAAACAATTTTAGACTTTGATGGATAACAGTTCAGAAAATTGATGCCAAATCTTCGGTCTGTTTATCAGTGCGTCCATACTCGCTATAAATGCTAATAGCATGTGTAGTAATTACTGAATTATTAATTAATTATTTCATCTAATAATATTCCATATCTCTAGTGAAATATAAGAATAGCTTTTTCCCCCACCTTTCATTGTCCATTAGGCCATCGTTTTCTTGTATAGGGCTGTTCGTACTTTAAGTTGAGAAGACACGGGTTTCTTAGTACTGAAAGGCTTTTAAACGACCATACGCCAAGGAAGGTACGGGTTTTATTATTCCTTTAATCATTTGAGAACTGACCAGGCCTAATCGAACCGATCAGACATACAATTAAGATAGGAATAAATGGTTGTGTCATCAGCATAGATACTGATTTGAGAACTGATATATACTGATGTATATGCGCTAAAATACAACTGGGCCCGGTACTTGACCAGGTTCGATGTTGCTTAACTTCGGTGAGCGAACGTTTCAACGCCATATGTCCGTAAGCTGATAGATAGGTAGATAGGTACCTACTAAGATCAATATATGCATTTAGAGTCTTAAGAACTCTAAAATCACTAATACTCCCAACGTCCAACATTAACCTTCTTCGATAGGGCTCAGGTTTTGGTGTCGGTTGTGGAGATTTATCATTGCCAGTTCACTGCCTTTTGCCTTATACATTGTTGTATGTAACCCACTTTTCATCACCTTATGTGGTATGTTTAAAGAACAGTTAGTCAATACATTCGTCACTACAACTAGTACGCCCAAAACGGAAATTATTGATGACTTAACCAAATATATATATATATATATATATATATATATTAAATTGATATTAATATTTCCAGTTTATTTATCATTTCACCCCAAGCAAGAAAATAATGCTATTAAAACGTAAGTTGTTACTGACTGTAAGAGAGTATAAGAAAAAGAAAGCATTATTACGAGAGTCAGTCAGTCAGTTAAGTGCCATGCGCGATACACGCTTGGGCGATCATGTCTCAAAAGAGACATGACTGACTGTTCAGAAGATTATCCCGCAGTAGGTTGCCATTGCTTTCTGCGGTAGACTGGTTGCCGACCAAGGCTATAGAACCCAATCTGTCCTGGTATTTAACCCATAACTGGAAGGAATAGACGGATTAATACCTTTCCCAAGGGTATTTGCGCGTAAGTGAATGCAATGAATTCGGCTGGAATTCGAACTCGGCTGCCCGATTTCTCGTTCTGAGCCGATATCCACTGCGCCACAAAAAAGAGAAAAATAAAAGAACAAGATTAAGTTTTCAGGAGTATAAGAACCAAATAATTATCACTGTTCATCGTCTATGTCATTGGAAGCTGCCAGGAAGTTGGTTAAGACTAATTCAGAATGAGGTTACCAACTGGAAGTACATGCACGGACGCCTATCCAGGTGCGGTATGGCACTGCAGATATGCTGATATTAGGTAACTATTGACAAGAGCGACCTCTTCTTCGGGACGGAGCAGACCTGCACACGGACAGGTAACGAATTCAGCAGATATACAAAAATAGAAAGGGGCAAGGATGTATCTTTTCACCGGATCTATTCAATTTGTACAGCGAGACTATTCTGAGGACCTTAGAGGTTTTGAAGAGATATAAAACTAGTCTGAAGTTTTTCTTTGCATCAAAAACTGAAGAATTATACGCGAGATGGTTCAACAATTTGACGAATAGATCGGGTTATGATTCTGATAATGAATGGTTACATGGTTAGACCGTCAGACACTGGTTCGAATCTCACCATAGTTGGTTAGTCTGGTGACATCTTGAAAATATCGCCTTAGTGAAATTATATGCAACTAGTGTTTTACTGCGTTTTAAGAACTCTAAATCAATAGCACCCCCAACGGCCAACATTAACCGTCTTCGATAGAGCTCAGGTTTTGGTGTCGGTTGTGGAGACTTATCATTGTCATTTCACTGCATTTTGCCTTATACATTGTTGTATGTAACCCACTTTTCATCACCTGATATGGTATGTTTAAAGAACGGTTAGTCAATACATTCGTCATTATAACTGGTATCCCAAAACGAGAATTACTTAGGACTCAACCAAATAGATATATACTAAATTGATATTAATTAAGAGTAAATATAGTAAAAATTCCAGAAATATTTGTTTTTGAAGAAGAAAATATTCCCAGCATTCCATTTTGGAAAAAATCGAATGAAAAAAAAAACAAAACAAATTGTTGATCGTCAACAAAATCCTAGTAACGTCAATTAAATCTGATTTACACACTGCTTTTCAAAAATACAAAATCAGAAGACATCATGAGTTTTCTAATAAAAAAAACAAACTTTTTCATCAAAATCTGACTAAATCAAACTTCTCACTATAACCGAACATTTAAAAAAGTAAAGATAAAAAAATAAAAATACCCTAAACCCCCAACCTTTTTGGCATTAAATAAACCACAGAAGTTGATGTGTCGTTAAACAAAGCTCAAACTCAATGTCAAACGAACCTGTGGTCATTGACTTTCCTAATCGTCGCTCACCGACGTCGTCCCATCACCACTCTAGTTACATATATAGCTATGGAATCTCAATATTGTGTAAGATGCCAGTTGACCTTACAAGAATATTCATCCGTCCAATTTAGATAAATACGATTCTGTGATTACGATTTATCAACTTTTTGAAAATTATTCAAAGCCATAAAATATTTTTGAATTGTAAGACATCTTTTATAGATGATAATGATTTATTGATACAAGCCTGACTAATTAGAGGAAGAGAAGTAGTGGATTTATACCTTTCGTAGGGTTATTTGCTAGTAATTGATTATAACAAACGCAACTGAAATAGGAACTCGTCAACCTTATATCGCTTTCTAGTAGAGTCGACGTTTGCAAAGTAAGTCTAGTGATAGGAAGTCTTCCAATTCGTTGTAAAAAACAATTGGATTGAGACATACTAATTTTTCAAGAATTTCTACTGTCAGAAAACTGCCTGCATACGGACAGGTAACGAATTCAGCAGATATAGAAAGGGGCAAAAATCTGTCTTTTCACCGGATCTATTCAACTTGTACAGCGAGACTATTCTGAGGACCTTAGAGGTTATGCCAGGATTTGTAATCGGAGGCCACAATTTGAACAATATAAGGTACGCAGATGATACAGTGCTGATTGTAGACACGGAAAAGAAACCTCCTACAGAAGGTAGCTGAAGAGAGTGACAGAAAAAGACTACAAATAAATTGCAAGAAAACCGAATGCATGGTCATCAGCGAATAGAGCAGCCCCAAAATGCCAAATACAGGTGGGGGATACTAAAATCAAGCAGGTACAAAAATCTAAATACCTGGGAAATGTTCTAACAGAAGACTGAAAGTGCGGCACAAAGATCCAATGGCTAATTGGAATGGCAAAGGACACGTTCCAGGAACTGAGTAGAGTGTTAAGAGAAAGGAAAATTTCACTAGAAATATAGAAAGTACTGGATTGTTATGTGATGTCAGTTCTTCAATATGGCATTGAATGCTGGACAATATCATCAAAGATGAAGGAGAAACTTGAAGCAAGTGAAATGTGGTTCTACAGAAGGATGCTGAGAATATCATGGACCTAGTATGTGAGGTTTTGGAAAGGATGGAAACGAAAAGGAAATGAATACTGAGCATTAGGAAGAAACAACTAAAGTTCCTGGGACATGCAATGAGGAAGGAGGGCTTGGAGAACCTGATACTAACAGGCCAGATAGAGGGAAAAAGAGACAGGAGAAAGCAGCGGATAACATATTTGAAGAGCCTGAGCAGATGGATGACAGAATGGGGGTTGCGTGGTGTAACAGGAGAAAGCGTGCTAAGAGTCATCAGGGATAGGGAGACGTGGAAGGGCATGATCGACTACGTCCTGAAAGAACAAAGCACGTAGAAGAAGAAAAAGAGGATGCTTAAAATTAGAAAGAGAGAGTTGAAAATGGTAGCGTACATAATGAGCATTATCTTGGTAGCACTCGTAGAGAAACAACAACAACAACAACAACAACAACAATAATAATAATAATAATAATAATAATAATAATTACATAACAAAGGACTGAATGATACAATTAGTCAAACAACATAAAAACAGAAAGAAAAATATTCAATAATGAAAGAAGGCAGTAACTACAAACGAAATTTACATTTAGTAGATTCTGTAAGAAACTAAAAGGGAACCCAATAAGCAACTGTTGCAGCAAAATATATAAAAAAGAAATTCAAATAGAGATAGACTAAACTATCGCCCGGTTCACACTCCACCCACGTCTCTTGTACAGGTGTAGAGGCTCATTCCTTGTTCCCTGTTTAGGATGTAGTTTCCGGCTTTCTCTTTTCCAATCTTTTCACTTTTCTCTTTTTTTTCTTTTTCTTTTTTTTTTTTTTTTCAGTTGGAGTAGATAGACTAAACTATCGCCCGGTTCACACTCCACCCACGTCTATTGTACAGGTGTAGAGGCTCATCCCTTGTTCCCTGTTTAGGATGTGGTTTCCGGCTTTCTCTTTTCCAATCTTTTCACTTTCTTTTTTTTCTTTTTCTTTTTCTTTCTTGTTCCCTGTTTAGGGTGTGGTTTCCGGTTTTCACTTTTCCAAATCTTTTCACTCCTACGTAACCCCCTGCACATCAGTGGCGTTACCGCCTTGCTCGGGGTGATATGATGAAAAAATAAAAATAAAAATAAAAATTCCTCGAACAAATGGAACAATGCTTGTAAGACAAACCTCACCATGGCCAATATCCAGAATGTGCTTATAAAGCTGTTGTTCGTAATGTTAACACTCATCGATGGTTGGGAGTATCTGAATTAAAGGCTGAAAAGGAAGGCTTTATTCTTACAACGCAAGACCAGAGTCGTTTTACTGGGAACTTTCAGGCAAATATACATAATAATGTGGGTCCAAAATGCAGAGAAAATATCAGGAAACCATAGATCATCTAATCTTAAGATGTTCTGTACTCGCCCCAATTGAATATAAAAATCGTCACGATAGATTTGGGCAATATTTACACTGGACAATGTGCAAGCACTTTGGAAAATATGTAAACTAACACTGGCATGAACATCACCCAGCACCGGTTACAGAAACAGAAGACATCACCATTATATGGGAATACACGATTTTTATAGACAGAAAGATTGAAGGAATTAAGCTGAAAAAACCAAAAAGAAAAAACTTACCTACTAATTAATATGGCTTGTTCAGTGGATTCTAACATGGCAGCCAAGGAATTTGAAAGTATAAAGACCTGAAAGTTATAACAGAAAAAAATGTGGAAATTGAAAACATGAATACTACCAATTAGAATAGGTTTGTTTGGAAGTATATGAAAGGAACACAACAACACATTGAAAAAAATCCTTGAAAACCCCAGCTTAAGATAAATAAAAAAATGTCTTGTTAGGTACAGCCCACACACAAAGAACTTTTTCCATGCAACGCTAGTGATGTTATGAGAGTTAGAAATCATGAAATATAGCCATAACAACACACCACGACCTGCCTAAGGTCTCCCGTAGACTTGGTAGGTAGTGCGACCATAGCAGAAATCGAAATAATAATAATAATAATAATAATAATAATAGGTTATCTGTGTCGAGATTGACGCATTAGAAAAAGTTCCATTAAGATTTGGTGCCTCCACATAAACACGAGGCCTAAGATTTAAAATGAATTTCAAAAAATGAAAACTCTTTCTTGAAGCTTTTATTTTAGTTTAAATTTCAAACTAATAAATAAAATCTAATATTTCTAATTAGCAAAATAGTTCACTGTATTTCAAAACTAATTCCAATTGACTGGAAGAATTCGTTTTTAAATCGTTAAATATCGCTAATTTTACCCACTGATCATCTCTATGTGATTCTCTTTATTAAAAATTCTTCCAAAAATAAAATATACTTTTTTGAAACTTAATTTGAGAAATATTAGCTGATTTAGAGTATAATTAATCTGCAAAAATAGAAAATGTTTTCTTCTCGACATAGCTTTCGATGTAGATTGTAAAATATCTTTGTTGTTTTTGTGGCATATCAACCTCGACGAATCATTTATTGCCAACTAAATTTTATTTACTTATTGCTGGTAATACCTTTTTCTTTCAACAATTTATTGTTCTTTTTATATAAGTTTTGTGTCTAGTAATATTTTTTTTCTTTTCGAGTATCAAGATTCATTGGGATTTGTTTTTAAGAGCAGGGTTCCCAAGTCCTACCCTGTTATTTAACCCATGACTGGAGGGAAGGGGCGGATTAATACCTTTCCCAAGGGTACCAGTGATTAAGTGAATGTAAGGTATTCAACTGGAATTCGAACTCACCGATTTGTCTTTCTGATATCCACAGCACCACAACGCACATCCGTCACTAAACGCTTACAGCACCTGGTATTCCCAAGCGGTCACCCATCTAAGTACTGACCAGGCTCAACGTTGCTTAATTTCGGTGATCGGGCGAGAACCAATGTATTCAACGTGATATGGCCGTAAACCTAAATTATCTTTGTAGATCTTTAAAAAAACTCTCAAAATACAACGATCTTGAAGTGTAAATCTAATCAATTCCGTTGTTTTTTAGAAAAAAAAATATTTTACTCACAAGCAGGGCCGTAGCTGATGTTAAAAAAACACCGGGCACAGAGAGAATTGCCCGTATGACAATGTGATGACGTCATCAGTGTCATCCGTTTCCAGAAACTATGCTTTTTGCGGATTTTTCGGCTATTACAATGGAAAATAGGCACAGAACGTGAACGAAAGCAGGAAATCGGGTACGGAAATATAACCAGTCTTTTCTCCCAAAATTAATAAATAAACAAACAGATTCTTACTGCGTTCATTTGGATGTTTTCTTCGTTTTTCTTTCTTTCTTTCTTTCTTTCTTTCTTTCTTTCTTTCTTTCTTTCTTTGTTCAGTCTGATTTCTGACGATGACATTTTCCTTGGCCGGAATTTCACTATGATTTCACGGATCGGCCCGGACCCGTGCCCGGTGTGCCCGGTAGTCAGATACGGCCATGCTCACAAGTACAGCTCCCCACGTTGCGTTGAGCTTTATTCATGTAACTAGGCCCCACCCTTTTACTGTCAAAACAGTCAAATGTAACCGTCACTTCTATTTTATGAGTTTTTTCTCGCATTTTCCACCTGTGGAACTCCCTTCCGTAAACTCCCTGATAGCTACGAACTCCCAAGAGTTTAAGGGCAACGTCAATTGAACAATTTTTTTAACTCCTTGATTCACATCTTTCTCTTATCTTTTCTCCGACACCCCCTGTATCTTTTTCTTTCTTTTCGCTCTCATCTCATGTTACCCCGGCGCACCTGTAGCAGTCATGCTTTGCTTGGGGTGAAACGATTATAAAAAAAAAATGTAAAATGTGTGTGATTTTATGTTGTTGGTTTTTGTTTTCTTTCTTTTTTTACAAAAATGATCAATGGAAACTGACATTATAATACCATTTACGACCTTAGTTGGCACCCGGAAGGAAATGTGTATACAACAGAAATCAAAGGAAATTATAATAATAGTTATTTAGTAAGTAGGCAATAAATCATCGCCTTTTGAATCTTAATGGTTTGCTAAGTGTGACCGGTAAACAATCCAAGGCATTAATTTCGGACGAGGCAAAGGAAAAATGTGTCTAAAATCATACGAAAATACGACTAGCGAATTTACAATACACATTCGTTTCAAATGCGACATAACATAAAATAATCCGTAATCAAACTGTGTATAGTATCTTGAAATAGAATTTGCAATTATTCAGCATTTTCTAACATGGATGTCGCTATCATGCATGTTTTTTTAATAATAATTTCACCCCAAGCAAGATAGAAATGCCACTTGTGCATAGGGTGTTACAGAATAAATAACAAAGTACAGGAGATGTTGAAGAAAGGATAAGAGAAGGAGGGGAATCAAGTAGATAGAAGATGGTGATTGATATTGCATTTAACCTTTTGGAGATTGTAGATAGCAACAAAAAGAAAATTAATACTGCGCATCAGGAAGAGACAGCTGAAGTTCCTGGGACACGCAATGAGGAAGGAGGGCTTGAAGAATCTGATACTGACTGGCCAGATACAAGGAAAAAGAGACAGGGGAAAGCAACGGATAACATATTTGAAGGACCTAATCAGGTGGATGACGGAACGAGGATTGCATGGTGTAACAGGAGAAGGCGTGCTCAGAGCCACCAGGGATAGGGAAACGTGAAAGGCCATGATCGCCTATGTCCTGAAGGGACAGGGCACATAGAAGAAGAAGAAGCTATAAGGGAAGCAAGCAAATGGAATTGAGTTCCACAAACGGGAAGTGCAAGAAAAGAAACTATTAGAATAGAAGAAGAAGTTACATTTTATTATTTTGACAGTAAAAGCGTGGGACCTATATGCCAATCTAGTAGCACGAGTAAATACATGTGGTCGGTGTCAGTCAGTCAGTTAGGAGCCATACGTGATACACGCTTAGGCGATCATATCTCAAAAGAGACATGACGGTAGAATATTTTCCTTCAGTAGGTTGCCATTACTTTTTTCGGTAAACTGGTTGCTAACCAAGGCTATAGAACCTAAGCTGTCCTGCTATTTAACCCGTAGCTAAAGGGAGAAGCAACGGAATAATACCTATCCCAAGGATATTTTTGAGTATGTAAATGTAACGAATTTGACTGGAAATCGAACTCGGCTCTCCGATTTCTCATTCCGGAGTCAGTCAGTTAAGAGCCATACGTGATACACGCTTGGGCGATCATGTCTCGAAAGAGACATGACTGAGTGGGCAGAAAATTATCCCGCAGTAGGTTGCCATTGCTTTCTGCGGCGTACCAGGGAAAAAAGCTCGTCAGAGCAGTTGCCATGAAAATACTTCTAAAATATATTGATGTTCGTTTAATGGCTTCATTTTAAGGACATCAAGAATAAAAGTACCTAAGAAGTTTTTAAAATTATTTTATAACGCCAATCTTCATCAGCTGTAGTGCTGTAAGCGTTTAGTGACGGATGTGCATTGTGGTGCAGTGGATATCGGCTCGGAATGAGAAATCGGTGAGCCGAGTTCGAATTCCAGTTGAACATCCTGCATTCACTTAAGCACTGGTACCCTTGGGAAAGGTATTAATCCGTCCCTTCCCTCCAGTTATGGGTTAAATAACAATGGTATGACTTGGGAATCCGGCCCTTAAAAAACAAACCTCAATAAATATTGATAATCGAAAAAGAAAAAGTATTACTAGACACAAAACTTATATAAAAACAACAATAAATTGTTGAAAAAAAAAGGTATTGGCAGCAATAAATAAATAAAATTTAGCTAGCAATAAATGACCCGCCGAGGTGTTGATATGCCATAAAAACAAAACATAATTCATAAATGGATAGCAGGCAACAGTCAGCAGTTTTGGGGATCATGCAATTTTCCCCTGATTGTAAGTGTTCATCATATTTTTTTTTTTAATCATTTCACCCCAAGCAAGGCATTCCACTGCCACTATTTCTCAGGGGGTTACAGAGATGAAAGTGATAAAAAAGAGTGGTTAGTTATAAGAAATGTCGGAAGGAGGGTGATAGACGGATGAGGATACCGAGGATGGGGTTTGGGTCGATGGGAAGAGTGCTTGAGAGAATGGATGCAAGTTAGTGTGATTAGAGGTGTCTATTGACCTTACATTTATATTCCTATAGATTGTAGCTGTCGGGAAAGCAAGTATATGGAAGGGAATTCCACAAGCGGGAAGTGCGAGAAAAGAAGCTGTTAGTGTATAAATTGCGGTTACATTTTATCGGTTTCACTGTAAAAGGATGGGGCCTAGTTGCTAATCTAGTATCTCGTGCAAATTCATACCTAGGGGCCATCGGTGATCTAAGTTCATTGGAGCAGAAGCCGTGAAAGTATTTGTAGAAGAGGCACAAGCAAGCTATATCACGCCGGTGAAAGAGTGACTGCAGCCTGGCTGCCAAGTCAGTATTGATCACATTACAGATTCTCCGTTGTATTTTGTCAAGAACCCCGAGGAGAATAGCAGGAGCACCCGACCAGATATTCCGGATTATCGTTTTTTTTTTTTCCGTTCTTAAAAGGCTCTCCTTTTTTGTAATGTTTCCATTAACAGTTTTCTTTATTCATGTCTCCATATTCTGCCGGTCACTGTCGATTTTGGGTCCGTGGTATTGCTGGCTAGGGTTTGACATGATAAATAAAGACGAAACATCTTTTGCCAGATCGTTAGGGTTTATTGAGGAAACGAGTTTAAAGATTAAGTTTAGTTTCAAAATCGTAATGTTAGAATTTAATTCCGGTTAACAGTGAAAGCCTTATAGCGCAACTGAAGCTTTACAAATTGTTTATGGATAAGATGCATGGCACAAGGACATTAATACTAAATCATTGTAACATCAAATAAGATCTTCGTTTATTTCAAAGGGAAATTCAGTCAATCAGTTGAGTACCATACATGATAGACGCTTGGGCGATCATGTCTCGAAAAGACTGGGCAGAAGATTATCCCGCAGTAGGTTGCCATTGCTTTATGTGGTAGACAGGTTGCCAGCCAAGGCTATAGAACCAACGGTGCAATGGATATCAGCACGGAACGACAAATCGGAGAGCCGAGTTCGAATTCCAGTTGAATTCCTTGAATTCACTTACGCACAAATACCTTTGGGAAAGGTATTGATCCGTCTCTTCCCTCCAGTTATGGGTTAAATAATAAGATAGATTGGGTTCTATAGCCTTGGATGGCAACCAGTCAACCGCAAAAAGCAATGGAAACTACTGCCCAGTCTTCTGCCCAGTCAGTCATGTCTCTTTCGAGACATGATCGCCCAAAGCGTGTATCACGTACGGCAGTTAACTGACTGAAAGAGAAATTACACTAAACAATTTATCCCCGTGATAGTGTTATCTAAACTTATTTATAAATGGAACTTTGTGTGTGTGTGTGTGTGTGTGTGTGTGTGTGTGTGTGTGTGTGTGTGTCCGTTACCTATATACTCCGAAATGGCTGAACTGATTTTCTTGAAAGTTTACACAGTTGTACTATAAGCGTCTGTGAGTGTTCTTAGCTAGGTTTTGTGTCGAGGTACACCAGATAATTATCGATAATCGAAAAAATCGGCTTATAGAAGGAGTGGTCCGATTTTAATCAAATTTGATACACTCATAGACAAAGACATAAGAAACGATATTCTGAAGTTTCAAGGTTTCAGTTCTTACAATAGTGCAGAAAATCGATAAAATATATATATAAAAGTCAAGATGTTTGTGTGTGTGTCTGTTTAACTGCCTGTATGTCTGTATTTTTATTTTTGTTTTTGTTTTGGGTTTGGCTCTAAGTAGGCATAATTGTAGTTCTTAGTCTCAGCCATGATACCATTTAAACAGAAGACTTATTTAGACTTCAAAATTCAATTTACGATGAAAAAACTTATTTGCTATCGATACTAGGAAATCAAATTTTGAGTTACATCCATTCATTTTTCTTTCAGTCTACGGTTTTGCTTTAACTGGAAATAACTATTACTTTTTAGTCTTTTGTGTCAACGTCCAAAGAGTTTGAGCTCCAGGACCATGGATTAGTTTTAAAGCTTTCATTACACCCTAGCAACGACGGGCTATACTGCTAGTATTTTATACAGTGCAATAATTTTAGTGTGATTTTCAATAACAAATGCAAATTTAAAACATTTTGTCTTATGTGCCCAGCACTATTATGGTGTTATATACACTTTAATCTATTTTTTTCGTTTTTCTTAATTGGGATGTAATAAATGATCCAAAAAGTTTTATTTCTTAACTAGCCTTTTTTCTAATCTTTTACAACTTTTTCAGTTTTTACTTAAAAAATGCAGTAACAGAAATGAATATTTTGCTTGAAATGATTCATAATTATCATTCTGGTTTGAATATATTTTCCATTCAATGCATCTAATACAAAAGATATCAACTTTATTCTTACAGTTGTAAAATTTTGATGTCAGTTTGTAAATGAATACTTCCAGAATTTTAGCATTTCTAAACATTTTACAGACTACTTTAAAACTCAATGCTCAAAAATTACTGAAAGCTATGAATGTAATTATTGATAGCGATGTTTACTACATAAAACGCTAGTTTTCACATTGTGTGCAAGGTTGATTTTCTAAAAAGAAGTGAAAAATCAACCTGCCTAAGCACTCCCATGACAACTGGTATATTTAAGACTTTCTTCAACTTCCAAAGTCTTGCCTGTTCAAAATGCAATGGGTCATAGTTAATGTTTCCTCTTCTTTTTTCTCTGTCGTTGTATCATAAGTACGCGATTTATCAATGATTACCCCCACCTTGTGGCGCAGTGGATATCGGCTCGGAACAAGAAATCGGGGAACCGAGTTCGAATTCCAGTTGAATTCCTTGCATTCACTTACGCGCAAATACCCTTGGGAAAGGTATTAATCCGTCTCTTCCCTCCAGTTATGGGTTAAATAATAGGACAGATTGGGTTCTATAGCCTTGGTCGGCAACCAGTCTACCGCAGAAAGCAATGGCAACCTACTGCGGGATAATCTTCTGCCCAGTCAGACATGTCTCTTTCGAGACATGATCGCCCAAAGCGTGTATCGCGCATGGCACTTAACTGACTGACTGACCCCCACCTTTCTAACTTATTTTTCGCAACTATATCTGACTAATAATAATAATAATATTGCTTGAGCCTCCCTTCGTTAATAATGGACTATTCAGTCTTGATGAGATACTGGCATTTCTCATAAATAATGGACTATTCCGTTTTGATCACGTGAGAAGGTAAAAGACATGTCAAAGACGCTACTTGGTTTCAGTCAAAAAATAAAAGAAAGAAAAGAAGAGAGAATTGAAATGGCAGAAGTTCTCAATATGAAATCTTTTCATTTGTACCCCCTCACTTCTGAAAATAACGATCATCATTCCGATTTATGATTATCATTAAAATATTTTGTTAAAGTTGTTCAGTTCAAATGTTTATCGATGTTATAGGAGAGATTCTACGGCTATTTTATTACCGTAGAACTCGCCATGAGCTTATTTGTCATTAACTGAAGATTAAGACTTCATCAGAAAATTAAAATAGGAAAATAATGAAATGTTCACGTGTTAATAATAATAATAATAATAATAATAATAATAATAATAATAATAATAATAAGAAGAAGAAGAAGAAGAAGAAGAAGAAGAAGAAAAGGAAGATGGAAAAGAAATGGAAATAAATAAATAAATAATAATAATAATAATAATAAGAAGAAGAAGAAGAAGAAGAAGAAGAAGACGAAGGACAAGAAGAAGACGAATAAGACTGAGAAGAAAACAAGGAATAATAATAATAATAATATTCAATAATAAAAGAAGGCAGTAAATACAATATTCAATAATAAAAGAAGGCAGTAAATACAAACAAGAATTACAGTTAGTAGATTCTGTAGAAAAGCAAAACAGTAGCCAAGAACCAACTATTGCAGCAAAAAATATGAAAATGAAAGCCAAAGATAAAGCTCTTGAAAAGATGAAACAGCGCTGGCAAGACAAACCTCTGCATGGCCAATATCCAGTACGTGCCAATAAATCCAATGTTGACAAAGTTAATACTCATCGATGGTTACGTGCATCTGGATTAAAGTCTGAAACTGAAGGATTTATACTTGCAGCACAAGACCAAAGTCTTTTCACGAGAAACTTTCAGGCAAATATTATGCATAATAATATGGATCCAAAATGCAGGTTTTGTGATAAACACCAAGAAACAATAGACCACCTAATCTCAGGCTGTTCTGTGCTTGCCCCAAACGAATATAAAAATCGCCACGATAGAGTTGGGCAATATTTACATTGGACAATGTGCAAACATTATGGAAAAGCTGTAAACAAACACTGGTATGAATATCATCCAGCACCGGTTACAGAAATAGAAGATGTAACCATTCTATGGGATTACACCATCTACACAGACAGAAAAATTGAAGCAAACAGGCCAGACATTATTGTTAAAAACCAGAAGGAGAAAACTTGTCTATTAATTGATATGGCTTGTCCAGCGGATTGTAACATAGCAACCAAGGAATTTGAAAAACTGTCAAAATATAAAGACCTGGAAATTGAAATAGAAAAAATGTGGAAATTGAAAACAAGAGTTGTACCAGTGATAGTTGGTGCACTTGGAATGATAAAAAATGGAACAAAACAACACATTGAAAGAATCCCTGGAAACCCCAGCTTAAGAGATATACAAAAAATTGTCTTATTAAGTACAGCCCACACACTAAAGAAAACTTTATCTATGTAATGCTGGGGATGATAGGGAAGATAGAAAAACATGAAATGGAGTCATAACAACACGCCACTACCTGCCTTAGGTCTCCCCGCAGACTTGGTTGGTAGTGAGACCAAAGCAGAAATCGAAATATGATGAAAAATGACATAATAATAATAATAATAAGTTAGACTTGTCTATTAATTGATATGGCTTGTCCAGCGGATTGTAACATAGCAATCAAGGAATTTGAAAAACTGTCAAAATATAAAGACCTGGAAATTGAAATAGAAAAAATGTGGAAATTGAAAACAAGAGTTGTGCCAGTGATAGTAGGTGCACTTGGAATGATAAAAAATGGAACAAAACAACACATAATCCCTGGAAACCCCAGCTTAAGAGATATACAAAAAATTGTCTTATTAAGTACAGCCCACACACTAAGGAAAACTTTATCTATGTAATGCTGGGGATGATAGGGAAGATAGAAAAACATGAAATGGAGTCAGAACAACACGCCACGACCTGCCTTAGGTCTCCCCGCAGACTTGGTTGGTAGTGAGAACAAAGCAGAAATCGAAATATGATGAAAAATGACATAATAATAATAATAATAATAATAATAATAATAAGAAGAAGAAGAAGAAGAAGAAGAAGAACAAGAACAAGAACAAGAAGAACAAGAAGAAGACGCGGTTGGAATCACAACAAAAATAACGTGTTTTCCGAAGCTCTTAAAAACGTAACTTATTTTTTCAATATGAAATTTTGTTATTTTACTATTTTAACGTAAACATGAATTTTTCTCCGTATTATTTAATTTATCTGTTTTTCATTTAAATGATCCTGACATATCAATCAACAACTAGTTTTCTTATTATTTCCCTTAGTTGTCGACATTTCGAAAGAACTTTTTTTTCACTACCATAATTTTTCTTTAAAAAACAAAACAAAACAAAAAAAACAAAAATAAAAAAACAGTACAACAGGAAAAAAAATACGACAGGAAAAAAAAACAAAAAAACAATTCGATACAATTTCTACGATATTCTTTCTCAGAAAAAGTACGTTTTTATTTATTTATTTATTTATTTTTCGATAACGCTATTTTCGACGACTTAAATGAAAAAATAAGTGAATATACATTGGGCGAACAAATAATTATTTTTAAATTTCACAGCAGTAATAAACTTAAACGTATGCTAACTTTTTCTTTTCCATTAATTTTGTGTGTGTTTTTTTAAAACTATTTTCGTTAAAAAAGACTAGTGATGGTTGCAACAACATTTTTTTTAACAACTCATCTGATCAAGAGAAAAAAAAGAGGAAAAAAAGAGAGAAGAAAAGTTCTATGGATAATAACATGAAACAAAGATGATGACAATAGTCCGCATGTATATAATGTAAATAATGATAACCCATTAAGCAAGAAAAACATACAGTAATTCTTCTTATTATTATTTTTATTATTTATTATTATTATTGTTTCTGTTGTATACACATTTTCTTCCGGGTCCCAACCAGAGACTTAAGGCTAAAAATGGCTTCATGATATTTTTCACTGACAAAAACAATAAAAAATAAAAAATAAAAAAAATAAATACCTAAGGCCATACACATTTTACATAGATAAGGCTCTTTGTAATGTGTGAGCTGTACTTGTGAGTACAATGTTTTATGTCTTTTTTTTGTAAGACATGGGCTACCAGGGATCCCTTCTGTCAGTCTGTCGGAAGTTTTTTTAAAAATCAGTCTGATGGTTCCAACTACAAATGGAATGACTGACGTTTGCATGTGCCACACCTTTTAGATGACCACTTCAAGACGCTTGTATTTTGATAGCTTTTTAAAGATCTTCAAAGATACATTACAATCTGCAGGGACGAGTCAATAAGAAAGCATATTCTGTTCTTGTGGTCTCTAATCACAATGTTTGGGCGATTAGCTTTGACTGATTTATCTGTGCGTATTGTAAAGTCCCATAAAAATTGTTACAGGTCCTCATCTCTGTAACCGGGTCTGGGTGATGTTCATACCAGTTTCTTGAAATTTCCTTTCTGTAAGTTGTATATTTTTCATTGGCCAACTGTTTCATGTCGTATTTTATATTCAGTGGATGTTAACACTGTGAAGCCTGATGCAAGATGATCAATTGTATCTGGATATTTGTCACAGAATTTGTATTTTGGTCAACACATTTTTTCAGCATGTCTACTTGGTACTTTCTAGTTAGCAAACATTGGTTCCGTGCAGCAAGAAAGAAACCCTCGCTTTCAGCTGTTAGTTCTGCTCTTGCATATCCACTGATGGGTTTGTCGACATCAGCTTGTTTGGTACAGGCGTGGTATGGAGCATGAAGATGCTTTATCTTGCCATCACTTTTGCATTTGGTAGATTGCATTTGTTTTTTTTGTTTGTTTTTTTTTTGTATTTATTTCTGAGATTAATAATTTTCAATAATCTTGGTATTATTTCGAACATTGGTTCTCATTTTGGTTGGTATAGGTGTTATAATTGACACAACGTTTTGACCAAGTACCATCTGGTCATCATCAGGTGTCCATAGATTGAACAAAATGAGAATAAAAGTTCGAAATAATTCCAAGGTTATTGAAAATTACTGATCTCATAAATAAATACAAATTATGACAAGTGGCACGAACCCCCTAACATAATCCAGTTGTCAAAATCCATCTGACATTAAATATAAAAAGCACCAAAAATACAACACTAAAGTCCTTCGGGAGGGTGGCGTAGTAGATATAGTGGTGTTAGTATCATCGAGTGGTAATGAGTTCGATCCTTGGATTTTGTGGCGCCGAACCAAAATCCAACATAAAAGAACAATAATTGATTTCACAGGATATTTCGCAATAATCAACGAGATAATCCACATCAGCCAAACTATGAACAGCTGATGATGACCAGAGGGTACTTAGTCGAAGCGTTTTGTCCATTATAACACCTATGTCAACCAAGATGACATGTTCAAGATTATTGCTTTTGCTTTCTTTTATAGGTTATTTGACGCTGAAATAGGTGTAAAATAGTTTCTACTTCTTCATCCGCTTGACATTCCTTTGTAAATATGTTGGATTCCTTTATAACTGAATAATGTTTCTTATTTCTTTCATGTGTTTGACACATGAAACCAGTCTTTTGTAGTTTCTTTTAAGCTTCGGGACCCTAGTTGTAAAAGACCGTTACCCAACGTGCTGGGCAACTTTTGGTGGACTTTTGGACCCGTGCGTCACTCGTGGGAATAATATGAGAATTACAAATAGAAACAAACAGTCTAGTATGGCTCTTCCAGTGGATAAACAGGGAACCCGCCCATCAAGAGGCAACCTACCTGAGGTCGAAAAATCTGTCATAGAGACAAACTCCTATACAAAGAATGAATCTTCAGGCCCCAACAACCAGTATAATCCTAATGACGGTCCTGCAAATTCGCCAGCTAGATCCATAACCGTACATGAAGCTTTACTCAAAAGGCAGAAAAACATCACTCGCCAAACATATGACATTTGATGAGGAAAGATTGGACAAACAATTAGAAAGTACGTTGACAAAAATAAACGAGCCAATGTACCAAGGTACATAATGCGAAATAACCGATTAACAGAGGCTGAAATTAAAGAAATAAAAAGAATTATAACCAGAATAGAAGAATCAATAAAACATGAAAGGGAAACGGAATCGGGGAAAAAGTAGTGACGTCACTGAAGCCGAAGGTCATAATGAAGAAATCGAGATACACACAAATCACTGTGAAGATAATGCTGAAAGTTTAGAAGTGTTGGAAAAGTGTGATCTTAGTCATTATTACGACATTCCATCATGCTTATTATCACTATTATCATTATTATTTCAAGTAGCATTACATTATTAATATTACTATAATAATTATTATTGTTGTTATCATCATTATTATTATTCAATGATACATTACATTATTATTGTTATAATTATTTTTCAAAGATACATTATTATTAATAATACATTTACTTGTTAATACCAGGGGTCTGGTTACCGTTGCTTGTGTTATGATCGGCAGCAAGTCCCCTCTAGTCTTTAGCACCGTTCTTTGTCTCTTTGCTGACCCCACAGTAACGCCGAGGATGGTATGTTCGCAGAATTTCGTCGGATTTTCAATTCATCTAATCTCGATCTATGCACAAATGGGAAAACAAGATTCTAAAGTTTAAATACAACTAGCAGTATAGCCCGGAGTTGCTCGGGTGTAATGAAAGCTTTAAAACTAATCCACGGTCCTTGAGCTCAGACTCTTTGAACGTTGGCACGAAAGACTAAAAAGCAATCGTTGTTTCCAGATAAAGCGAAACAGTAGACTGAAAGAAAAATGAATGGATGTAAGTCAAATTTTGATTTCCTGGTCTCGAGATCACATTTTCTGCACTATTGTAAGAACTAAAACCTTGAAACTTCTGAATATCCTTTCTTATGTCTTTGTCTATGAGTGTATGAAATTTGATTAAAATCGGACCACTCCTTCTATAACCCGATTTTTTCGATTATCGATTTTCGTTATTTATCGGGGGTACCTTGACACAAAACCTAGCTAAGAACGCTCGCAGACGCTTATAGTGCAACTGTGTAAATTTTCAAGAAAATCGGTTCAGCCGTTTCGGTGTCTATAGGTAACGGACACACACACGCACACACACACACACACACACACACACACACACACACACACACACACGCACACATACACACAGAGACAAAGTTCCATTTATGAATAAGTTTAGATGTTCTTGATTGATCTTGTCGTCCCTTTCTTTTTATTCCCAACTGCTACAATCGTTTGTAATGGGCATTTCTCTCTTGTTTCTACTTTGCTAGCCCCTCAATGAAAAGATTCACAGAATCCGAAAATATTTTAATATATACGATTAACGGATTTTTTTCTTCACGGTTTATCAACCTTTTGCAGAATATTTAGAGTCAGAAAATATTTTGGATCGTTAGAAACTTTGAATAATAATAATAATTTACTGTTACATATTCCTCTGATTAATCCATAACTGCGGATGAGAAAGGTAGATTCGTGGATGTAAATATAACAAACCCAACTGGAATTAGAACTCGTCACACCAATTAAGAATTCAGAAGAGTCTGCAGCTGAGAAGTTTGGTCCATTGTGTCGTGCTAGTCAACTTCCCTAACCGAATCTGCTCTGTCGTGCCCACTTAGAAGTCTAACACCCGTGCCTTGGATATTTTTTGCCACATCTGGTTAGATGTTTCTGAAACATTGTGTATATAGCACGTTAAAATCTGCCTTCATACACCGTGCGCCGAGAGCTTAGAGGTAGAATCTCCGACTGATGTCAAATCGATCTGGTTTCTATCCTTGCTGGAAGCAAACGGGTGTCTAACCGTACTGATGAGTTGTGATAGAGCAAAATAGGACTGTTTGCGGATGAGTATATATTTGAATTTAGATAATAATGGCAGAGGGAAAATGGTACAAGTGCGGAAAATAGGCAAAAATGTCAAAAAAAAAAAAAAAAAAACAATGAAATGCGCTTATGTATTTAGTCAATTAAAAAGAAAATTATATCTACATTTAAATGCAAAAAATTTAAAGTAAAATCTTATGTTGTGACCAAATCTACTTAACACCTGATCCAAAACTTCTTTCCTTCCTTCTGTGTAGTCAGTGCATATTATTTTTAGTCATTGTTTTAAATCAACATTGTTTTAAATCAAGAATTGTATTAAATAAAGGTGGCTTAAGTTTAACTTTTGTGACCGTTTCAATCAATTGAAAAACAATTTCAACATACCAAAATAATTAGTGTTACTGATACGATATTTATACGATTTTTTTTCTTATTCAGAATTTATTGATAAATAACGTATGCATTTCATCTTATTCCTGTATATTTTCTGCTTTGTGCCATTTTTCCCTGTTTTCCCACTTGTGCCAATTTTACCTGTGACATTTTTACTGTGCACTTTATATAAGTAATTTACAAAGCAAAAGTACATGACTTAAATGGTCAAAATAAAATATATTTGGGCTCAACCAAAGACACTTTTAATACCAGGTGGTTCAATGACAAGTCTACATTTAAAATAGAAAACTTAAAAAACTGTACGAAATTTGCTAGCCACGTGTGGAAATTAAAAATTAAAATATGGAAAAGACCCAAACATAACGTGGAGTACTGTGAAAACAGCCAAGCCTTACAACGGTGGCAAAATATGTAGATTTTGCCAGGAAGAAAAGTTAGCGATTATGCTATTACCAAGCAAAAATGAACTATTGAATGAAAGAACAGAAATTATGGCTAAGTGTAATTATACTAAAAATACCTATTAGGTTCATACAACCATGGATAAAAACTTTATAATTTCTTGTAATTTAAAAAATTGCGCTTTCAAAAATTCCCCGTCACGTGAGCATTCAAAAAAAAAAAACATCGTTACGTGAGCGTTCTTAAAAAAAAAACGGCTAACTAGAAAATCGCCTGAAGACACCCCATAGTATAAACCTAGGTGGCATAGTAACTCGTTTACAAATGAATATATATATATATATATATATATATATATATATATATATATATATATCCGAGTGAGTATAGAATGAGGAGAGAAAAAAGAAAAAAATTTTCCGTCCAAAACATTAATTTAAAACAGTGCTCGATATATGATGTATAGAGCTGTGAATATTTATTATAAATTGTTTTAGAACATGTACATAATTTATAATATATATGTCCTCTTCTCATATATAGAAGAACTTATGTACATGTTCTAAAACATAATTTATAATATATGTATATATATATATATATATATATAGAGAGAGAGAGAGGGGGGGGGAGAATATGCAATTTTGTCTGTACCGACTTGGCATCTCTGCTACAATCATTTTCCCATGGCTTCAACTAATACTAGCGATAACTAAGCAGCACTAAAGAAGGATAAAACAATATATCTCTTGATATGGTGAGCGGAAGTAGAACAAACTACCTCTTGAATATTAAATAAAGGCTTAATTTGAAAATTCTGAAGAAGACCGGTGAGCGCTAGTGTCGAAACAACAAAAATTAGCATAATTTTCCGTGTGTAAATTAATAATATTAATAAAAAAAAATGGTTTTCTTCTCATGGGCCGCACCACATGATAGATGAGGATCTGTTAAAAATATCCTGTTAAAAATACCCTGTTAGAAATATCCTGTTAAAGATATCCTGTTAAAAATATTCTGTTAAAAATACCCTGTTAAAAATATCCTGTTAGAAATATCCGAAAAATTCAAATCCAAATCCAAATTATCAGCGTTCAAGAATCACCTTGTTTGGTAATCCGGTTTGCAAGATATAAATAACCAACTTTTAAGATTATCGCTTTTTTTTTTTTTTTTTTTTTTAAAGATAGCTTTCGTTCTTTCTTGTATCTGCTGTAGTATTTTTTCCGAGAAAAGAACAAAGATTCAAGCGTCTGAGTATTTTTTTAAATGTTTGTCTAAAGTGTCGAAAAGGGATTTTCGGGGTTCGAGGTAATAATTAGTTGTTACAATAACAACCATTATCGTCCTTTCTTTCCCAAAAAGAAATAACCCGTATGAAGTGGTATGTCTTTCTGAAGTGTTTCGTGATCACCTCCCTTGATCACAATCGCTGTTAGAAGACAAATCTAGCAATAGCCTCACGTGATAATAAGCCTGGCTTTCAGCCATCAACACTCCATAGAAAGATACTTAGGGAACGCTGCCTGTATTGTTAAAGGCTCGTTGATGATGACCTTTTCGGCAGGTTTCCCAAGGGAAGTGAGGGAGAAATAAAAGAAAGAAGGGAAGGAAATAATGAGTGCGGTTTCCCTCCAACAAGACAAGGGGTTGTCGTGTGTGTGAATGTGTGTGTGTTTGGGGGGGGTCTCGTTTGGAGAGTCTGTTGGCTTGACCTTTCGCTCCACTTCAAGGGAAAAAAACCCTCTTAGATGGCTATCATTGCCCTTGCACGGCAACCTTTCTCCCGCGCCCGAACAACTCGGAAAATACGGTATTGACAACACGCGCACGTGTAAACCGCCCATTCAACTGTTACCGCCTTTGCCGTTTGCGGACTATTTTCCGTTTTTCTTTCTTTATTCGCCTCATCACTTATACCAGCATTCAATGAAATCGCTGTTTCGAACAGAAAAACAAGAAATCTTTCTTCTCTCTCATTTTATTACGCTTGTATTTGATGAAAAGTTTCTCGGAAGCAGGCAGCTAATTTTTTTTAAATCGGAAGAAGCTCCGCATATTTATTGCAGTAGATCGACTAAACTATCGCCCGGCTCACACTCCACCCACATCTATTGAACAGGTGAAGAGGCTCATCCCTTGTTTCCTATTTAGGATGTGGTTTCCGGTTTTCTCTTTTCTAATCTTCTCACTTTTTTTTTCAATTGGAGTAGATAAACTAAACTATCGCTCTGTTCACACTCCACCCTCATCTATTGAACAGGTGAAGAGGCTCATCAACTTGTTTCCTGTTTAAGATGCGGTTTCCGGTTTTCTCTTTTCTAATCTTCTCACTCTTATGTAGCCCCCTGCACATCAGTGGCGTTACCGCCTTGCTTGGGGTGATATGATTAAATATATATATATATATATATATATATATATATATATATATATATATATATATTATGGAGTAATGGTGGACTTTGAAAAAACAGTAGCTACTAACGTATTTATGCATCGTTCATTCAGTAATGAATTTGGACACTCTCAGCTACTGGCATGTGTTTACATTGTATATAACACGGTAAAGTCCGCCTTCTTTCATCGAGCGCCCATAGCTCAGAGGTAGAATCACCGACTGATGACAATTCAATCGAGTTAAATCCTGGGTAGAAGCAGTCAGATGTCTAACCATACTGATGAGCTGTGATACAGCGAAACAGATCTGTCTGCAGATCACTATATATATATATATATATATATATATATATATATAGTCATCCGCAGACAGATCTGTTTAGCTGTATCACTGCTCATCAGTACGGTTAGACATCCATTTGCTTCTAGACAGGATTGAAACCCAACCAAATAGACATCAGTCGGCGATTCTGCCTCTGAGTTATGGGCAGTCGATAGAGGAAGGCGGACTTCAAATTCATTACTGAATGAATAATTCGTAGATGCGTGAGTAGCTACTTTTTTTCCAAAGTCTATCATTCCTCCATCGGGGTGTGAAATAGTAAATAGTATATATATATGTATATAGCCCGAGGTATTTATATATATATATATATATATATATATATATAACCCGAGGTATGTATATATATATATATATATATATATATATATATATATATATATGTAGGCATTGTGATATTATTGATGAAGTCAAAATGTTGTAATGATGCTGATGATGTCAACACAACAAAAAGCACTAAAAAATGTAACCATCTGTAGAACCACTCATATACAAAGAAATTAAATTACACCAGGCCCCATATCGGAAAACAACAACAGAAAAATTCCCTGAGGAGTGAGAACATCATAATGGTGCCTTCATGAAATTTCTAAGTCGGCATAACTCCGCCCAGTAAAGGGACAACTTGTCCCCATTAATCTCTAATGTTCCCATCAGCGGTCCTGCTGTCGGATGTATTGGGTTGTCCGGAATGTTCATGCCAATTTTTACTTGTTCATGTTTCAACACGTCAGAACATGTTAAGTTTATCGACAGATATAATATGCTTACATTTCCAATTAGAACACACTTCTCTTGAGAAAGAAAGTTTAAAATAACTTAATTTGTGTCAGTTTTGCATCCCGATGAAAATGGGTGATTATAAGTTGCCTTTTAAACACTTGATGATGTTTTATTTTTTATTGCCGTAAAGGCAAAAATTTCTCGCAAGCAGAAAAAAAATTATGTGATGTATACGATTAAGGTGCTTTAGCTGACAGAACTGTACAGAAGTGGTTCACTAAGCTTAGAGTTATTGATTGTAGCCTCATTGATGAAGAACGCTCAGACAGAATCCCAACCCCAAGCCTTAGTACAGATGTCGACCAAATCAAGGTATTTATTAAAAATAAGCTACATTGCACAACGCGAAATTTTGCAGAAAATTTGTCAAAATCTACCATTTATGAACAATTAGTAAAGCTTGGGTACTCAAATTGCTTGGGTACTCAAATTGCTTGGGTACTCAAATTGCTTGGGTACTCAAATTGCTACGTTGTTTAGACACCGCATGACCTGAGTGAAAAAATCTTTTGGGTCGCATTTCGGTCTGTGATTTTCTGTATAAATGCATTGAAAATGCTCGCTTTTTGTAGCAAATTGTGACGGGTGATGAATAATGGATCGTTTACAACAATGTCAAGCGAAAAATATCCTGGATTAAACAACATGAGTTAACATTAGCCACCCCCAAAACTTCATCCTAAGAAAGTTATTTTGTGCATCTGGTGGGACTAGAAAGAAATCCTGTACCATGAGCTTCTATCAGGTAACCAGTCGA
This sequence comes from Ascarosepion bandense, assembly GCA_037127315.1. Lineage (NCBI taxonomy): Eukaryota > Metazoa > Mollusca > Cephalopoda > Sepiida > Sepiidae > Ascarosepion > Ascarosepion bandense. The sequence continues at coordinate 1,310,263 of JBBBDQ010000152.1, forward strand.
TTGGTTCTGAAAAGTATTACTCGTAGTTGAACGAATTAAAGGCAGAATTTCAAGAAAAACGCTCAGCATTGGTGAACAAGAAACATGTTTTTCCACCAGGATAATGCTAGACATCATATTTATTTGGTGACCAGGCAAAATATGTTGCAGCTTGGCTGGTTTGTGTTACTCCATCCACCATATTCACCAGACATTGTTCCTTCGAAATTTAATTACTTCTGGTCCTTGCAAAATAATTTCATGGATAAAAATTTTAATTCTTTGGATGAAATAAAAAAAAAGTTTAATGAATTCTTTGCCGAGATACAACGGAAATTCTGTAAAGACGGAATCTTTAAGCTTAAGGAAAAATGGAGAAAGTTTGCGCAACGAAATGGTTCATATTTGGTTGAAGAAATATTTAATGGCATAAAAAATCTGCATGAAATTTAATTTCCCTTAAAGATTGGCATGAACTTTCTAGACAACCCAATAGTTCATCGTTATATCTAGGACGGCGTATATTCCACTTGAGACATAGGGGTGAGCGAAAAATCTGCATGAACTTTAATTTCCCTTAAAGATTGGCATGAAATTTCTGGATAACCCAATAGTTCATCGTTATATCTAGGACGGCGTATATTCCACTTGAGACATAGGGGTGAGCAAAGTTGTCACATGATCTCGTATATATAGTTGTTTCCTTTCTGTCTTTCTTTGATATTAACTTAAATGTCACAACCATTTGATATTTTGTGGTTAAACGTAGAAGAAAGGAATATAAAAGAATGTACTTCTGCCGAAACCTTCAGTGAGCAGTAAAACGTTCTACTTCCTGAGTAAACAATGTAAAAAATGTGTCAAGGCGCTCCCGCCCAATCTCGTCACAGCATATCAATTTTACCGCGCACGCTCAACTACACAGACATGAGTAAATATAGGAGTAGAAGCTTGATGAAGAAAAGAAAGGCAAGAAAAAAAAATCACATACAAATTAAAGAACGAAAGAAAATTTTAGTGACCTTTTTCTGTTGTCACTAAAGCAGGCTACGCATCAACACAAACTCTCAGCTGTTTTATGCTAATGTCAAATTGTGATGTAGACGGTAAAACTTTTGCCATTTTGGCTACCAAGGGAGCGAAGACTCTCTTTGATGGCTTCGGACGGTTGATGGCCTCCTTGGAGAGTCATTAGTCGCGGATAAAAGAGTCCGAAATGTTTGCGCTCCAACCTTAACTCGGAAAATAATTTTCTCTTCGAGACGCTTGGCAAAATGATGTTTTATCATCTTTTCTCTTTCTTCTTCTTCTTTTTCTTCTTTTATCTGACTGCCATAAAAATAATTACAATTTTGAAAAAGTACATTAAAAATGGCTTGATAATAAACCCGATGAAAATTAGATGAACAGAAGGGAAAACAAAATAATTTTTTTTTTGTGTATTTTTAAAAATTTTTTTTATTTGTGTCGTAGCTAATTTCGACACGAAAATACGCTGGTAGATCCTTCAGATGAGGAAACAATTAACTTGAGAATGAAAACGAAAGGGACAATGGTTTTATTTTTTTATTTTTTTATTTTTTTATTTATTTTTATTGAACAGTCACCTGACTCGTGTATGAATAACAGAGGACACGAAAATCTTGTGCTATATAAATTAACATAAGTATAAATACGAAAAGATACTGGGATCTTCATATACGGGGCAATCTCGTGACATCATCGGGAATACAGATGAACATCTGCTGGTAACAGTAATATTAATATAACCAGTATCAGTAAAATAGACATTTAACAGAATATCTTATTGCCCATGGTAATTGTAATATCGTCCGTTAACTTAATAGGTTCAAATGTTATCCGAAGCAACATATTCGCTTTCATGCAGATATATATGTAGACAACTATACATCTTCAATATAAATATGAACTGTGTTAGTAACAAAAGGTGTCAACATTGTGTAGAGATTAACGAATTGGGATTGGCGTCTTCTTCTTCTTCTTTTTCTTCTTCTTCTTCTTTATGTGCCGTGTCCTTTCAGGACGTAGGCGATCATGGACTTCCACTTACCCCTATCACTTAACACTTTTCCCCTTGGTATCTCTCCCAAACCCCGCTCCGCTTTCACTTCCTCAAGCGCATGTCTCGTGTTGCTTTTCATTGTCTCTCTTTCCCTCTATCTTTCCTGTGAGTATCAGATTCTTCAAGCCTTCCTTCCTCATTGCATGCCCCAGAAACTTCACATGTCTCTTTCTGATGCCAAGTATAAGTTTCTGTTTCGTTTTCATTCTCTCCAAAATCTTGTTGTTGCTCGCATGTTCGGTCCATGGTATCCTCAGCGTCCTTCTGTAGAATCACATTTCTGTTGCTTCGAGTCTCTCCTTCATCTGTGAAGAGATTTGCTACCATATAAGAGAACAGATATCACGTAACAATCCAGTACTCTTTTCTTTTTTTCCGACGAAATTTCCCTATCACTCAATCGCTTTTAAATTATGTCCGAAGCAGTATGTTCATTTTCATTCAAATACCCTCGGGAAAGGCATGAACCCATCGCATCCTGTCCAACTAGGTGTCAATAGCAGAGCAGACTGAAATCTCTAGCTTTGAGGGCTTACAGCCAAACCTCGTTGAAAACACCAGTTTTTGCTCGATTACTGAAGTTAAGCAACGTCGCGTCTGTTCATTACCTCGATGGGTTACCGCTTGAGAATATCAGGTGTTGTAAGCTTGAATGTGCAGGTAATTTCATGGATGACGGCTCGGAACTGGAACTCGGAGAGCAAATTCCATTCCTTGTATTTACTTACGCGCAATTACCCCTTAGGAAATCCATCACTTCTACACCCAACTATGGGTTAAATAGAGGTACTTGTATCAGTAAAATAATTATCAGCTCAAAAATAAATGTTAAAGTCTACAGATATTATTGGCTTTAGATAATTTTTCAAACGGTGATAAGCCGTAAAAAGAATTCAGTCAATTCAGTTTTGGTAGTAACCACTCTCGGGGAAAATGACTGAATTGAAAATTAGGAGTAAAATTAACAACACAGCCCTGTAATTGTAATGGTAATATTAGCCGTTTCCTTACAAGGAAACATTTGGCATTCATTGACTGAGCAGCCAGTACTACTTTTGGCTGAAATATATAAATTCTTTCTCTTTAAATAATTTTTCAGGAAAATAGAAACAGCCAGTGGCTGTTATAGTTCTTTCTAGTACTGATAAACGGTTTTCTTCCCAACCTTTTATTTGAAGTAGTGTGGAACATTAGCATCTTGGTTATGTTATTATATACCTCTCGAGTTACGCATCTCCTGAATGTAAAAGATGTTTTTTTTTTCTGTTCATCTATCTCGAGTATAAAAACAAATGAACATTGGAAATAAATTATGGTCGTTCAAAAAATAATGTCCGATTTTTGAAAAAAAAAACCGTTTGTGTTCTAGTATATTCAATCAGTTAAGTACCATACATGATACCCGATTGGGCGATCATGTCTCGAAAGAGACATGACTAACTGGGCAGAAAATTTTTACCATTTGCCATTGCTTTCTGTAACAGAATCATTGCCAACCAATTCTAAAGACTAATCTGACCTGTTATGCTTTTTCTTTTTTTTTTTAATCGTATCACCCCGAGCAAGGCGGTAACGCCACTGATGTGCAGGGGGCTACGTAATAGTGACAAGATTGGAAAAGAGAAAGCCGGAAACCACATCCTGAACAGGGAACAAGGGATGAGCCTCTTAACTTGTTCAATAAATGTGGGTGGAGTGTAAACCGGGCGATAGTTTAGTCTATCTACTCCAATTGAAAAAAAAGAAAACAGTGAAAAGATTGGAAAAAAGAAAGCCGGAAACCACATCCTAAACAAAGAACAAGGGATGAGCCTTTTAACCTGTTCAATAGACGTGGGTGGAGTGTGAACCGGGCGATAGATAGAACTATCTACTCCAATTGAAAAAAACAAAAACAAAGTGAGAAGATTGGAAAAGAGAAAGCCGGAAACCACATCCTTAACAGGGAACAAGGGATGAGCCTCTTAACCTGTTCAATAGACGTGGGTGGAGTGTGAACCGGGCAATAGTTTAAGCCCATAGCGGATTAATAACTTTACCAAGGATAATTGCGCGTAAGTTAATGCAACAAATTCAACTTAAATTGACTCTCTGATTTCTTCTTCCGAGCCGATATCCACTTCACCACACACACACACACACACACACACACATACACACACATACACACACACACACACATATATATATATATATATATATATATAACATTTGAATTACTCTTCCCTAATGATAAAAGTGTCCTCTTTGCTAATTTTATATCAATCACCTTCCGAAATATGTTCTCAAATACGAGACGCACGCAGTGTATATACACTGGGGATAGTATTAAGTTGTTAGGGGAAATAATGGTCGATTTTCCAATAAATATTTAGTGTTCTGATATATTGATTTTCTAAGCGTCGCTTAGGTATGGCACAAGGACAAAAGTATGGGGTTTTCAGTGAGGATCGAACTCACTACTCAGTTGTTATAGTTCTATAAGCTTGTTAACCATTACACCACATCGAGGTGGCCTGTTCTGATATGTTATAATAATAGTTGCAAAAAATGTATCACTTATTCCTAATGAATAAATTTTCTTCTTTGTTAATTTTATATCATTTTTTTTCTTCTGAATTTAACTAAAACCATTTTATACCTCTCATGCTGAACAGAAAAAAAAAATCGAAAAGACAAATTCAAATTTTTTACTTGCGTTCAAGCCTGGTCATAATGCTTCTCAAACATCAACGGACCATGGGGTGAAGGATCGGCGATAGTTTCTGGAGTGTGACATTCTGAAATTAACAATCAACATCTGATAACAAAACTGTTGTAGAGTGGCTGATACCCTTGCAGCACTTTCAATTGTGAAATGCCCCATGAACTAAAACGGTCTATTTAAGTAAAGAACAGTAGCATTCGAGGTGTAATATTCGAGTGTCATTCGCGTAATATTCGGATTGATTACTTTAGTGAATATTGAGATCTAAACCCCTCCTCTTTGTGTTGTAAGTTCTGTCTTGTCTGTCATGGCAACTATTGTGCTGTTCTGTGTATATCTGTTTAGCACCGGATACTGTGATTAATAATACCGCAACACTTTCTCTGTATATAGTATCCACCTCGGCGATACAATAAAAACCAATGTCAAAGTGACAGAAAAATGTTTCAGATAATGGGTGTCATCATTTCAACAATATCGGCCAATCTCAAGAAAATCCGGCTTTCGGTCGTATGATATTATAACACCGGTTATTGTACGGTCACCGAATTTTTTTTTTCAATCGTTTCACCCGTAGCAAGGCGGTACCGTCACTAATGCGCAGGGGGCTACATGAGAGAGTAAAAGTTTAAACAGGAGGAAAGTGAAGAAAAAGACGAACTAGTTAAAGGGGGTGTCAGAAAAAGGGCAAGAGAAGGATGCGAACACAGGAGTGAAGAAAGTTGCGAAGGTAGAGAGAAAGGAAAATAACAAGATACACGCGGTGGTGTAGAAAGAACTGGAATCAAGCAGATAAGAAATGGAAATTGACATTGCATTTAAATTCCTGGAGGTTGTAGCCGCCAGGAAAGCAAGTATATGGAAGGGAGTCCCCAGGCGGGAAGTGCGAGAAAAGAAGCTGGTGGAGTAGAATTGTCTCCTGCATTTGGTAGACTTAACTGTAAAAGGATGAGATCTTGTTGCGAATCTGGTTGCACGAGTAAATTCTTGTGGAGGGGGCACCAGTGACCTAAGTTCGTCGGAGCAGAAGCCATGAAAATATTTGTAGATTAAACAACGTCGAGCTTGGTCAATATTTCCCTCCCTACAAATTGTTTTTTGCGTACGATTTAAAAAAAAATTCAACCGACAGTAGTACTGGCTGATCAGTCAATGAATGCTGAAGGTTTCCTTATAAGGAAACGGCTAATATTACCATTGAGCACGAGAATGAAAATATGTTGTTAATGGCCTATTCGACCGTTACTAGGATTCAGAAAAAAAAATGAAAGCGAAGAAAAAAAAAACAAAAACAAATTAGTTTTCTGTTGCTATTTAAAAAACAACTCCGCACGAAGCGGCTACAGGAAACAGGTGGTATAAACATAGACCAAAATACACTGTTTCCTGCAAAAAGATCCGCTTATCAAGTGGAACAAATACTGAAGGGGGGCATGATTCTCAAACGTTAGATATCGAGAAATATTCTGTGGGATTGGTAACAATGTTTTCGACAAGAAGACACTGTAAATAGGCAAGAAGAAAACCCAAAATTGTAGCACCAATTAAATTATAGAGACACCTTTTCTTACACAATCAGTCAGAAAGAGACATAAGAGACTGGGCAGAAGATTTTCCCGCAGTAGATTGCCATTATTTTCTGCGGAAGACTGGTTGCCAACCAATGCTATAGAACCCAAACTGTCATGCTATTTAATCCATGTCTGGTGGGAGAAGCAACTGATTAATACTTTTCACAAGGCTATTTGCGCCTAAGTCTACGGCTATATCGTGTTAAATACACCAGTTCCCGTCCGATCACCGAAGTTAAGCAACATCGAGCCTTAAATGGGTGACCATTTGGGAAGATCAGGTGCTGTAAACGTAAGGACCAAGAATGGTCCTCCAGTTTGGGGGTTGGGCGCAGGGCTAACAACCCTGCCCCGTAAAAACAGTTTTTTTACAAAAACAGCAACAAAATCTTGCTGCCCTATGCACCATCTGGGTGTGACCGATAAATGATGATGATTTGCGCCTAAGTGAACGCAACGAATTCAACTGGAATTTGAACTCGGCTCTCCGATCTCTCCTTCTGAGACGATATCCACTGCACCATAACGCACAACCAGAACACAGCTACAGCCAAACAAAAGCTACTCCTTACACATCTTAGACACCCGAGACAAATCTTAGCGATATACGATGGCGCCCATTAAATGAACTGGGGGGAATAACGTGTGTAGCGATAAAATCAACACCTGATTAGTTTTTAGGTGTCGGTTCATGGAGAATTGCCGTGGCTTGATACAAGGAAAAATGACGGGATCAACCGTATGCGAAAATTCTCGGACGATGAAGAAAAAAAGAAATTTGGAAGAACCCCCTTCTAGTTTATACAAGAGCTTTAAATTTCAATCGGCAGTAGTATTGATCAACTGATCAGTGAATGAATGCTAAATGTTTTCTTATAAGGAACAACGTGACGCAACGTCTTCTCCGTGATCTGGCAAATGGGTTAAACCGAGGAGTGTTAGACAGCTTCGTCTACTTGTAGCGCTTGCCGAAGTGGACTAATTAGTAGGCAGTTTGGTTAATCTTCTGACTAATACTCCTGGGATAGGTCAGTCAGTTAGTTAAGTGCCATACGTGAAACACGCTTGGGCGATCATGTCTCGAAAGAGACATGACTAACTGGGCAGAAGATTATCATGCAGTGGGTTGTTATTACTTTCTGCGGTAGACTTGTTGCCAGCCAAGGTTATCGAACCCAATCTGTCTATTTATTTAACCCATAACTGGAGGGAAGAGACAGACTAATACCTTTCCCAAGGGTATTTGCGCGTAATTGAATGCTAGGGATTCAACTGGAATTTGAACTTGGCTCTCCGATTTCTCGTTCCGAGTCGATATCCACTGCACCACAACGCACATCCCTGGGATAGGTAGGAATCCATATATTCTCCTTTATCTATGGATTAATTAGTAAGACTTGTATTACTACAAACGTTATTTTCTCAAAAACAAAATTGCGTACAAAACAGATTTCGACATTAAATGATCCAAAACAAAAATAGAAAAAAAATAAATAAATAAATAGCAACCATCCAACCAACAACTGATTTTCTACAATCAGCTGGTTTAATGACCATCATAAAAAAATCATAAAAATGATGCAATAAAACGTATGATAAAATGGCTTTATTATCACTAAAGAAGAATTAAGTCACCAAAAATGCGTTATTAGAGAGGAGAAGGTTTCATTTTCCCACGGGATTTATTGAACTTCTAACAAAGAAGAGAGTACTGGATTGCTATGTGATGTCAATTCTTCAATATGGCCGTGAATGCTGGACAATCCCATCGAAGATGAAGGAAAAACTTGAAGCAACTGAAATGTTGTTCTACAGAAGGATGCTGCGGATATCATGGATTGAGCATGTGAGCAATGATGAAGTTTTGGAAAGGATGGAAACGAAAAGTAAATTAATGCTGAGCATCAAGAAGAGACAGCTGAAGTTCCTGGGACAAGAATTGAAGAAGAAGGGCTTGGAGAAGAAGAACCGCAAGATGATCCCAACAAAAGTAGCAGGCCTATCAGGATTTCTTGCAGATGGACCCAGTCTTAAGAATATATAAGTTAAGCGGACAGCACTGTTTTAATGGCGGAGACAGAAAAAAAACAAAAAAACTGGCAGTACATTTGGTCAGTGTTATAAAGAAAGTTGTAAGAAAACGGAACATGATTATCAGCGCAAATTGTATATTCGAGGTATCTAAATTTAACGGTTAATGAAATCAATAAACGATATAAAATCGGATACAAATATTTGAAGGCGAAAGGAATGTCTAAAGACGCTTTAAACAAACTAATCAAAGAATTAAGATAGGAAAATAAGATAAAATAAACGATAAAAAACTGGATACAAATATCGAAAGGCGCAGAGGACTATCGAAAGATGCTTTAAGTAAACTAATCAAAGAATTAAGATAGGAAAATAAGATAAAATAAACGATAGAAAATTGGATGAAAATATCCGAAGGCTGAAAGGAATATCGAAAGACGCTTTAAACAAACTAATCAAAGAATTAAGAGAGGAAAAAATGATAAAATAAACGATAGAAAATGGGATGAAAATATCCGAAGGCTGAAAGGAATATCGAAAGATGCTTTCAATAAACTAATCAAAGAATTAAGATAGGAAAATAAGATAAAATAAACGATAGAAAATTGGATGAAAATATCCGAAGGCTGAAAGGAATGTCGAAAGATGCTTTCAATAAACTAATCAAAGAATTAAGATAGGAAAATAAGATAAAATAAACGATAGAAAATTGGATGAAAATATCCGAAGGCTGAAAGGAATATCGAAAGATGCTTTCAATAAACTAATCAAAGAATTAAGATAGGAAAATAAGATAAAATAAACGATAGAAAATGGGATGAAAATATCCGAAGGCTGAAAGGAATATCGAAAGATGCTTTCAATAAACTAATCAAAGAATTAAGAGAGGAAAATAAGATAAAATAAACGATAGAAAATTGGATGAAAATATCCGAAGGCTGAAAGGAATATCGAAAGATGCTTTCAATAAACTAATCAAAGAATTATGAGAGGAAAATAAGATAAAATAAATGATAGAAGATGGGATGAAAATATCCGAAGGCTGAAAGGAATATCGAAAGATGCTTTCAATAAACTAATCAAAGAATTAAGAGAGGAAAATAAGATAAAAATAAACGATAGAAATTTAAATGAAAATATCCGAAGGCTGAAATTAATATCGAAAGTTGCTTTCAATAAACTAATCAAAGAATTAAGAGAGGAAAATAAGATAAAATAAACGATAGAAATTTAAATGAAAATATCCGAAGGCTGAAATTAATATCGAAAGATGCTTTCAATAAACTAATCAAAGAATTAAGAGAGGAAAATACTGTTAGAAAAAAAGATGAAGTGTTGAAATGCGATATAATATTCATTCTCCCATTTGTAACTAATCTATCCTATACGATATCTGATTTCCGGTAAAATTGCTTATTGCCATATCACGTTGAAACTACCGGTTCCCGTACGGTTACCGAAGCTAAGCAACGCCGAATGTGGTCAGTACCTAGATGAGTGACCACTTTGGAATTCCAGGTAGTGTAAGCTTAGAAGTGCGGGCGTTTTAAAAAATAATGGATCGTGATTACAGTGCGTCTTTGGATTTCGGAATTTGTGGAGAGCCATGATCATCCCCTCTTTGAAGAGATTATTATACAGAAGAAAAGAATAGAAATGAATGGATCAAACAGCAAGAACCATATAAAGCTTTAAATTTTACTTCACGTTCACGTCCTGTAAGGGCATGGCATATAAAAGAAGAGGAACTGATCTAAACTTATTTATAAATGGAACTTTGTCTGTGTCTGTGTGTGTGTGTCTGTGTGTGTGTCCGTTACCTATAGACGCCAAAACGGCTAAACTGATTTTCTTGAAAATTTACACAGTTGTACTATAAGTGTCTGCGAGTGTTCTTAGCTAGGTTTTTTGTCGAGGTACCCCCAATAAATATGGAAAATCGATAATCGAAAAAATCGGTTTATAGAAGAAGTGGTGCGATTTTAATCAAATTTCATACACTCATAGACAAAGACATAAGAAACGATATTCAGAAGTTTCAAGGTTGCAGTTCTTACAATAGTGCAGAAAATCGATAATATATATATATATATAAAAAGCAAGATGTTTCTGTGTGTGTGTGTGTGTGTGTGTGTGTGTGTGTGTGTTTATCTGCCTGTATGTTTGTATTTTTTCAGCCCTTTTATTTTAGTTTGTGCTTCGGGTTTGGCTCTAAGTAGGTATAATCGTAGTTCTTCGTCTCAGCCATGATAACATTTACTCAGAGGATTTATTTAGCCTTCAAAATTCAGTTTACGACGAAAAATACTTATTTGATATCGATACAAGGAAATCAAAATTTGACTTACATCCATTCATTTTTATTTCAGTCTATGGTTTCGCTTTAACTGGAAACAATTATTGTTTTTTAGTCTTTCGTGCCAACGTCCAAAGAGTCTGAGCTCCAGGACCATGGATTAGTTTTAAAGCTTTCATTACACCCGAGCAACGCCGGGCTATACTACTAGTCCCAAATAAAGAACGTCGTTTAATGCAACTGCCTTGGAGTGTACGCAGAACACAAAGTAGTCATTGAGAAAAATTGATGCCTGGAAAAGAATTTGAAGCAGGAGAAAAGCTGAATGGGAAATGAAGCCCGTTTCACAAACAACATTCTGAAATAAAGACAAAGAAAATTATAGAACAATGGTATGTATGTTCGCAAAGCAGGATGTGTTTTAGAGAATGAAGCACACCTCTCAGGGATTTTAATATCAAACGGATCACCCAATCGAGGTCAGACGCCCGCATCTGATTGTTGTAGACACTCAGTAAAAGGCCACAGATGAGACATGCTTGAGCGATCATGTCTCTTTCGATACATAACTGACTAGATATTCCCGCAATCGACTGCCATGTCTCTCTGCGGTAAACCGGCTTCCAATCAAGGCTATATATCCTACTGGCTTACCGTGATCAGTCAGTTAAGTGACTGACTGGCAGAGGATTATCCCGTATTAGGTTGCCATTGCTTTATGCAGTAGACTGGTTGCCGACCAAGGCTATAGAACCCAATCTGTCATGTTATTTAATCCATAACTGGAGGGAAGGGACGGATTAATACCTTTCCCAAGGGTATTTGCGCGTAAGTGAAGGCAATGAATTCAGCTGGAATTCGAACTCGGCTCCCCGATTTTTCGTTCCGAGCCGATATCCAATGCACCACAGCGCACATCTTACGGTGATATCAGGTTGAAAACCCGATTCTCGAACGATCACTGCAATTAAGCATTGCCGAACCTGGATGGATGATTATATTGGGAATATCAGGTGCTGTAAGCTTAGATTTGCGAATGGTGTTAAGTATAACGCATTGAAATAGAAAATCGCAGTGCCGAGGTCTAATTACAGTCGTTTTTATTATGTTCACTTACACCCAAATACATTTGGGACAGATATGAATCCCCCATTTTTTTTCTTCAGCTAGGGGTTAATTGCTAGGGTCTGTATCAGTAAATTATCTTCACTACAAGGAAGAAATATCACAAGGAAGAAATGCGAGAGAAGAAACTGTTAACATAGAACTTATGGTTACATCTCACCAACTCAACCGTAAATTAATGAGACCTCGACGCCAATCTAGTACTGCGCTTAAATTCATAAAGTCTAGGTACCGTAGCGAAGAGTTCATCCAAACAAATATCATGCAAGTATTTTTAGAAAAGGCAAACGGAGGTAACTCTATGGCGGTTGGGAGGTCACTAAAACCGCAAAATGTTATATAATTCATATTTATTCCCAAAATTATTAATTCATTCAGAAAAAGAATGAATTATTCTTATAAAATTAATAAATATCTGTCCGTTTTGTAACAATCTAGAAAGAGTTGATAAGCCGTCAAACAAATAAATCATCTACTTGTTTTGCATTCGATATGCCCTCTCGGTGCTAGATTTTCCAAACCTCCTATTCTCAGTAGAAATATAGAAAATATTAGCTATATTTTTGTTGATTCTTATAAATAATCAATTTTCTCTTGTCTTTTCATTTCACCCCAAACAAGACAATAAAGACGCAAGGAGTTTCTGGGAAAATAGGGAGAAAGGAAAACGTTATTAAGGAGAGAAAATAATGAAAAAAAAAACGTTATTAAGAAGGCAGAAGATAACGATTGGCAATTCATTTAAATTTTTAAAGATCAAAGTTGACTCGAAAGCAAGAAAGCAAGAATGTAGGAGAGAGTTCCACAAACAAGATGCACGAAAAAAAGATACTGTTAGATTTAACCATCTCATTAAAAAAAAAAAAAGAATGATGGGACCATTCCGCTTACTAACGCATCAGTCAATAAATCACGGGCCTAGCTAATAAGACAAGTTTAATGGAAATTTGACTTTATTCATCAACATTGTCTCCTTTTAGGTTGATACACTGATTTCACCTCTTCTCTAACAATTCAATGCCTTTTTTTTTGTAGAAATATTTGTCTTTGGCTTAAAAATACGCCTCAGTTTCTGATATCACTTCTTCATTGGAACCAAATCTCTTTCCTTGGAGCATTCTTTTGAAGTCTGCAAACTGCCAGCAGTCGCTGGGATCCAGATCTGGTGAATAGGGTGGGTGCGGAAGAAATTCGAAATATAATTCATGTAGTTTTGCTATCGTTGCGATCGACTTGTGAAACGGTGCATTATCTTGGTGAAAGATCACTTCTGTCTTCTTCATTTGCGGCCATTTTTTGGTGATTTCTTCCTTCAAACGCACCAATAATGCTATATAATTTTCTTTATTGATGACTCTTTCTTTCTCAAGGCATCCCAAAGTACGGAGGTTAAAACCTTGTCTGCTGATGTATTCGTCTTTGGTCCTTTTGGACGGCTTCCACTTGCTGCTGTCTACTCAGCTGACTGCCGATTTGACTCCGGACTGAAGTGCTGGATCTGTGTTTCATCCATTGTCACATATTTGCACAAAAGCTCCTTTCTGCTGCGTTGAAACAGTTGCAAACAACGCTCTGAATCGACGCGTTGTTTTTGGTAGACTGTGAGCAAACGCGGCACCCACCAGTTTTCTTATTGTTCATGCAAAATGGTAAATACACTGCCTTCTAAAATGTTAAACTTCTCTTCTATCTCACGCAACTTCAATTTACTAGTTTGTGGATTTATTTGGTGTTTTTTGGGACAACTGCCGATCTTGGGCGATCTGTACGTTCAGCATCATTTGTGTATGTACAACGGCGTATAAATCCGCATACCACCTCTTAACCGTTGTTTCCGTCAGAGCAGAGTGCGAATAACATTTATCAGACTATTGCTTTGCTTGAACAGTATTTTATCCCATCAGAAAGCAATGCTTTATCAACACACGAAATTTCAAAGTTTTCCATTGTTTTGAAAAATCGCAACAGTAGCTTCACTTAAATAACTGTAATTTGTGAACTAATAATCTGATTGGGCTAGCATTTTGTCACGTGCTTTTTGAAGCTTAGTACTTCATAAAAATCATATGGATTTTTTTTATTAGTGGTACCAGCTATATGTCAGGCCCGGGAATTTTTGAGGAATGTTTTATTTAGTACTGTGTTTAAATTAGTAAAATCTGGGTATCAAAGTGGAAAGCGCACCAGAAAAATTATCATGAAATACCTATAGAAAAGGCAGAGGGAAGCTATATTTCGGTGGTGAGAAAAGTGACTGAAGACGAGATGCGAGGTCAGGAACAATAACGTTGCAGGTTATTTGAATTCTTTCAAGTATCTCTAAATAGCAGAACTACCAGACCATATGTAGTAGCAATATTCGATGCATGAACGAACTGTAGATTTATAAATATGTCAGATAGATTTTGGAGAGAAAAATAATGGCGTGTTCATGTTTTTTCCTTTAATCTTTGTTAGCTCAAGAGTAGTTCTTTTTTTAGTGACGAAATTACCCATCATTCATTGCTGTGTCAAAAAAAAAAAAAGATTTTCGTTTCGACCCTCTTCATTTCCATGGTTACCTCTCCATCAATTACACTCTTGAGCAAATTAATTGAAACAACTGCTTTAGTTTCCTTTTTTCGTCATACGGTCACTTTTAGACCCACTGGAGTGACAGGGTGTAATCGATTTCTGTTTTTTTTTCCCCTCAGATTAGGTCATTTGCAGTAGTGTGTAGCAATGTGAATTTATTTTCGGGATGTATGATCAAATTTATTGGGCCTTTAAAAATATAGCGTCATACGTGATTGCATCCGATTTAAGACACTATTGTCTCGACTGTCGATTAGTTGCCTTACGGCAATTGATTGCAATGGACGTTATTCCAAGAAAGCGTTCGAAAATTTTGACGCTGCACGAGCACACTAGCAAGCCTTACGGAGAGATCATAAATATTGTTGATGTTAACATTTCAACTATCAGTCGCGTCATCAAGGCGAAGAAACAAACTGGATCCAGCAGTCCAAAACGTAAAAGAAAAATGCAGTCGGAAGAGAAAAACAACGCCAAGAGACGAGGCATTCGTGATCAAGGAAAGTGTGAAAGATCCCAGAAAATATTCTTTCTCCTTAAATTATTTGCTATTGTTGTACGTCTTTGGTCTGCGTAGTTATTTTTCTGAGTGGAAAGAGTTTTACATATATATATATATATATATATATATATATATATATATATATATTGATTATTTAATACTCAGTTTTTGGTCCTAATAGGGTTAAACCAGTACACATTTGTATTAAAAAGTGTTCTATGCAATTATATTGTAGAACTTTTGAATATTTTTCATTTCTAAACGAGTTATTTCGCTAGCTTGGTTTCCACCACGAGTGGTTTCTTCAGGCGATTTTTAATAAATTTTTAATTTTTGTTATTAAAAATCGCCTGAAGAAACCACTCGTGGTGGAAACCAACATAGCGAAATGACTCGTTTATAAATGAAATATATATATATATATATATATATATATATATATATTATAAACGAGTATATATATATATATATATATATATATATATACTTTACTTTACTTTATATATACCTCTCCTTAGGTCGGTAATTCGTTCCAGGAGATGCGATTTAAGTCGAAAAACGATTCGAATTTACTTGTCACTAGGCTAAACCACAAATAACCATTCCCAGAGACTAAACTATCGCCCGGTTCACACTCCACCCACGTCTATTGA
Organism: Ascarosepion bandense; assembly: GCA_037127315.1. Lineage (NCBI taxonomy): Eukaryota > Metazoa > Mollusca > Cephalopoda > Sepiida > Sepiidae > Ascarosepion > Ascarosepion bandense. The sequence goes on from JBBBDQ010000152.1 coordinate 1,325,784, forward strand.
ACAGGTGAAGAGGCTTATCCCTTGTTTCCTGTTTAGGATGCGGTTTCCGGTTTTTCTCTTTTCTAATCTTCTCACTGTTTTTTTTTTTTTTTCAATTGGAGTAGATAGACTAAACTATCGCCCGGTTCACACTCCACCCTCCTCTATTGAACAGGTGAAGAGGCTCATCCTTTGTTTCCTGTTTAGGATGTGGTTTCCGGTTTTCTCTTTTCTAATCTTCTCACTCTTATGTAGCCCCTGCACATCAGTGGCGTTACCGCCTTGCTTGAGGTGATATGATTAAAAAAAAAAAAGAAAGTATTTTATTAATATATTATTTATAAATTTTTAATAACATATGGTCATAAAAAATCTATTTTAAGTTTACAAACAAATAAGTTTTAGTTTACACAGTACATAAAAACAAAGTAATCTAAATTTACGAATACATGTCCGTACATAATTTTCCCAGTTTCTAAAAGGCTTTTTCGCTTTGCCATTGTATCTATGTGTCTCTACACTAAATGGATTTCCACCACTCTAATTTCATATATATAAGTGCCTGTGTATCGGTGCGTGCGTTTGGAGAGAGAGACAGACAGACAGACAGACAGAGACAGAAAGCGAGGTAATGAGAAAGAAAGTGTTGACATGGAAATAGACACGGCATGATGACTGGCAGTTACACTCATTAAGCAATCATCAGCCCATAAAAATGTTTTGATGATCGCTTAACCTCCAGTCATCATCCAGTGCTGATTTCAGACTATAAATATCTGATGATCAGCATTCAGTATCGTCTTCGGATCATAAAAGTTGTCCGATGATCGCTTAAAATAGTCTCCATAACGCTTTGATTTTAAGCTATAAAATAATCTGATGATCGCTTAGAAGTGAAAGTGCAAGTCATTCCCTGCTTTTGGTTTTTTATGTCCACATGCGTCTATCTACAAACGATCTTTTTTTTCGCTCCTAAGCACTTTCCCCCATAAATATAGCAAATTGTAGAAAATGTGTGTGTATGTTTTCTAGTCAATGTCACGCACTTTTTTCTTGTGAATGGATCGTAATTGTTTGGAAATTATTAGGGGAAAAACTAGGTCAGTGAACCAGGGAATTGTGGGTAAATATAATTAGACCGTTGGTGTTGAACCTTAGTCGACGACAAAAATGTTGGAGAGACCGACACAGTCACAGACATGTTGAGGCTAATCGCCTCACGGACCCGCTAAAGGTCCGCCCATACATTACTTCGCCAACAATCGTTTGAAACACGCTGCATGAAGTTTATATCTTTGATTTTATATGCCGTGTCCTTTCTGGATCGAGACAGTCATGGCTCTCTGCAATTTCCTATCTGCCTCTAAACATCCTTAATTATAACTATTCTATTCTATTGAAATTTTTTCTTCGATCATTCTTGTTTTTATTGAATTGTAAAAATGTTCCGTTTTTTTTGGGCCACCCCTGTGGTGTAGGGATGTGCGTTGTGGTGCAGTGGATATCGACTCGGAACGACAAATCGGGGAGCCGAGTTCGAATTCCAGTTGAATTCGTGGCATTTACTTACGCACAAATACCCCTGGGAAAAGGTATTAATCCGTATCTTCCCTCCAGTTATGGGTTAAATAATAGAACATATTGAGTTCGATAGCCTTTGCTGCCAACCAATCTACCACAGAAAGCAATGGCAACCTACTGCGGGATAATCTTCTGCCTAGTCAGTCATGCCTCTTTCGAGACATGATCGCCCAAAGCGTGTATCACGTATGGTACTTAACTGACTGACTATTCCGTCAATTACGTTGCTAGCAGCTCACAGGACTTTCTGCAAATTTTGTCTACATAGTTATTGCTCTGGGTGGAAAGAGTTAACGCAAAACTCTATATTATAAGAAAGGCATATATATATATATATATATATATATAGGTAAACTCAACACGTCATTTCAATTGGTTATGAATTATAATTCATTTCAATGAGCTTAATTAGCTCATTTCATCAGACCACACAATATTCCTTCCATTTGGTACAAAAAATTTTCCGGAGTTAATCTTGTTGGATTATTCTCACCGTTTACAGACTGCTATACCTATACCTATATATATATATATATATATATATATATATATATATCCGAGTGAATACAGAACGAATAATTCTTTCCTTGTCCAAAACATTAATTTAAAACAGTACTCGATATATAATTTTCTATATATAGCTGTGAATATTTATTATAAATTATATTTTAGAACATGTACATAACTTCTCTATATAGAGAAGTTATGTACATGTTCTAAAATATAATTTATAATATATATATATATATATAGACCTCTCCTTAGGTCGAGGTGCGATTTAAGTATAAAAACGAGTTGAATTTACTTGTCACACGGCTAAATCACAAATAACCATTACCAGTTATGTATTGTATTAATAAATTATTCATAAATTTTTAATAACATATAGTCAATAAATATCTATTTTAATCTTCAAAAGGTACATATTTCACGTCTCATCAGCAAAGGTACATATTTCAAAATTTTGAAATATGTACCGTTGCTGAGGAGACGTGAAATCTCTCTTAGGGATTTCATGTTGAAATGTTCATTCAACAATTTTGAATATTGAAAATTTATTTTATTTTATAATTGGCTCTGCAATTTTAATTACACTGAGCTCTCCTCCTGTATCATTTTTTAATATTAAAATTTAATATTAATTAGGATCAGGTTTTTGGTCCTAATAGGGTTAGACCAGTACACATTTGTATTTACCATCCCACTTTTTCCTTTGGATTAAAGTATTTAAATAATATATATATATATATATATATATATATATATATATATATATCTGCTGTTAAATATGAGACAATGAATGTCTATTATGTTTAATCATGAGCCGTTCTAAACGTCGTATTTTTGCTTTAATTTCAGTTGAAAATAAAGACAAAAATTCTCCAACATTTGAATAATTATTTATTGGTTTTCTTCTAAGCTTTCGGTTCACATGAGCCATCTTCAAAGAGGTTGTTTAAACTGAAATATTATAACATCCATCATCACCGACGATTTTATTTTGTGTTGACATAAAACTCCGCTTGGCAACGGCAATAGTTACCAAAAATAATAAACGCAGTTCTTAAATTTGCGATGCGGTTTTATGACGTCACACCGCGGGATAGCGCGAAATGACAACAAAACCATGTAGCCAAATGCAATGTAATATGTTATTTCCTGTTTTAAAGTTGATTATATTGAGTGTTGGTTGTTTAGATTTGCTGTACATGGCCTCCAATATCTGCAGGTTCCTCTTACTGTGTGCATGCGTAAGGATCATATTGTTGACCAAAATCTGTCTGATATTACCTACATGTTTAGGTTTTTCAGAGAAATGTTGTTTACTACAACCACGCTCTCCCGTAGACTTACATGTCATCTTTCTGATCAGAGTACTATTAAAAAACATTTCTAAGAGAGCTCTAAATATATATGTATATAAATACATATAGAGCAAATAAAAGAAAAAAAATTTAAGCAGACACGTTATTTCATGGTAAATCGGTAGTATAGGCCTATTTCAGGCGAACCATCATCAGCTACCGTCTTTAATGTACAGATTCATGTAAAAAATTCTATACAATAAAGACCTAAGCTGATGATGGTTTGCCTGAAATAGTCCCACACTGCCGATTTACCATGAAATAAAGTGTCTGCCTTTATATATATATATATATATATATATATATATATATATATATATATACCTCGGGTTATATACATATATATATAGTATTTACAATTTTCCACCCCGATGGAGGAATGATAGACTTGGAAAAAACAGTAGCTACTCACGCATCTACGAATTATTCATTCAGTAATGAATTTGAAGTCCGCCTTCCTCTACCGACCGCCCATAACTCAGAGGCAGAATCGCCGACTGATGTCTATTTGGTTGGGTTTCAATCCTGTCTAGAAGCAAATGGATGTCTAACTGTACTGATGAGCAGTGATACAGCTAAACAGATCTGTCTGCGGAAGACTATATATATATATAAGGCTTATTGAGAGAGAAACCGTACTGAGGCAGCGTCGGCTCAGTTCATTCTGTTTATTGTCAGTTATTAATCCTTTTGCCGCGTGTTCGCTCTTTGAAAGTGCCTTATTATTTTATTTTTTCGCAATAACTATGTAGTGAAGTAGTGAATAATATATATATATATATATATATATATATATATATATATACTTTATATTATAGTAAAGACGGTTGTGCATACACACACACATACACACACATACACACACACACACACACACACATATATATATATATATATATATATATACTTTATATTATAGTAAAGACGGTTATGCATACACACACACACACATGCACACACATACACACACATATACACACACACACATACACACACACATACACACACACACACACACATATATATATATATATATCTTAGGAGTGGTACAAACAAACAGGTTAACAGTACTATGTTCGTAGTATCTACTTTTTTGGAATAGTGTTCGATACTTAGCAGATCACTATTATAATAATATATTTTCTATTATTTATAAGTTTATAATAAAAAAAATAGTTCATGCAACAAAAGAGCTGTTGTATTTCGTTACTACTTGTTAGTACCTCATCATGCAGTGAATTATTTTACTAGGAATTGATAGTTAGGAATTGATATATATATAGAAATATTAAAACATTAGAAACAGCACATTCGTTACGCCATCCAGTCAATTTAGGGGGTTTGCAGAATTCGAAGGGTTAGATTAGGGTAACCAATAGAAAGTAAGCCAATGATTGATAAGGAATAAGTTAAGGGGGTAGCGGTGAGGGAGAGAATTAAGATGTCGTTAAAAGCTAAATTTTTTGGTGTCAGTTTATGAAACATTTGAGTGTACACAATTGTATTATGACATGTCGGCAATTGTATCTAATGTGGTTGTGAAACTGTTGAAAACGTATTTATTAATATTATTAAGAATAGAATTGTATTGAAATATAATGCACATCAGGCATATTTAGACAACATAACAGGGAATATATCAGTTAATTGAAACAAAGTAATTATCAGAGGATAGGAGAAACTTATATTATTGCAAGGGGTAGGAATTCGTGGAATCTAGTTATATTTTATCAGAAAATATATTAACTATACTTCAGAAAGTTATTTCGTTGGGTTGAATTAACAGGTTCAATTTAGGGAACTTAATAATTTTCAAATTTTCCTGTAAACACAGAAAACATGGCTTCTTTAAAGATTTACAAGTTCTAGTTTGATTTTTTAAAAATATTTTCCATTCTACGCTAGAGATTTTATTAACTTTTTCATTACCAATCAAATACCTTTCTCAAGGCAATCGATGAACAAAATACCTTTCTCATTGCCTGCTGATGTTTGCGTCTTTGACACCTTTCACCTGCTGCTGTCCACTCAGCTGACTGCCGATTTGAATCCGGAGTGAAGTAGTGGATCTATGTTTCATCCATTGTCACATACTTACGCAAAAGATCCTTCTTGTTGCATTGAAGCAGTTGCAAACAACACTCTGAATCGTCGACACGTTGTTGTTTTTTGATCGACTGTCAGCAAACGCGGCAACCACTATGAACACAGCTTTCTCATTGACAATTTTCATGCAAAATGGTGAATACACTGCCTTCTGATATGTTTAAATCTTCTGCTATCTGACGCAACTTCAATTTACGATCGGCCAAAACGAGTTTGTAGGTTTCTTTAATGTTTTCTGGGATAACTACCGATTTTGGGCGTCCTGCATAATTTGTGTATTTACGACCACATTTAAAGTCAGTGTACCATCTCTTAAAAGTTGTCTTTGGCGGAGCCGAGTCCGAATAAGACTTATTAAGCTATTGCTTTACTTGAACAGTATTTTATTCCATCAGAAAGCAATACTTTATTAACACAAGAAATGAAGATTTTTCTATTGTTTTAAAAATTTGCAACAGTAGCTTCACTTAAATAACTGTAATTTGTAGACTAATAATCCTATTGGCCCAAATTTTGTCACGTGGAATTTGAAGGTTTGTAATTCATAAAAATTATATGGATTTTTTGTTAGAGACGCCATCTATATGTCAGGCCCGGGATTTATTTAGTAATGTGTTAAATTTTTATTTCACTCTTTGACTGGATGTCCCCCCGTTTTGTATCCGTGCTTTACTCAAGATAAAAATATATTTGATTTTGCGTTAAGCAAAAGGTTCTTTCTTCTAAATCCAACGAGATTGATATAGTCTTTACATTTCTTTCATGCTTCCTTGACTTTTCTTAAGCCCGCTGACCGGATGAAAGAAGAAGACAGAGAGGAAACGTTCTGGTTCATGTGATCAGTGTCAAAGAAATACGGTTAGCAACTCTAAATGGAGCAAATTACTGTAATTGTTAATTGACAAGAGAGACGCGTCAGTGAGTGTGGTGTGCATGGTATGACCAGACCAGCGCATGTGGTGGTGTTTTATGTTCGCAGTGGGGTGCGTTCTGGTGACCATCTTCAGTGTGCGTAATGCCCTTAGTCGTTCGACACAGGCGTCGGCAGCAGCCGATATGAATGCACTTGACTCTTTTCGCCCCTGTCGGAGGCAAAGGCGGCCCCCTCAGTTGCGGCGTGATCGGAAGGCTTGGCAGACAATCGGCGGCACGTGAGCGACATACGCGCAAAACATGTGATTTCAGCCAGCGGAGACAGACGTTGCCACGTGGTGTGCGGCTCTGCCGATCTGTTTTTGACGCGCGCCTAGCAAAAACAGACAAAGGAGAGCAAGTCACCAGTTCTCTTCACACATCATCAAATACATGATAAATGATACAACCCAACAGACTGACAATTCGACCCTTTTGAAACTGACAGTGTTTTGTTTTCTTTCGACAAACCTCATAAAAATATCTTTTGCTGTGTAAAAGAAATTTTTTTCTGACGCCCTTCACTATTTTAACCAAAATTCTGCCGCTTTTAAATAAGAAATAATTTAAAAACACAATCAATAATAATAATAATAATAATAAAAATAATAATAGACATCGAATGAATAAAGAAAAACGATATCATAAGATTGGGCAGTTTATTCACTGGAAGATTAGTACAACAGAACACTGCATGCCGAAAGTTAATATAAACTAGTGAACTGTGCACCATTTCTAGGAAAGAGATCACTATTCTTTGTGATTCATACCATTTATAACTTTCATATTTACAGACATGTAAAACCCAATTCCAACTGTAATGGTTAACAGTCATTCAGTCATCCTCATAATCTGTGCTTCTTATCTCTTATTTTGAGGATCTGACTCCCAGAATGGTCTTCCTCGGTCACTACAATCTTAACCTGTTCAAATCTAGGGTTAACCGTTATCTTCCCCACATATCCTCATAATCTGTGCTTCTTATCTCTTATTTTGAGGATCTGACTCCCAGAATGGTCTTCCTCGGTCACTACAATTTTAACCTGTTCAAGTCTAGGGTTAACCGTTATCTTCCCCACATATCCTCATAAACTGTGCTTCTTACCTCTTACTTTGAGGATCTGACTCCCAGAATGGTCTTCCTCGATCATTACAATCTTAACCTGTTCAAGTCTAGGGTTAACCGTTATCTTCCCCACATATCCTCATAAACTGTGCTTCTTACCTCTTACTTTGAGGATCTGACTCCCAGAATGGTCTTCCTCGATCACTATAATCTTAATCTGTTCAAGTCTAGGGTTAACCGTTATCTTCCCCACATATCCCCATAAACTGTTCTTCTTACCTCTTACTTTGAGGATCTGAGACCCAGAATGGTCTTCCTTGATCACTACAATCTTAACCTGTCCAAGTCTAGGGTTAACCGTTATCTTCCCCACATATCCTAATAAACTGTGCTTCTTACCTCTTACTTTGAGGATCTGACTCCCAGAATGGTCTTCCTTGATCACTACAATCTTAACCTGTCCAAGTCTAGGGTTAATAGTTATCTTCCCCACATATCCTCATAAACTGTGCTTCTTACCTCTTACTTTGAGGATCTGAGACCCAGAATGGTCTTCCTTGATCATTACAATCTTAACCTGTCCAAGTCTAGGGTTAACCGTTATCTTCCCCACATATCCTCATAAACTGTGCTTCTTACCTCTTACTTTGAGGATCTGACTCCCAGAATGGTCTTCCTTGATCACTACAATCTTAAACTGTCCAAGTCTAGGGTTAACCGTTATCTTCCCCACATATCCTCATATACTGTGCTTCTTACCTCTTACTTTGAGGATCTGACTCCCAGAATGGTCTTCCTCGATCACTAAAATCTTAACCTGTTCAAGTCTAGGGCTAACCGTTATCTTCCCCACATATCCTCATAAATTGTGCTTCTTACCTCTTACTTTGAGGATCTGACTCCCAGAATGGTCTTCCTCGGTCACTACAATCATAACCTGTTCAAGTCTAGGGTTAACCGTTATCTTCCCCACATATCCTCATAAACTGTGCTTCTTACCTCTTACTTTGAGGATCTGACTCCCAGAATGGTCTTCCTCGATCACTATAATCTTAATCTGTTCAAGTCTAGGGTTAACCGTTATCTTCCCCACATATCCTCATAAACTGTGCTTCTTACCTCTTACTTTGAGGATCTGACTCCCAGAATGGTCTTCCTTGATCACTACAATCTTAAACTGTCCAAGTCTAGGGTTAACCGTTATCTTCCCCACATATCCTCATATACTGTGCTTCTTACCTCTTACTTTGAGGATCTGACTCCCAGAATGGTCTTCCTCGATCACTAAAATCTTAACCTGTTCAAGTCTAGGGCTAACCGTTATCTTCCCCACATATCCTCATAAATTGTGCTTCTTACCTCTTACTTTGAGGATCTGACTCCCAGAATGGTCTTCCTCGGTCACTACAATCATAACCTGTTCAAGTCTAGGGTTAACCGTTATCTTCCCCACATATCCTCATAAACTGTGCTTCTTACCTCTTACTTTGAGGATCTGACTCCCAGAATGGTCTTCCTTGATCACTACAATCTTAAACTGTCCAAGTCTAGGGTTAACCGTTATCTTCCCCACATATCCTCATAAATTGTGCTTCTTACCTCTTACTTTGAGGATCTGACTCCCAGAATGGTCTTCCTCGGTCACTACAATCATAACCTGTTCAAGTCTAGGGTTAACCGTTATCTTCCCCACATATCCTCATAAACTGTGCTTCTTACCTCTTACTTTGAGGATCTGACTACCAGAATGGTCTTCCTCGATCACTATAATCTTAATCTGTTCAAGTCTAGGGTTAACCGTTATCTTCCCCACATATCCTCATAAACTGTGCTTCTTACCTCTTACTTTGAGGATCTGACTCCCAGAATGGTCTTCCTTGATCACTACAATCTTAAACTGTCCAAGTCTAGGGTTAACCGTTATCTTCCCCACATATCCTCATATACTGTGCTTCTTACCTCTTACTTTGAGGATCTGACTCCCAGAATGGTCTTCCTCGATCACTAAAATCTTAACCTGTTCAAGTCTAGGGCTAACCGTTATCTTCCCCACATATCCTCATAAATTGTGCTTCTTACCTCTTACTTTGAGGATCTGACTCCCAGAATGGTCTTCCTCGGTCACTACAATCATAACCTGTTCAAGTCTAGGGTTAACCGTTATCTTCCCCACATATCCTCATAAACTGTGCTTCTTACCTCTTACTTTGAGGATCTGACTCCCAGAATGGTCTTCCTCGATCACTATAATCTTAATCTGTTCAAGTCTAGGGTTAACCGTTATCTTCCCCACATATCCTCATAAACTGTGCTTCTTACCTCTTACTTTGAGGATCTGACTCCCAGAATGGTCTTCCTCGGTCACTACAATCATAACCTGTTCAAGTCTAGGGTTAACCGTTATCTTCCCCACATATCCTCATAAACTGTGCTTCTTACCTCTTACTTTGAGGATCTGACTCCCAGAATGGTCTTCCTCGATCACTACAATCTTAACCTGTTCAAGTCTAGGGTTAACCGTTATCTTCCCCACACATCCTCATAAATTGTTTTTCTTACCTCTTACTTTGAGGATCTGTCTCCCAGAATGGTCTTCCTAGATCACTACAATCTTAACCTGTTCAAGTCTAGGGTTAACAGTTATCTTCCCCACATATCCTCATAAACTGTGCTTCTTACCTCTTACTTTGAGGATCTGACTCCCAGAATGGTCTTCCTCGGTCACTACAATCATAACCTGTTCAAGTCTAGGGTTAAGCGTTATCTTCCCCACATATCCTCATATACTGTGTTTCTTACCTCTTACTTTGAGGATCTGACTCCCAGAATGGTCTTCCTCCACGATCGCTACAATCTTAACCTGTTCAAGTCTAGGGTTAACCGTTATCTTCCCCACATATCCTCATAAACTATGATTCTTACCTCTTACTTTGAGGATCTGACTCCCAGAATGGTCTTCCTCGATCACAACAATCTTAACCTGTTCAAGTCTAGGGTTAACCGTTATCTTCCCCCACATATCCTCATAAACTATGATTCTTACCTCTTACTTTGAGGATCTGACTCCCAGAATGGTCTTCCTCGATCGCTACAATCTTAACCTGTTCAAGTCTAGGGTTAACCGTTATCTTCCCCACATATCCTCATAAACTGTGCTTCTTATCTCTTACTTTGAGGATCTGACTCCCAAGAATGAATTCTTATGATCACAACAATCTTAACCTGTTCAAGTCTAGGGTTAACCGTTATCTTCCCCACATATCCTCATAAACTGTGCTTCTTACCTCTTACTTTGAGGATCTGACTCCCAGAATGGTCTTCCTCGATCACTATAATCTTAACCTGTTCAAGTCTAGGGTTAACCATTGCATCTTCCCCATATCCTCATAAACTATGATTCTTACCTCTTACTTTGAGGATCTGACTCCCAAGAATCGGTCTTCCTCGATCGCTACAATCTTAACCTGTTCAAGTCTAGGGTTAACCGTTATCTTCCCCACATATCCTCATAAACTGTGCTTCTTATCTCTTACTTTGAGGATCTGACTCCCAGAATGGTCTTCCTCGATCACTATAATCTTAACCTGTCCACATCTAGGGTTAACCGTTATCTTCCCCACATATCCCCACCGACTCTTCTTCTTACCTCTTACTTTGAGGATCTGAGACCCAGAATGGTCTTCCTTGATCACTACAATCTTAACCTGTCCAAGTCCTAGGGTTAACCGTTATCTTCCCCACATATCCTAATAAACTGTGCTTCTTACCTCTTACTTTGAGGATCTGACTCCCAGAATGGTCTTCCTTGATCACTACAATCTTAACCTGTCCAAGTCTAGGGTTAACCGTTATCTTCCCCATATCCTCATAAACTGTGCTTCTTACCTCTTACTTTGAGGATCACAGCTCCCAGAATGGTATTCCTTGATCACTACAATCTTAACCTGTCCAAGTCTAGGGTTAACCGTTATCTTCCCCACATATCCTCATAAATCGTGCTTCTTACCTCTTACTTTGAGGATCTGACTCCCAGAATGGTCTTCCTCGGTCACTACAATCATAACCTGTTCAAGTCTAGGGTTAACCGTTATCTTCCCCACATATCCTCATAAACTGTGCTTCTTACCTCTTACTTTGAGGATCTGACTCCCCAGAATGGTCTTCCTCGATCACTATAATCTTAATCTGTTCAAGTCTAGGGTTAACCGTTATCTTCCCCACATATCCTAATAAACTGTGCTTCTTACCTCTTACTTTGAGGATCTGACTCCCAGAATGGTCTTCCTTGATACACTACAATCTTAACCTGTCCAAGTCTAGGGTTAACCGTTATCTTCCCCACATATCCTCATAAACTGTACTTCTTACCTCTTACTTTGAGGATCTGACTCCCAGAATGGTCTTCCTTGATCACTACAATCTTAACCTGTCCAAGTCTAGGGTTAACTGATGTATCTTCCCCACATATCCTCATAAATCGTGCTTCTTACCTCTTACTTTGAGGATCTGACTCCCAGAATGGTCTTCCTCGGTCACTACAATCATAACCTGTTCAAATCTAAGGTTAACCGTTATCTTCCCCACATATCCTCATAAACTGTGCTTCTTACCTCTTACTTTGAGGATCTGACTCCCAGAATGGTCTTCCTCGATCACTATAATCTTAATCTGTTCAAGTCTAGGGTTAACGTTATCTTCCCCACATATCCTAATAAACTGTGCTTCTTACCTCTTACTTTGAGGATCGACTCCCAGAATGGTCTTCCTTGATCACTACAATCTTAACCTCAAGTCTAGGGTTAACCGTTATCTCCCCACATATCCTCATAAACTGTGCTTCTTACCTCTTACTTTGAGGATCTGACTCCCAAAATGGTCTTCCTCGATCACTATAATCTTAATCTGTTCAAGTCTAGGGTTAACCGTTATCTTCCCCACATATCCTCATAAACTGTGCTTCTTATCTCTTACTTTGAGGATCTGACTCCCAGAATGGTCTTCCTCGATCACAACAATCTTAACCTGTTCAAGTCTAGGGTTAACCGTTATCTTCCCCACATATCCTCCTGTAAACTGTGCTTCTTACCTCTTACTTTGAGGATCTGACTCCCGAATGGGTCTTCCTCGATCACTATAATCTTAACCTGTTCAAGTCTAGGGTTAACCGTTATCTTCCCCACATATCCTCATAAACTATGATTCTCTTACCTCTTACTTTGAGGATCTGACTCCCAGAATGGTCTTCCTCGATCGCTACAATCTTAACCTGTTCAAGTCTAGGGTTAACCGTTATCTTCCCCACATATCCTCATAAACTGTGCTTCTTATCTCTTACTTTGAGGATCTGACTCCCAAGAATGGTCTTCCTCGATCACTATAATCTTAACCTGTCCACATCTAGGGTTAACCGTTATCTTCCCCATATCCCCATAAACTCTTCTTCTTACCTTACTTTGAGGATCTGGGGCCCAGAATGGTCTTCCTTGATCACTACAATCTTAACCTGTCCAAGTCTAGGGTTAACCGTTATCTTCCCCACATATCCTAATAATAAACTGTGTACTTACCTCTTACTTTGAGGATCTGACTCCCAGAATGGTCTTCCTTGATCACTACAATCTTAACCTGTCCAAGTCTGGGTTAACCGTTATCTTCCCCACATATCCTCATAAACTGTGCTTCTTACCTCTTACTTTGAGGATCTGACTCCCAGAATGGTATTCCTTGATCACTACAATCTTAACCTGTCCAAGTCTAGGGTTAACCGTTATCTTCCCCACATATCCTCATAAATCGTGCTTCTTACCTCTTACTTTGAGGATCTGACTCCCAGAATGGTCTTCCTCGGTCACTACAATCATAACCTGTTCAAGTCTAGGGTTAACCGTTATCTTCCCCACTATCCCTCATAAACTGTGCTTCTTACCTCTTACTTTGAGGATCTGACTCAGATGGTCTTCCTCGTCACTATAATCTTAATCTGTTCAAGTCTAGGGTTAACCGTTATCTTCCCCACATATCCTAATAAACTGTGCTTCTTACCTCTTACTTTGAGGATCTGACTCCCAGAATGGTCTTCCTTGATCACTACAGTAATCTTAACCTGTCCAAGTCTAGGGTTAACCGTTATCTTCCCCACATATCCTCATAAACTGTGCTTCTTACCTCTTACTTTGAGGATCTGACTCCCAGAATGGTCTTCCTTGATCACTACAATCTTAACCTGTCCAAGTCTAGGGTTAACCGTTATCTTCCCCACATATCCTCATAAATCGTGCTTCTTACCTCTTACTTTGAGATCTGACTCCCAGAATGGTCTTCCTCGGTCACTACAATCATAACCTGTTCAAGTCTAGGGTTAACCGTTATCTTCCCCACATATCCTCATAAACTGTGCTTCTTACCTCTTCACTTTGAGGATCTGACTCCCAGAATGGTCTTCCTCGATCACTATAATCTTAATCTGTTCAAGTCTAGGGTTAACCGTTATCTTCCCCACATATCCTAATAAACTGTGCTTCTTACCTCTTACTTTGAGGATCTGACTCCCAGAATGGTCTTCCTTGATCACTACAATCTTAACCCTGTCCAAGTCTAGGGTTAACCGTTATCTTCCCCACATATCCTCATAAACTGTGCTTCTTACCTCTTACTTTGAGGATCTGACTCCCAGAATGGTCTTCCTCGATCACTATAATCTTAATCTGTTCAAGTCTAGGGTTAACCGTTATCTTCCCCACATATCCTCATAAATCGTGCTTCTTACCTCTTACTTTGAGGATCTGACTCCCAGAATGGTCTTCCTCGATTACTATAATCTTAACCTGTTCAAGTCTAGGGTTAACCGTTATCTTCCCCACATATCCTCATAAACTGTGCTTCTTACCTCTTACTTTGAGGATCTGACTCCCAGAATGGTCTTCCTCGATTACTATAATCTTAACCTGTTCAAGTCTAGGGTTAACCGTTATCTTCCCCACATATCCTAATAAACTGTGCTTCTTACCTCTTACTTTGAAGATCTGACTCCCAGAATGGTCTTCCTCGATCACTATAATCCTAATCTGTTCAAGTCTAGGGTTAACCGTTATCTTCCCCACATATCCTCATAAACTGTGCTTCTTATCTCTTACTTTGAGGATCTGACTCCCAGAATGGTCTTCCTCGATCACTATAATCTTAACCTGTCCACATCTAGGGTTAACCGTTATCTTCCCCACATATCCCCATAAACTCTTCTTCTTACCTCTTACTTTGAGGATCTGAGACCCAGAATGGTCTTCCTTGATCACTACAATCTTAACCTGTCCAAGTCTAGGGTTAACCGTTATCTTCCCCACATATCCTAATAAACTGTGCTTCTTACCTCTTACTTTGAGGATCTGACTCCCAGAATGGTCTTCCTCGATCACTAAAATCTTAACCTGTTCAAGTCTAGGGCTAACCGTTATCTTCCCCACATATCCTCATAAATTGTGCTTCTTACCTCTTACTTTGAGGATCTGACTCCCAGAATGGTCTTCCTCGATCACTAAAATCATAACCTGTTCAAGTCTAGGGTTAACCGTTATCTTCCCCACATATCCTCATAAACTGTGCTTCTTACCTCTTACTTTGAGGATCTGACTCCCAGAATGGTTTCCTCGGTCACTACAATCATAACCTGTTCAAGTCTAGGGTTAACCGTTATCTTCCCCACATATCCTCATAAACTGTGCTTCTTACCTCTTACTTTGAGGATCTGACTCCCAGAATGGTCTTCCTCGATCACTACAATCTTAACCTGTTCAAGTCTAGGGTTAACCGTTATCTTCCCCACACATCCTCATAAATTGTTTTTCTTACCTCTTACTTTGAGGATCTGTCTCCCAGAATGGTCTTCCTAGATCACTACAATCTTAACCTGTTCAAGTCTAGGGTTAACCGTTATCTTCCCCACATATCCTCATAAACTGTGCTTCTTACCTCTTACTTTGAGGATCTGACTCCCAGAATGGTCTTCCTCGGTCACTACAATCATAACCTGTTCAAGTCTAGGGTTAAGCCTTATCTTCCCCACATATCCTCATATACTGTGCTTCTTACCTCTTACTTTGAGGATCTGACTCCCAGAATGGTCTTCCTCGATCACAACAATCTTAACCTGTTCAAGTCTAGGGTTAACCGTTATCTTCCCCACATATCCTCATAAACTATGATTCTACCTCTTACTTTGAGGATCTGACTCCCAGAATGGTCTTCCTCGATCGCTACAATCTTAACCTGTTCAAGTCTAGGTTAACCGTTATCTTCCCCACATATCCTCATAAACTGTGCTTCTTATCCATTACTTTGAGGATCTGACTCCCAGAATGGTCTTCCTCGATCACAACAATCTTAACCTGTTCAAGTCTAGGGTTAACCGTTATCTTCCCCACATATCCTCATAAACTATGATTCTACCTCTTACTTTGAGGATCTGACTCCCAGAATGGTCTTCCTCGATCGCTACAATCTTAACCTGTTCAAGTCTAGGGTTAACCGTTATCTTTCCCACATATCCTCATAAACTGTGCTTCTTATCCATTACTTTGAGGATCTGACTCCCAGAATGGTCTTCCTCGATCACAACAATCTTAACCTGTTCAAGTCTAGGTTAACCGTTATCTTCCTACATATCCTCATAAACTGGCTTCTACCTCTACTTTGAGGATCTGACTCCCAGAATGGTCTTCCCCGATCACTATAATCTTAACCTGTTCAAGTCTAGGTTAACCGTTATCTTCCCCACATATCCTCATAAACCATGATTCTTACCTCTTACTTTGAGGATCTGACTCCCAGAATGGTCTTCCTCGATCGCTACAATCTTAACCTGTTCAAGTCTAGGGTTAACCGTTATCTTCCCCACATATCCTCATAAACTGTGCTTCTTATCTCTTACTTTGAGGATCTGACTCCCAGAATGGTCTTCCTCGATCACTATAATCTTAACCTGTCCACATCTAGGTTAACCGTTATCTTCCCTACATATCCTCATAAACTGTGCTTCTTACCTCTTACTTTGAGGATCTGAGACCTTGGAATGGTCTTCCTTGATCACTACAATCTTAACCTGTCCAAGTCTAGGGTTAACCGTTATCTTCCCCACATATCCTTAAATAAACTGTGCTTCTTACCTCTTACTTTGAGGATCTGACTTCCAGAATGGTCTTCCTTGATCACTACAATCTTGCACCTGTCCAAGTCTAGGTTAATAGTTATCTTCCCCACATATCCTCATAAACTGCTTCTTACCTCAGTTTTGAGGATCTGAGACCCAGAATGGTCTTCCTTGATCACTACAATCTTAACCTGTCCAAGTCTAGGTTAACCGTTATCTTCCCACGTATCCTCATAAATCGTGCTTCTTACCTCTTACTTTGAGGATCTGACTCCCAGAAATGTCTCTCGGTCACTACAATCATAACCTGTTCAAGTCTAGGGTTAACCGTTATCTTCCTACATATCCCCATAAACTGTTCTTCTTACCTCTTACTTTGAGGATCTGAGACCCAGAATGGTCATCCTTGATCACTACAATCTTAACCTGTCCAAGTCTAGGTTAACCGTTATCTTCCCCTACATATCGTAATAAACTGTGCTTCTTACCTCTTACTTGAGGATCTGACTCTAGGAATGGTCTTCCTTGATCACCACAATCTTAACCTGTCCAAGTCTAGGGTTAATAGCATTCCTTCACATATCCTCAGCAAACTTGCTTTCATTTTCTTACTTTTTGAGGATCTGAGACCCAGAATGGTCTTCTCCTTGATCATTACAATCTTAACCTGTCCAAGTCTAGGTTAACCGTTATCTTCCCCACATATCCTCAAACTGTGCTTTCCTACCTCTTACTTTGAGGATCTGACTCCCAGAATGGTCTTCCTGGATCACTACAATCTTAAACTGTCCAAGTCTAGGTTAACCGTGTTATCTTCCCCCACATATCCTCATACTGTGCTTTCATCTTTACTTTGAGTGATCTGACTCCCCAGAATGGCCTTCTCGATCACTAAAATCTTAACCTGTTCAAGTCTAGGGCTAACTGTTATCTTCCCCACATATCCTCATAAATTGTGCTTCTTACCTTCTACTTTGAGATCTGACTCCCAGAATGGTCTTCTCGGTCAGCCAATCATAACCTGCTCAAGTCTAGGGTTAACCGTTATCTCCCCACATATCCTCAGCAAACTGTGCTTCTACCTCTTACTTCTTTGAGGATCTGACTCCCAGAATGGTCTTCCTCGATCACTATAATCTTAATCTGTTCAAGTCTAGGGTTAACCGTTATCTTCCACATATCCTCATAAACTGTGCTTTACCTCTTACTTGGAGGATCTGACTCTCAGAATGGTCTTCCTCGACTACCATAATCTTAACCTGTTCAAGTCTAGGGTTAACCGTTATCTTCCCCACATATCCTCATAAACTATGATTCTACTCTTACTTTGAGGATCTGACTCCCAGAATGGTCTTCCTTTCGGATTTGCTACAACTAACCTGTTCAAGTCTAGGTTAACCGTTATCTTCCCCACATATCCTCATAAACTGTGCTTCTTATCTCTTTCTTTGAGGATCTGACTCCCAGAATGGTCTTCTCGATCACTATAATCTTAACCTGTCCACATCTAGGTTAACCGTTATTTTCCCACATATCCTCATAAACTGTGCTTCTTACCTCTTACTTTGAGGATCTGAGACCCAGAATGGTCTTCCTTGATCATTACAATCTTAACCTGTCCAAGTCTAGGGTTAACCGTTATCTTCCCCACATATCCTCATAAACTGTGCTTCTTACCTCTACTTCTGAGGATCTGACTCCCCAGAATGGTCTTCCTTGATCACTACAATTTTAACCCTGTCCAAGTCTAGGGTTAATAGTTATCTTCCCCTACATATCCTCATAAACTGTGCTTCTTACCTCTTACTTTTGAGGATCTGAGACCCAGAATGGTCTTCCTTGATCATTACAATCTTAACCTTGTCCAAGTCTAGGGTTAACCGTTATCTTCCCCACATATCCTCATAAACTGTGCCTCTACTCTACTTTGAGGATCTGACTCCCCAGAATGGTCTTCCTTGATCACCAATCTAAACTGTCCAAGTCTAGGTTAACCGTTATCTTCCCCACATATCCTCATATACTGTGCTTCACTCTTCTACTTTGAGGATCTGACTCCCAGAATGGTCTTCCTCGATCACTAAAATCTAACCTGTTCAAGTCTAGGGCTAACCGTTATCTTCCCCACATATCCTCATAAATTGTGCTTCTTACCTCTTACTTTTGAGGATCTGACTTCTAGAATGGTCTTCCTCGGTCACTTACAATCATAACCTGTTCAAGTCTAGGGTTAACCGTTATCTTCCCCACATATCCCTCATAACTGTGCTTCTTACTCTACTTTGAGGATCTGACTCAGAATGGTCTTCCTCGATCACTATAATCTTAATCTGTTCAAGTCTAGGGTTAACCGTTATCTTCCTACATATCCTCATAAACTGTGCTTCTACCTCTTACTTTGAGGATCTGACTTCAGAATGGTCTTCCTCGATCACTATAATCTTAACCTGTTCAAGTCTAGGGTTAACCGTTATCTTCCCTACATATCCTCATAAACTATGATTCTTACCTCTTACTTTGATGATCTGACTCCCCAGAATGGTCTTCCTCGATCACAATCTAACCTGTCCAAGTCTAGGTTAACCGTTATCTTCCCCACATATCCTCAAACTGTGCTTCTTATTCTTTCTTTGAGGATCTGACTCCCAGAATGGTCTTCCTCGACTTACCATAATCTTAACCTGTCCACATCTAGGTTAACCGTTATCTTCCCCACATATCTCATAAAACTGTGTTTAATTTTTACTTTGAGGATCTGAGACCCAGAATGGTCTTCCTTGATCATTACAATCTTAACCTGTCCAAGTCTAGGGTTAACCGTTATTCTCTCCCCACATATCCCTCATAAACTGTGCTTCTTACCTCTTACTTTGAGGATCTGACTCCTAAAGAATGGTCTTCTTGATCACTACAATCTTAACCTGTCCAAGTCTAGGGTTAATAGTTATCTTCCCACATATCCTCATAAACTGTGCTTCTTACCTCTTACTTGATATCTGAGACCCAGAATGGTCTTCCTTGATCATTACAATCTTAACCTGTCCAAGTCTAGGGTTAACCGTTATCTCCCCACATATCCTCATAACCTGTGCTTCTACCTCTTACTGAGGATCTGACTCCCCAGAATGGTCTTCTTGATCACCACAATCTTAAACTGTCCGGCTCCAGGGGTTAACCGTTATCTTCCCCAATATCCTCATATACTGTGTTTACCTCTTACTTTGGAGGATCTGACTCCAGAATGGTCTTCCTCGGATCACTAAAATCTGAATCTGTTCAAGTCTAGGGCCAACCGTTATCTTCCTCACATATCCCCATAAATTGTGCTTCTTACTTTTACTTTGAGGATCTGACTCTAGAATGGTCTTCCTCGGTCACTACAATCATAACCTGTTCAAGTCTAGGTTAACCGTTATCTTCCCCACATATCCTCATAACAAGCTTCTTACCTCTTACTTTGAGGATCTGACTCTCAGAATGGTCTTCCTCGATCACTATAATCTTAATCTGTTCAAGTCTAGGGTTAACCGTTATCTTCCACATATCCTCATAAACTGTGCTTTACCTCTACTTTGAGGATCTGACTCCCAGAATGGTCTTCCTCGATCACTATAATCTTGAACTGTTCAAGTCTAGGGTTAACCGTTATCTTCCCCACATCTCCTCATAAACTGTGCCTTATCTCTTACTTTGAGGATCAATTTCAGAATGGTCTTCCTCGATCACTATAATCTTAACCTGTCCACATCTAGGTTAACCGTTATCTTCCCCACACATATCCTCATAAACTGTGCTTTCTTACCTCTTACTTTGAGGATCTGGCACTCCAGAATGGTCTTCCTTGATCACTACAATCTTAACCTGTCCAAGTCTAGGGTTAACCGTTATCTTCCCCACATATCCTCATAAACTTGTGCTTTCTTACCTCTTACTTTGAGGATCTGACTCCCAGAATGGTCTTCCTCGATCACCACAATCTTAACCTGTCCAAGTCTAGGTTAATAGTTATCTTCCCACATATCCTCATAAACTGTGCTTCTTACCTCTTACTTCGGAGGATTCGAGACCTTAGAATTACCTTCTGATCACTGTATGTCTTAACCTGTCCAAGTCTAGGGTTAACCGTTATCTTCCCTACATATCCTCATAAACTGTGCTTTCACTCTCTCTTACTTTGAGGATCTGACTCCCAGAATGGTCTTCCTTGATCACTACAATCTTAACCTGTCCAAGTCTAGGGTTAACCGTTATCTTCCCACATATCCTCATAAATCGTGCTTCTTACCTCTTACTTTGAGATCTGACTCCCAGAATGGTCTTCTCGGTCACTACAATCATAACCTGTTCAAGTCTAGGTTAACCGTTATCTTCCCCATACATTCCCATAAACTGTTCTTTTCCACTTACTTTGAGGATCTGAGACCCAGAATGGTCTTCCTTGATCACTACAACCTTAACCTGTCCAAGTCTAGGTTAACCGTTATCTTCCTCACATATCCCACAAACTGTGTTTACCTCTACTTTATGATCTGACTCCCAGAATGGTCTTCCTTGATCACTACAATCTTAACCTGTCCAAGTCTAGGGTTAATAGTTATCTTCCCCACATATCCTCATAAACTGTGCTTCTTACCTCTTACTTTGAGGATCTGAGACCCAGAATGGTCTTCCTTGACTGGCTTAAATCTTAACTCATTCAAGTCTAGGGTTAACCGTTATCTTCCCCACATATCCTCATAAACTGTGCTTCTTACCTCTTACTTTGAGGATCTCTGACTCCCAGAATGGTCTTCCTTGATCACTACAATCTTAAACTGTCCAAGTCTAGGTTAACCGTTATCTTCCCCACATATCCTCATACTGTGCTTCTTACCTCTTACTTTGAGGATCTGACTCAGAATGGTCTTCCTCAATCACTAAAATCTTAACCTGTTCAAGTCTAGGGCTAACCGTTATCTTCCCCACATATCCTCATAAATTGTGCTTCTTATCTCTTACTTTGAGGATCTGACTCCCAGAATGGTCTTCCTCGATCACTATAATCTTAACCTGTCCACATCTAGGGTTAACCGTTATCTTCCCCACATATCCTCATAAACTGTGCTTCTTACCTCTTACTTTGAGGATCTGAGACCCAGAATGGTCTTCCTTGATCACTACAATCTTAACCTGTCCAAGTCTAGGGTTAACCGTTATCTTCCCCACATATCCTCATAAACTGTGCTTCTTACCTCTTACTTTGAGGATCTGACTCCCAGAATGGTCTTCCTTGATCACTACAATCTTAACCTGTCCAAGTCTAGGGTTAATAGTTATCTTCCCCACATATCCTCATAAACTGTGCTTCTTACCTCTTACTTTGAGGATCTGAGACCCAGAATTGTCTTCCTTGATCACTACAATCTTAACCTGTCCAAGTCTAGGGTTAACCGTTATCTTCCCCACATATCCTCATAAACTGTGCTTCTTACCTCTTACTTTGAGGATCTGACTCCCAGAATGGTCTTCCTTGATCACTACAATCTTAACCTGTCCAAGTCTAGGGTTAACCGTTATCTTCCCCACATATCCTCATAAATCGTGCTTCTTACCTCTTACTTTGAGGATCTGACTCCCAGAATGGTCTTCCTCGGTCACTACAATCATAACCTGTTCAAGTCTAGGGTTAACCGTTATCTTCCCCACATATCCCCATAAACTGTTCTTCTTACCTCTTACTTTGAGGATCTGAGGCCCAGAATGGTCTTCCTTGATCACTACAATCTTAACCTGTCCAAGTCTAGGGTTAACCGTTATCTTCCCCACATATCCTAATAAACTGTGCTTCTTACCTCTTACTTTGAGGATCTGACTCCCAGAATGGTCTTCCTTGATCACTACAATCTTAACCTGTCCAAGTCTAGGGTTAATAGTTATCTTCCCCACATATCCTCATAAACTGTGCTTCTTACCTCTTACTTTGAGGATCTGAGACCCAGAATGGTCTTCCTTGATCATTACAATCTTAACCTGTCCAAGTCTAGGGTTAACCGTTATCTTCCCCACATATCCTCATAAACTGTGCTTCTTACCTCTTACTTTGAGGATCTGACTCCCAGAATGGTCTTCCTTGATCACTACAATCTTAAACTGTCCAAGTCTAGGGTTAACCGTTATCTTCCCCACATATCCTCATATACTGTGCTTCTTACCTCTTACTTTGAGGATCTGACTCCCAGAATGGTCTTCCTCAATCACTAAAATCTTCACCTGTTCAAGTCTAGGGCTAACCGTTATCTTCCCCACATATCCTCATAAATTGTGCTTCTTACCTCTTACTTTGAGGATCTGACTCCCAGAATGGTCTTCCTCGGTCACTACAATCATAACCTGTTCAAGTCTAGGGTTAACCGTTATCTTCCCCACATATCCTCATAAACTGTGCTTCTTACCTCTTACTTTGAGGATCTGACTCCCAGAATGGTCTTCCTCGATCACTACAATCTTAACCTGTTCAAGTCTAGGGTTAACCGTTATCTTCCCCACATATCCTCATAAACTGTGCTTCTTAACTCTTACTTTGAGGATCTGACTCCCAGAATGGTCTTCCTCGGTCACTACAATCATAACCTGTTCAAGTCTAGGGTTAACCGTTATCTTCCCCACACATCCTCATAAATTGTTTTTCTTACCTCTTACTTTGAGGATCTGTCTCCCAGAATGGTCTTCCTAGATCACTACAATCTTAACCTGTTCAAGTCTAGGGTTAACCGTTATCTTCCCCACATATCCTCATAAACTGTGCTTCTTACCTCTTACTTTGAGGATCTGACTCCCAGAATGGTCTTCCTCGGTCACTACAATCATAACCTGTTCAAGTCTAGGGTTAAGCGTTATCTTCCCCACATATCCTCATATACTGTGTTTCTTACCTCTTACTTTGAGGATCTGACTCCCAGAATGGTCTTCCTCGATCACAACAATCTTAACCTGTTCAAGTCTAGGGTTAACCGTTATCTTCCCCACATATCCTCATAAACTATGATTCTTACCTCTTACTTTGAGGATCTGACTCCCAGAATGGTCTTCCTCGATCGCTACAATCTTAACCTGTTCAAGTCTAGGGTTAACCGTTATCTTCCCCACATATCCTCATAAACTGTGCTTCTTATCTCTTACTTTGAGGATCTGACTCCCAGAATGGTCTTCCTCGATCACAACAATCTTAACCTGTTCAAGTCTAGGGTTAACCGTTATCTTCCCCACATATCCTCATAAACTGTGCTTCTTACCTCTTACTTTGAGGATCTGACTCCCAGAATGGTCTTCCTCGATCACTATAATCTTAACCTGTTCAAGTCTAGGGTTAACCGTTATCTTCCCCACATATCCTCATAAACTATGATTCTTACCTCTTACTTTGAGGATCTGACTCCCAGAATGGTCTTCCTCGATCGCTACAATCTTAACCTGTTCAAGTCTAGGGTTAACCGTTATCTTCCCCACATATCCTCATAAACTGTGCTTCTTATCTCTTACTTTGAGGATCTGACTCCCAGAATGGTCTTCCTCGATCGCTACAATCTTAACCTGTTCAAGTCTAGGGTTAACCGTTATCTTCCCCACATATCCCCATAAACTCTTCTTCTTACCTCTTACTTTGAGGATCTGAGACCCAGAATGGTCTTCCTTGATCACTACAATCTTAACCTGTCCAAGTCTAGGGTTAACCGTTATCTTCCCCACATATCCTAATAAACTGTGCTTCTTACCTCTTACTTTGAGGATCTGACTCCCAGAATGGTCTTCCTTGATCACTACAATCTTAACCTGTCCAAGTCTAGGGTTAATAGTTATCTTCCCCACATATCCTCATAAACTGTGCTTCTTACCTCTTACTTTGAGGATCTGAGACCCAGAATGGTCTTCCTTGATCACTACAATCTTAACCTGTCCAAGTCTAGGGTTAACCGTTATCTTCCCCACATATCCTCATAAACTGTGCTTCTTACCTCTTACTTTGAGGATCTGACTCCCAGAATGGTCTTCCTTGATCACTACAATCTTAACCTGTCCAAGTCTAGGGTTAACCGTTATCTTCCCCACATATCCTCATAAATCGTGCTTCTTACCTCTTACTTTGAGGATCTGACTCCCAGAATGGTCTTCCTCGGTCACTACAATCATAACCTGTTCAAGTCTAGGGTTAACCGTTATCTTCCCCACATATCCTCATAAACTGTGCTTCTTACCTCTTACTTTGAGGATCTGACTCCCAGAATGGTCTTCCTCGGTCACTACAATCATAACCTGTTCAAGTCTAGGGTTAACCGTTATCTTCCCCACATATCCTCATAAACTGTGCTTCTTACCTCTTACTTTGAGGATCTGACTCCCAGAATGGTCTTCCTCGATCACTATAATCTTAATCTGTTCAAGTCTAGGGTTAACCGTTATCTTCCCCACATATCCTAATAAACTGTGCTTCTTACCTCTTACTTTGAGGATCTGACTCCCAGAATGGTCTTCCTTGATCACTAAAATCTTAACCTGTCCAAGTCTAGGGTTAATAGTTACCTTCCCCACATATCCTCATAAACTGTGCTTCTCACCTCTTACTTTGAGGATCTGAGACCCAGAATGGTCTTCCTTGATCACTACAATCTTAACCTGTCCAAGTCTAGGGTTAACCGTTATCTTCCCCACATATCCTCATAAACTGTGCTTCTTACCTCTTACTTTGAGGATCTGACTCCCAGAATGGTCTTCCTTGATCACTACAATCTTAACCTGTCCAAGTCTAGGGTTAACCGTTATCTTCCCCACATATCCTCATAAACTGTGCTTCTTACCTCTTACTTTGAGGATCTGACTCCCAGAATGGTCTTCCTCGATCACTACAATCTTAACCTGTTCAAGTCTAGGGTTAACCGTTATCTTCCCCACACATCCTCATAAATTGTTTTTCTTACCTCTTACTTTGAGGATCTGTCTCCCAGAATGGTCTTCCTAGATCACTACAATCTTAACCTGTTCAAGTCTAGGGTTAACCGTTATCTTCCCCACATATCCTCATAAACTATGATTCTTACCTCTTACTTTGAGGATCTGACTCCCAGAATGGTCTTCCTCGATCGCTACAATCTTAACCTGTTCAAGTCTAGGGTTAACCACTATCTTCCCCCCGTATCTTCATAATCTGTGCTTCTTACCTCTTACTTTGAGGATCTGACTCCCAGAATGGTCTTCCTCGATCGCTACAATCTTAACCTGTTCAAGTCTAGGGTTAACCACTATCTTCCCCCCGTATCTTCATAAACTGTGCTTCTTACCTCTTACTTTGAGGATCTGACTCCCAGAATGGTCTTCCTCGATCGCTACAATCTTAACCTGTTCAAGTCTAGGGTTAACCGTTATCTTCCCTGCGTATCTTCATAAACTGTGCTTCTTACATCTTACTTTGAGGATCTGACTCCCAGAATGGTCTTCCTCGATCACTATAATATTAACCTGTCTAAATCTAGGGTTAACCACTATCTTCCCCCCGTATCTTCATAATCTGTGCTTTCTACCTCTTACTTTGAGGATCTGACTCCCAGAATGGTCTTCCTCGATCGCTACAATCTTAACCTGTTCAAGTCTAGGGTTAACCACTATCTTCCCCCCCGTATCTTCTTAAACTGTGCTTCTTACCTCTTTCTTTGAGGATCTGACTCCCAGAATGGTCTTCCTCGATCGCTACAATCTTAACCTGTCCAAATCTAGGGTTAACCACGATCTTCCCCCCGTATCTTCATAATCTGTGCTTCTTACCTCTTACTTTGAGGATGTGACTCCCAGAATGGTCTTCCTCGATCACTACAATCTTAACCTGTTCAAGTCTAGGGTTAACCGTTATCTTCCCCCCGTATCTTCATAATCTGTGCTTCTTACCTCTTACTTTGAGGATCTGACTCCCAGAATGGTCTTCCTCGATCACTATAATCTTAACCTGTCCAAATCTAGGGTTAACCACTATCTTCCCCCCGTATCTTCATAATCTGTGCTTCTTACCTCTTACTTTGAGGATCTGACTCCCAGAATGGTCTTCCTCGATCGCTACAATCTTAACCTGTCCAAGTGTAGGGTTAACCGTTATCTTCCCCACATATCATCATAAACTGTGCTTCTTACCTCTTACTTTGAGGATCTGACTCCCAGAATGGTCTTCCTCGATCACTATAATCTTAACCTGTCCAAATCTAGGGTTAACCCCTATCTTCCCCCCCGTATCTTCATAAACTGTGCTTCTTACCTCTTACTTTGAGGATGTGACTCCCAGAATGGTCTTCCTCGATCGCTACAATCTTAACCTGTTCAAGTCTAGGGTTAACCGTTATCTTCCCCCCGTATCTTCATAAACTGTGCTTCTTACCTCTTACTTTGAGGATCTGACTCCCAGAATGGTCTTCCTCGATCACTATAATCTTAAACTGTCCAAATCTAGGGTTAACCACTATCTTCCCCCACGTATCTTCATAATCTGTGCTTCTTACCTCTTACTTTGAGAATCTGAGTCCCATAATGGTCTTCATCGATCGCTACAATTTTAACCTGTCCAAATCTAGGGTTAACCACTATCTTCCCCCCGTATCTTCATAATCTGTGCTTCTTACCTCTTACTTTGAGAATCTGACTCCTAGAATGGTCTTCATCGATCGCTACAATCTTAACCTGTTCAAGTCTAGGGTTAACCGTTATCTTCCCCACATATCCTCATAATCTGTGCTTCTTACCTCTTACTTTGAGGATCTGACTCCCTGAATGGTCTTCCTCGATCACTACAATCTTAACCTGTCCAAATCTAGGGTTAACCACTATCTTCCCCCCGTATCTTCATAATCTTAACCTGTTCAAGTCTAGGGTTAACCGTTATCATCTCCACATATCCTCATAAACTATGCTTCTTGTAGGAGTACATATTTCGTCTTAAGTTGCAGTGAATATTGGCTAAGAACGAGAAATCGGAGAGCCGAGTTCGATTTCCAGGTGAATTCATTGCATTCACTTACGTGTAAATACTCTTGAGATAGGCAAATATCCGTCTCTTGTATCTCCAGCTATAGGTTAAATAACAGAACAGATTGGGTTCTATAGCGTTGGTTGGCAACCAGTTTATCGCAGAAAGTAATGGTAACCTACTGTGCCATCTCTCTTTCGTGACATTTTCGCGCAACCGTGTGTTACGTCACTTACTGAAGGTTTGGTTTGGTTTGTTCAACGGAATATTAAACCCTTATGAATTATTTAATACCGAAAGTTCATTTTCTTATGAATTATGGTAATTTTTTTTTTTTTTTTTTTTTTGCTCAATAATGTATTGCTGGTAATATTTTCTAATACACTTTTACAATTCACATTTTACGCCAATTTAGTGGTTCACCATTTGCCCATAGTACTAGGAAACAGGTACTAGTAAACCTGGTCTGGGTGAACCTGCAAACAAGAGCAATTAAGAGGTGTTTCGTCGCTTCTCAAAACGTTCTTTTTAGTGGCCTTGCTGCCGGGGCTTACGGTCTATCACGTTGAGTACACCGGTTCTCGCTCCATCACCGAAGTTAAGCAACGTTGAGCCTGGTCGGTACTTAGATTGGTGACCGCTTGGGAATACCAGGTGCTGTAAGCGTATAGTGACGGATGTGCGTTGTGGTGCAGTGGATATCGGCTGGGAAAGAGAAATCGGTGAGCCGAGTTCGAATTCCAGTTGAATACCCTGCATTCACTTAAGCACTGGTACCCTTGGGAAAGGTATTAATCCGTCCATTCCCTCCAGTTATGGGTTAAATAACAAGGGTAGGACTTGGGGATCCGGCTCTTAAAAACAAATCCCAATGAATCGTGAAAAGAAAAATGTTGTAAAAATAAAACAACCTTACCCAAAATCACTGGTTATGACCTTAAAATGATCCCATAAGGATTGATAGGTCGTTAAGCCTCAAAAACAAACAAACTAACTTGCTGCCGGATGAAGTTTATCGTCCTACCAACGAATTTATTAAGTAAAACAGAGGATAATATGTGTATTTATTAATATATATATATATAGTGCCACGCAAAAGTTTACAACACCTTACAAAAATATTTTTAGGTTTTTCTAATATAGTTATACTGATTAAACTATATATATATATAGCTTCCCCCTATATAACCCCCTGCGCTATAGTGGCAGTGGAATGCCTTGCTTGGTGTGAAATGATTTTTAATCATTTGCGCAGAGGGTTACATAGGGGAAAGTGATGAGAAAGGGTGGTTAGGGGGTTACATAGGGGAAAGTGATTGGAAAGAGTGGTTAGATATAGGATATGTCAGAAGGAGGGTGATAGACGGGTAAGGATGGGTAGATGGGAAGGGTGTTTGAGAGAGTGGCAGGGGAATGCCTTGCTTGGGGTGAAATGATTAAAATATATATTTTTTAATCATTTCACCCCAAGCAAGGCATTCCACTGTCACTATTGCACAGGGGGTTACATAGGGGAAAGTGATGAGAAAGAGTAGTTAGATGTAGGAAATGTCAGAAGGAGGGTGATAGACGGTTAAGGATAGGTAGATAGGAAGGGTGTTTGAGAGAATGGATGCGAGTTAGTGTGTTAGGTGGTGTCTATTGACCTTACATTTAAACTCCCGGAGATTGAAGCTGTCGGGGAAGCAAGTGTATGGAATGAAATTTCACAGGCGGGAAGTGCGAGAAAAGAAGCTGTTGGAGTAGAAATTGAGGTTACATCTTATCTGTTACACTGTAAAAGGGTCGGACCTAGTAGCTAATCTAGTATCTCGTGCAAATTCATACTTAGGGGGCACCAGTGATCTAAGTTCATCGGAGCAGAAGCCGTGAAAGTATTTATAGTAGAGGCACAGAGAAAGCTACGTCACGCCAGTGAGAGAGTGACTGCAGCCGGTCTGCCAAGTCGGTATCGATCACATTACAAATCCGTTGTATTTTGTCAAGAAACCCGAGGAGAATAGCAGGAGCACCTGACCAGATGTGGCAGCAGTATTCAATACATGGGCGGATGGTAGATTTTCTCTGCACAGAGAACCGACTTTCACAGCAGTGGATTTAGCAATCGATTCGAGATAGTCAATCCACTTGAGGTCCGCTGAGAGTGTGAGACCAAGAATGCGTAGTGTTTTACTCTCTGGGATGCAAACTTGTTCCATGCTAATGGGAGGTAGGAGCGATTGTCTATGATGGTTAATTGATAGCAGCTTCGTTTTGGAAAAATTAAAATTTATGAGCCATTTCTTGCTCCAGTCCACTACGGATTGGAGGTCCTTCTCAAGCTCGGCAGCGAGGTTCGCTTTGTCGCCCACACCAGATTTTTTATCGAGGCGAGAGTAAACTGTGGAGTCATCGGCGTACATGCATACTTGGGATCTTATGGCATCGAGGAGATCATTAATGTAGATCAGAAAGAGCGTAGGACATAGGATAGAGTCTTGAGGGACACTCGCGTTCGTAAGGTAGTTTTGGGAGGCATGTCCGTTTAATACAACCTTCAATGTGCGGTTAGAGAGGAATGACTGGATTAGGTCAAACACATGTACAGTTATACCATAGCTCCGCAGATTGCGTAGAAGGCCAGTATGCCAAACTCTGTATATATATTAATAAATATACATATTATCTTACGTTTTACTTGAGACTAAATTTCATGCATCACATCAATCTTCAAGTAATTAACATATCATACTGGCTTATTTACGATGTGAATTCAAATCGTACAAAAGCCATTATAATATGTTAATCACTTGATATTGCTAAGATGCATGAAACAGTTGTGACAAAACATAGGATAATATTTACATTTGTTAATATATATTTTTGCTCTGTTATACAACCACACGTATACACATACATACATATACTTATTACCATACGAATAAGATGTTCTGATCGCAGTAAGATATTCTGTTGGCAGGAGTTTCATGAGTAGTCATGAAACTAACCTTAACCCCACGAACTTTCCTCCGATTTCTTGATTACTCGTTACTTTTTAGGAAGGACTCCAGTGTCCACATGTATAACCTGGGTGTTTATGTCAACAAACATCTCCCTCTGGCTAGAGTAATTGCTCTTGAATCTCTTGACTATTCATACATGTGTTTCCGTCTTTTTCTACTAAACTCAGCTATCTTTTCTTTTTCTATCGCCCATCCTCCTGTCCTGACAGTTCTTTGCTAAACAGTATTTCTAATAATATAGATAAGGCCTTTTCCTCTCACCCGTTCGCTAAAATATTTTTTGTTCGGTGACTTCATACCAAATGGCTGAAAAACTCTGTCAGTAATATTGCACAACCTGAACTTTGGAATCACTCAATCTTACACGCAAATAGTGACTTCTCTAGTATTGCTGAAAGACACGCTTTCCTCCTAGATCACTACTTCACTTCTATCCCTGGCTCCTGACATGCCATGCAGCTCTGCACTCTTGGCAACTCTGATCATGCAATGGTTTCCGTTAACATCCCTTTTCACCCCCTCCTCTAGGAACCTACTACCAGCAAAATATCTTACTTCTATCAAAGTGTGGACTGGGAGTCGTTCCGCGATTTTCTTTGTGACGTCCCTTGGAACAAACTACTTAGTCTACCTGTTGGAGATTGCGCCTCAGAGGTGTCCTCCTGGGTGAAAGCTGGCATCGATGCTTTAATCTCAGGAAGTTCCAACTTAAACCTCATTCATCTCCTTGGTTCTTTTCTGCTTACTCGACCATTGTTGCCCACAGGAGTCACATCTTCCGGCTTTACCGGAATGACATGTCTGACTATAATAGGCGCCTTTTTTCTAGTAATGAGTGCAAGAGGATCGTAAATGCTGCTAAGCTGTTGTTAGCTGATAGAATGAAGCAGCGTATAGCATCCGGCAAGTTTGGTTTCAAAGATTACTGGTAGCACTGCAAAAGTGCATTAAACAACAGCACACCCCAAATCTCTCTATTATTCAATAAACTTGAGGTTCTCACAGCCACAGCGTATGAAGTCAAATTCCTTGTTAGCAAATTATCCCCTAACTCTACATTTGACTCATCTGGAGTACCCACGCCCATCTTCACACCTATAATTGATGCTCAACTGAGTGATGTATACATAAGCCCCTCTCTGGTCTTCAACATAATTTTTAAGATTGACGCCCATACATCAAACGTAGGTGATAGAATCCTAGTTGTCGTTAAAGAAATGTGCCATGAATTCTCCCTTGTTCTCTCTGAACTCTAAAACTATTGCCTTTCTGTCTCATGCTTTCCTGTTTGTTGGAAGTCCTCCTCTGTCTTAAAAACTCTGGGGAACCCTCTGACACCTCTGATTACTGCCCTATCAGTCTCCTACCGATTTTTGGCAACGTGTTCGAGGCTATTTTCAGTGCTGAAGTGGTACAGAATCTCACATTCATCAACCTATTCTCTGACAAACAGTATGATTTCCAGTTCGCGAGGTCTACCGCTGATAGGCTAACGGCCATCATTGAATACATATATCAGGCTCTTAATAAGAACGGCGAAGCTCGAGCTGTTACCCTGGATATCTATAAAACGTTTGACAGGTTTTGGCATGCTGGCCTTTTACGCAAGCTACAGTGCTATAGTATAAATGGATGCTTGTTCGATCTAATCCAACCATTACCGTAATCATTGCGCAATTAAGGTCAAATTAAACGGGCATGCTTCCAGATACTATCTCACGAACGCAGATGTCTATCAAGGCTCTATCCTAGGTTCCATGCTTTTTTTGATCTTCATCATTTTTGATCTTCATCATTTTTGATATTCATCATTTTTGATATTCATCATTTTTGATCTTCATCATTTTTGATATTCATCATTTTTGATCTTCATCATTTTTGATCTTCATCACTTTTGATCGTCATGATTTTTGGTATTTATCATTTTTGATATTCATCATTTTTGATCTTCATCATTTTTGATATTCATCATTTTTGATCTTCATCATTTTTGATATTCATCTTACTGATGCAATCAGCTCACAAGAAGCCATCTACGTTGACGACACAATCATTTACTCTCTCCTCAATAAGAAATCTGCCAAGGCTGACAAACTAAACTTCGCTGTTACTCTTGATAAGGACCTCTAATCTGTAGTGGACTGAAGCAAGAAATGTCTCGAAAATTTTAATCCTTCCAAAACGAAGCTGCTCTCCTTTAATCACCGTAGACAAAATCTCTTACTTCCATTCAGTATACATCACGGTAATCTTCCAGAGAGCAGTACACTGCGCCTCCTCGGTTTCACTCTCTTAGCCCACCTCAATTGGAACGACTACATTGAATCAATAGTTAAAGCTACTGCTAGGAACGTCGGGTCACTGTGAATGGCCAGGAAGTTTTTCTTGTAAGAATTTAACTTGCACATATACAAATCAACCATTCGCCCGTGCATTGAATACTGTAGCCATATCTGGTAGCGTGCTCCTACTATTCATCACGGGGTTCTCCACGAATTTCAAAGGAGGATTTGCAATGTAATCGATCCTGATTTGGCACCTCGACTTTAGTCACTTTCTCAGTGACGGGATGAGTATTTCCTCTGTCTTTTCTGAAAATACTTTCATGGCTTCTGCTCTGACGAGCCTATGTCCCTGGAGCCTCCTCTGCATGAATTTACTAAGACGACTAGACTGGCAACTAAGTCCCACCTTTTTTAGAGGTTTAATTGCGACATCAAATGCCATCTTCTATCTCCCTCATTCCCATCTTTCTTTTATCATTTCCCCCGTTGAACCGTGTCTATTTTTCTTTTTCCTTCTCGCTTTAGTTTCACGTAACGCCCTACGCACCATTATGAACATCTTTCTCTTATCCTTTTTCCGACACCCGCTGTACCTTTTCCTCTCCTCTCATGTAACAATTTGCGTACCAATAACAGTATTGCTTTGCTTGGGATAAAATGATTTAAAAAATGCTTTATTTTGTATATTTGTATCACGGCATAATTTCGTTGATATAAATGGTATTATAGAATCTATAGCACGACTCGGAGTTTCATGCCCTGCACAATCATAAGGT
Organism: Ascarosepion bandense; assembly: GCA_037127315.1. Classification (NCBI taxonomy): domain Eukaryota; kingdom Metazoa; phylum Mollusca; class Cephalopoda; order Sepiida; family Sepiidae; genus Ascarosepion; species Ascarosepion bandense. The sequence continues at coordinate 1,359,476 of JBBBDQ010000152.1, forward strand.
GCATTTTATCAGTTAAGAAAAATATTAATATGCGTGCATCCATATTGATATCTATCTGGGTATATATAGTGAGATAGATAGATAGATAGATAGATAGATAGATAGATAGATAGATAGATAGATAGATAGATAAGGAGGTTATAAGTATATGTATATATGTGTATACGCGTTGTATAACAGATCAAAAATATATATTAATAAATGTACATATCCTATGTTTTAGTCACAACTGTGTTTCATGCATCTTAGCAATCTTCAAGTGATTAACATATTATACTGGCTTGTTTACGATGTGAATTCAAATCGTAAATGAGCCAGATTGATATGTTAATTACTTCACGATTGTTGTGATGCAGGAAATTCAGTCGTGATAAAAACATAATAATGATATATATATATATATATATATATATATATATATATAGTTTAATCAATATAATTGTATTAGAAATACGTAAAAAAAATTTGTAATGTGTTGTAAATTTTGCCTGGCATTGTATACATATATATATTAATAAGTACAGATATTATCCTTTGTTTTACTTAATAAGTTTGTTTTTTATTTAAAAGTAATTTAATTTATATTGCCACACAATGTAAATCCTTTTTACAACAATAAATCAATATTGTCTGATGACGGGGTAAAATCTCGAAACATAGTTATTTCTGTGTCGCAATGTAAATTAGATAAAATTTAAATAACAAACAAATTTACTTACAGTTGTATTTTGGTCTAAAATATATATTGCATTGAGCACTTTAAAAAATAATGCCGGAGAACTCGAAATTCTAAAACAGTTGCTTCTTTTTACCTGTATATATATATATATATATATATATATATATCTGCAGACAGTCCCGTTTCTCTGTATCATAGGTCATCAGTATAGTTAGACATTCGATTCCATCTAACCAGTATTGAAACCCGACCGAATTGAAATCAAACAGCAATCCTACCTCTAAGCCATGGGCGCTTGGTGGGAGAATGTGGATTTTTTGAGTGTTTTTACTTTTATATACGCAATATATATATATATATATATATTCGAGTGAATTTAGAACGAAGAAAATTTTGTTTACAACGTCCAAAACATTAATTTAAAACAGTGCTCGATATATAATATATAGAGCTGTGAATATTTATTACAAATTATATTATATATTTATAATGAATATATATATATATATATATATATATATATATATATAGTGAGAGAGGGGGAGAGGATAATTCAATAATGTTATCTAATTAATTTAAATATTAAATAGATAAAAATAGAGAGCTCAGTGGACATTATCCAGATCAATATGAAAATCTTTTTCTGTTTTCATGATTTTTGTGAATCTTTTTTTTTTTAAATCTCTTTTCTTATTTTCGTACATTTTTTTTTGTGAATCTTTAATTATTATTTTTTACTTTTTAAAAGTATTTGTGATTGATAATTATTTCTGATTGTATGTATATTATATGGACCCTTTTTCTTTATTTCATTTTACAATTTTTATTTGTATGTCTTCTTTAGTTTTGTTAATTTTTAGTTTTAGTTTTGTGTTATTGTGTGTATATCTTTGTATGCATATTGTGTGTATATGAGATCTTATAATTATAGGTCTGTGTGTGCTTATTTTGTATGTGATTATCTATTCTGTTTTGCGTTTGTATTTTTTTTTCTTTAAAACATTTTATGTATATTTGATTTGGAATATCTGTTCTTAATTTCGTGACACTTCCTGTATTGTTGTTGCAATGTTTAACTGTATACAGCTCTACCCTTCACCTAAACATATTTCGTCTCTGTGCAAATGTTGTTGTTTTTTTATTTCTAGTTAAATGCAACATTTTATTGTTTGGATTTGACAATGCAGTCTGTAATTTTTAAAACTGCCGAAATAAATTCTGGATTCATAACCGTTTAATTATGTATTGAGTTTTCTTCTCTAAATTTAATATTATATATATATATATATATATATATATATATATATATATATATATATATATATGTATATATATATATAAACTTATTTATAAATGGAACTTTGTGCGTGTGTGTGTCCGTTACCTATAGACTCCGAAACAGCTGAACCGATTTTCAAGAAAAATTTACACAGTTGTATTATAAGCGTCTGCGAGTGTTCTTAGCTAGGTTTTGTGTCGAGGTACTCCCGATAAATATCGAAAATCGATAATCGAAAAAATCGGGTTATAGAAGGAGTGGTCCGATTTTAATCAAATTTGATACACTCATACACAAAGACATAAGAAACGATATTCAGAAGTTTCAAGGTTGCAGTTCTTACAATAGTGCAGAAAAGCGATAATATATATATATATATATATATATATAAAGCAAGATGTTTGTGAGTGTGTCTTTTTATCTGCCTGTATTTTTGTATTTTTTCAGCCCTTTTATTTTAGTTTGTGCTTCGGGTTTGGCTCTAAGTAGGTATAATTGTAGTTCTTAGTCTCAGCCATAATATCATTTACTCAGAGGACTTATTTAGCCTTCAAAATTCAGTTTACGACGAAAAATACTTATTTGATATCGATACCATGAAATCAAAATTTGACTTACATCCATTCATTTTTCTTTCGGTCTACGGTTTCGCTTTAACTGGAAACAACTATTGTTTTTTAGTCTTTCGTGCCAACGTCCAAAGAGTCTGAGTTCCAGGAACATAGATTAGTTTTAAAACTTTCATTTTACCCGAGCAACGCCGGGCTCTACTGCTAGTATATATATATATATATATATATATATATATACTGCTAGTATATATATATATATATATATATATATATATATATATATATATATATTGCTAATAATCTATATTTTGGCAGTAACCTTTCTTTAAAGAAAATTTTCGTTGAATATGAGAGACAAATGAACATTTGGTAATGAAAATGAAAATGTCTAAAGAAGTGACCGAAAGCGCTTGGGACAATAGACAACATGGACAGTTTTTACACTCCCTTACTCCCACAAGACACAAACGGAGAAGTGTAAAAATGTTTGAAAAACTTAATAAAAAAATGTATAAAATCTTTTGTTTTTTTCTATATTTCTGATATGCAGTATTGTAATTATTTTCATTATTTACTTTGTTCGAATTGTTGTCCTCGTCTTTAATGCCGTTGTAGACTCCGGCTTAGGTTATTAACGTTTTCAACAGAACTCTTTATTTCGATCACTGGGACAGATTCTTCTCGTTCTATGAGACATACCACATCCAGATGTCTTAGTCATCTCTCTTGAATTTCAACTCTTTAATCTTTGTTTACCACTGCAGGTATTGAACTCACAACTCTTTGGGTCAAGTCACTGGATTTAGCCAACGTTATTATCAAGTTGACCATGTTTCTTTGAGGGTTCGGTTCGAAAATCAAATCACATGAAGAATGTCGGAGCATACAACAGCCAAAACGTCATGAACATGGCAATAAAGATGAGGACAACAATCCGAACAAAGTAAATAATGCAAGTAAATTCTTTTGTTTGCCATGTTTACAGATATCTATCTATCTATCTATCTATCTATCTATCTATCTATCTATCTATCTATCTATCTATCTATTTTAGTCTTTTCATTCTTATCTATCTATCTATCTATCTATCTATCTATTTTAGTCTTTTCATTACTTATCTATCTATCTATCTATCTATCTATCTATCTATCTATCTATCTATCTATCTATTTCAGTCTTTTCATTACTTATCTATCTATCTATCTATCTATCTATCTATCTATCTATCTATCTATCATCTTTTCATTACTTTCTATCTATCTATCTATCTATCTATTTCAGTCTTTTCATTATTTCTATCTATCTATCTATCTATCTATCTATCTATCTATCTATCTATCTATCTATTTCAGTCTTTTCATTACTTATCTGTCTATCTATCTATCTATCTATCTATCTATCTATCTATCTATCTATCAATTAAGGTTTTTACAATTAAAGTAATCCTTTAAATATGGGTCCATATATATATATATATATATATATATATATATATATATATATATATCGTACTAGTTGTTACAATGAAAAAATTGTAACAATATAATGCTCTACGTTGTATCTAGCACTCTTTATAAAAGTAAATGCATGATCAGCAGATAAAAAACCTACGAGTTCCACAACTTTGTTACAACATATATATATATATATATATATATATATATATATATAGGATGTCAAGTCCGTGAATGGCGAGGATACTCTAACAAAATTTACTTAACATAAAATATTAAGTGTTAGATTTGTATAAAGAGCTCACTTGATGTTATCTAGGGCAATATGATATTTATAAAGGAAAACTCAATACATCATGTAAAGTAGTTATAAATTATAATTCATTTCTATGAATTAAATTAGCTCATTTCATCAGACCACAGTATATTCGTTCCGTTCGTTATAAATATTTTCCGGGAAGTTTCATTCAAATGACAAACAATGTTTTTTATATAATTTTTCATGTGATCTTGTAGTTTCTTTCTATTTCATGACGTAAATCACGTTGCATCGCTTTGAACATAGCTCAATTCGATCTCATGTAAATACACATGGAGACTTATCAAACTCTATCCGTAACATACTCGTTGGTAATAAATATGTAATAACATCATCCATATGCTAAAAAAAACGATGAAAAACAATAGAAACATTATCTATAAAAAGGAAAATTTGAATGAACCTGGTAGCAATATATATATATAGATATATATATATATATATATATATATATATATACGTAGCTGTTTCGGAATATAAAACGTAACTCTGACTCTAGATACACACACAAAGATCTTATATATTCAGTTAAAATAAAATAAAATCCATCCTTGATAACAGCTAAAAGTATAGCCAAAAACGCTTGGAGAAATAAAATATGTGGACAATTTTTACATAATTTGCGTCCTGAAAAGAAAAAAAAATTGTAAGATCATATGAAAAATTATATAAAAATCATAACCATAATACCTTGTCTGTCTGTAATTTTTAATGAAATTTGCTTAAAAGATAAATTGCTGCGGGTTTATATATATATTAAATGATTTGTTTGAATATTAATTTTGATCGATACTCGCATTTAAGTAGGTATTCTGTTTTTAATTAAATAGTATTATATATTTTTATTTAACGGCCTGATTACTTACGATAAATTTTTCTTACGAAAATATCTGTCATTCGGCAGGATTCGAACGTGCGACTCCTATCCAGAGATGGGAAGTTACCATGTGATCTGGCACGTCCTAGATCTCTCGACCACGAATGACCATCAGTTGAAACGATGTTTTAATCAAGTCTAAATAATACAATTTTCCATTCATCACAATAACCATATCTGCTCTGAAATGTATCGCAGGTTCGAATACTGCCGAATGACACACATTTTCGCAATAAAAATTCATCGTAAATAATCAGGCACGTAGATATAAATATATAATACCGCTTAATTAAAAACAGAATATCTACTTAAATACGAGTATCGATCAAAAACAATAGTCAAACAAATCATTTCAAATTGTTGGTTGTTTATAACCAAGTTTCGTTAATTTCCGTAATATATATATATATATATATATATATATATAGTCATCCGCAGACAGATCTGTTTCGCTGTATCACAGCTCATCAGTATGGTTAGACTCCGATTGCTTTTAACCCAGGATTGAAACCAGACCGATATATATATATATATATATATATATATATATATATATATATATATATGTGTGTGTGTGTGTGTGTGTTGATGATGATGATGATGATGATGATGATGATGATGATGATGATGATGATGATTATCTCTTCCATCGATTTCGACGTATGAGAATCTGACAAGATTCAACTTTTCTGTTTTTGTTGTATGGGACACTTCATTACCGCTAGACGACAGTTGTCAGAAACCCCAAATAGAGGATTTGGTTAAAGCGGTTAGGGTGTGTACCTGACCACCCACGGTTTTTGGAGCTCCTGATCACATGGAATTATAGTCGGGAGTCGTTCCTTTGAAGGGTAGTAATATATTGTTGCAGATTAACGGAATTTGACCTCGTTGTAGATAGCTCACTATAAGTCATAAAAAGATTATAAATTAAGAAAAGCAAATTGAGTTGAGAATTAATATTTTATATATACACATATCAATTAAGGTTTTTACAATTAAAGTAATCCTTTAAATATGGGTCCAGCAGACGTTGAAAGGTTCATGGCAATAAAATGCTGAAAGAGAATTAATGCTTAGGTATGTGGGAGCGTTGTAAGTAAGGAATGTCTTTGATGTATCCATTCCTTAGTAGTTTTGAGACAGCGAAGAAGGAAAAGAGAGGTGAGGGCGACGAGCATATTAAGCCGCTTGACTTGGTCAAGGGAGTTACTAATTACTCTCGTCTCTCTCGAGCCTGTCTGTCTGTCTGGCGATGCTTTCTGTATCGACTTTTTATTTCGACTTTTTGGATCGCAGCAGATCATTCGGGAATTCACACTTGTATTTGATTCTGGGCTTCCCATTGGCCGATAAATAAAATTCGCGTAGGCTCGGGAACTGGAATTTAATATTGAATTAAATTTTACTTTTCAACCGGAACTTTTTTACGTCTATCCGGCTGCGCACCGACTAGTTTTGGTCATTTGCTTTTTGGTCGTGAGAGTGCAAACTTCCGGTCCATCATTACAGAATCAGTACAAAAGATTGCCACGGAAACGGTGAGCAACAGACCTCAGCATGGTTTTAATGCCTAGAGTTTTCCTTCTTAACCGTATGTATGTATGTATGTATGTATGTATGTATGTATGTATGTATGTATGTATGTATACTAAAAAATCAAAGTCACACGATGGAATCGTCAGACTACAAGGTTTGGGATAAAGTGCTTTTTGGTTTTATAACATCACTTCTTTGTTTCGAGCAATTTCGGATTTAGCTTAGGAAGACACAAACACACAAATACTTATATGCACATAAGTAGAGAAAGAGATAGTGAGATGGGGAGGAAGATTACGTAAAACGTAATGGGGTTCAATTCTTACCGGAGAATTATTGATATTAATATTTCTTGAATGCGCAGGCTGGTAGACGTAATATATACAATGTTTAATATAAAAATAAAATGGGGCGTTTATTTCAAATACGAGTATCCGCTAATAATAGTGTTTGAAGTAAAACATATTAGATAGAAAAACAATCCATTAAGTCACACACACACACACACACACACACACACACACACACACACACACACACATATATATATATATATATATATATATATTAATATATATATAAAGTCAAACTTTAAATTGTTATCGATCATAAAGCTATCTGATTCTCGGAAGCGTCGACCGCTTTGTATTATGATTATGGTTAATATCATTACCATTGCTATTGTTGTTGTTATTATTATTATTTACGTCTTTTCGTTTTAGGGGTTATATGTTTTTTTTTTATGTGACAGTAGGCATATAAAATACGACTATATATAGTCGTTACACACACACACACACGCGCGCGCACACACACACACACACACACACACACACACGCATGCACACAGCGAAACCGGCTTCTATGTGGATAACTATATATATATATATATATATATATATATATATATATATATATACACAAAAATAAAAATTCCAGATTTTCTTTTTTCTTTTTTCTCTATATCTCATTCTCTGATGAAGCTTTAATGTAAGTGCAGCATGTTAGATTGATAAATGTTTCCTATTTATTTTTTATCCTCTCATATATATATATATATATATATATATATATATATGTGTGTGTGTATATATATGTATATATATATAATAATGTTATTCACTATCATCATGTGGAAATGTAAAACATGAGCGAGTGGTCGTTAGAAAAATGAAGGTTAAATTTTAAAATTCTCTGACAAAATGAAATCATATATTTTTTATTTCCGCCCACTGAATTCCATCGTCAGTTGTTAGTAAATTCAATAAAGTCTTATATCCACATTTATTTCGTGAATGACAAAAACAAAATGGCTGAATGATTCAAGACTTCTGAGTGAAAAGAGAAGACAGTAAACGCAGACTAAACATTGATAATTTGCTTTTCTACAATACAGAAAGACGTACGTCTGTTTTTTTTTTTTTATTCGACCAACATTGCAATATATATACGGAAGAATTAAATTAGTTATAACATTATTTCGATAAAAGAAAAACCAAGTTGAAGTAAAGAGAACGCGGCATTCAGTCGGAGAGCGAATATTATATTTGGATCAGTGTATAATGCGCCTAATTCGGCCATATTTCAGTCAAGTTGTTCACACAGAGACACTGGATCTTGTTGAATAAATCTGTCTGATTTCTTTCAAATGTACTTCCGTTTCTTAAAACCAATCAGGCAGATCGATCTTCGATCTTAGACCGGCTAATTCTCTTATTCTCACCATTCTTACTGATTCATGCTTTGGTTCGCGATTTTTCCATTGCTCGCAGAGAACAGGACATAATTTAATATTGCATTATCTCTGAAATTGAATTAACGCTAAGTCACGCTTCGTTCTCGAAGTATTTGCAGATGCACCTTGGTCCCGCCTTCAGTCTCTGAATGCCCGCTCTGTGTGTGCCTTGCACCGACATTGTCGCAATAGGATTTTCGGTACCGTCCATCCCATCGCCTCTTGACTGACTCCTCAAAGCTTTTATTTCTCTGAACTTCGACAAAAGAGAGCTGCAATAATAGCTTTAGGCAGCTCCACACTCGTGACTCTTTTGTGCGTCTTGGCCGTCTTTTCACTACGTTTATTCTTCGCTTAGGTTTTTGAACGGCAAGAAAAGCATCACTTATGACATCAACCAGAGAAAGAAACAGAGCGATTACAAAGATTCATGAATCATATTTTTGTTTTTAGTTAAATTCTTTGCTCAACGCTGAACTACCAAGAGCAAGGAAGAATTTTTCACAGCTACATTTGGTACCAGGAAACAAAGTATATTTTTGACTCTACAAATCTAAGTGATATGAAATTCCTAACTATCTATTTGTCAATAGTCAATAAGGGCTTAAATATAATTCATCTACCGCGATCCACAAAGTCATCCAATTGTAGCTACGTTTTCTTACACTTTAAAAATGACATGAGTAAATAAACATCCATTTATCACACCGGATAAAGGTTGTTCCCTGTTTGGTTAAAACACAGTACTAACTTTGGTTGTGAAGCTAGAGTGACCTCTCCAGGGTGCAGGCCTGGGTGACGTTACAAGGAGGCCGTGAGCCGCCCAGACTAAAGGCCTCCCAGCCTCGACCGTACCGAAAAGATAGAAAGAATTATAGGGCATTACATTTGGGAACAGCTTGGCTGCAGGAGTTTCTGGAAAGTTGTTAGTGGAAATAATGCAAAAGATTCCATGATTTCAAAATCATACAATCGAATCCAGTCTAAAGTTTGACCTTATATATATATATATATATATATATATATATAAATATATATATATATATATATATATATATATTTAAGATAATTTAAAATATCAAACAGACCTTTCCCGAAAATACAGGGAATTAAAAGAAAATAACCTAAATCCACAGATAAAGTGGAAGCTGATACGCAAGGCAAGGACCTCTAATAGCGTAAGAGACACATGTAATCTACGTTTAATAAAAAAATTAAAGTTTTGATATTTCAATATCAGAATGTACTTCTGAATAAACGTAGAGAGATTATTAGAAATAAATACAAATATTGTAATAATTATCTTATTCTTCTATTTAGTTACAATAATTTCTTTTAATTTGTCTTTCTCCCCCTACCTACCATTGGTCAAGCCACATACCACCCACTAATATAGAAGAAATTACTACTAAGATTCCTCTAGCTTAACCCTATAAAAACCAATATTCCCAACCGAATCCTTTACTAGAACAAGCCTCCGGCGTTAGAACTTTTCCTCATTCTTTGTTTAAACGGGGTTGACAATGCATGTCGTAAACTGACATGCTAAAATGGCTATTTCCTCTCTAAATTTTATCTGAATTTACAGATAAATAAATAAAAACCCGCTCTGTAAATTAAATTAATATACCTTGAGCTCTCTATTGGATCAGTTTTAATATTTTCACGATATTACTAGGATCCTTCCGAATTATTTACCAACTTAAACATTTTTAATGGATACTCGTATTTGAGTAAATACTCTGTTTTTATTTTTTATTTTTGTTTTATAATTAAACAGTATAGTACCGAATAGAATAGTACAAAAAATAAACTAACGCAAATATTGAAATTTTAATTTTAATTTTAGAAAATAACAGCAGAAACGAAATATAAAAATATAAACTATTTATATTTTAGGCTTGAATCCCGATTTATAATTAAGACATAATTATAATTTATAATTAAACATAAGAAAGTAAAAACAAAAAAAAATATTCAATTCCCTGAGCAAGACGCCACTAATTTAGTTTTTAACCAAGTTTCAGATGAGACACCTCCTTAGCTACATTTTGAAAAAAAAAATTTGAATTTTAGTTCAGTAGAAAAAAGTTACATCAAAATAAGTGAAGTCCGAAAAGGAAAAAAAAACTACATAAGTACATAATTGGCTGAATGACTAACGCTTCTACTCATATGTGAAGTCCGAAAAGGAAGACTAACTATATAAGTACATAAGTGAGTAAGTGATTAACGCTTCTAATAATAAATCTTATTATCTTTAAAACATTTTTTCTGTTTAATATTTTTCCATGCGGTTTTTAACATTTAAATTCTGATGATATAAGATATCATTTGTCAGTCAAACTTTGCTTATCACTTACCATTTTATCAGAATTGATTATCTGAATTAATTATAAATAATCAATTTTTATTATTTTTTTAATCAATTGCATGTAAATTTGAAAAAAAATTTAATATGGTTTTCAGCATTCAAATTATATTAAATTAATTACATGAAATAAATAGACAAAACTTGTCTATATTATTTAACGAAACAAGCATCAATATATATATATATATATATATATATATATATATAACTTAATGTCTACATAAATGAATAAGTTTTTAAATAAACAACTTAATTCCGAAAACGGCATTTTAAATATATAAACAACTAGCAGTATAGCCCGGCGTTGTTCAGGTGTAATGAAAGCTTTAAAACTCATCCATGGTCCTGGAGCTCAGATGATTTGAACGTTGGCACGAAAGACTAAAAAACAATAGTTGTTTCCAGTTAAAGCGAAACCGTAGACTGAAAGAAAAATGAATGGATGTAAGTCAAATTTTGATTTCCTGGTATCGATATCAGATAAGTTTTTTTCGTCGTAAACTGAATTTTGAAGGCTAAATAAGTCCTCTGAGTAAATGGTATCATGGCTGAGACTAAGAACTACAATTATACTTACTTAGAGCCAAACCCGAAGTAAAAACTAAAATAAAAGGGCTGAAAAAAATACAGACATACAGGCAGATAAACAGACACACATTTTCAATACAGATGTTTTAAATATATAAACAATTAAATAAACGACTTAATTTCAAAATATTTCCAAATAAATATTTTAGATTTATATAAACACTTAAACGATTTAATTTCAAATGAATAAATTGTTATATACAAATCTTAATTTCAATATACATGTTTAAAATATATAAAGAATTAAATGACGAACTTAATCTAAACTTATTTATAAATGGAAGTTTGTCTCTGTGTGTGTGTGTGTGTGTGTGTGTGTGTGTGTGTGTGTGTGTGTGTGTGTATGTGTGTGTGTGTGTGTGTGTGTCCGTTACCTATAGACTCCGAAACGGCTGAACCGATTTTTTTGAAAATTTACACAGTTGTATTATAAGCGTCTGCGAGTGTTCTTAGCCAGGTTTTGTGTCGAGGTACTCCCAATAAATATCGAAAATCGATAATCGAAAAAATCGGGTTATAGAAGGAGTGATCCGATTTTAATCAAATTTGATACACTCATAGACAAAGAAGTTTCAATGTTGCAGTTCTTACAATAGTGAAGAAAGTTGATAATATATATATATATATATATATATATATATATATATATATATATATATATATATAAGGCAAGATGTTTGTGTGTGTGTCTGTTTATCTGCCTGTATGTCTGTATTTTTTTTCAGCCAGGACAGGAAACGAATTCAGCAGATATACAAAGATTGAAATGGGCGTACAAAAGTATGTGTCTTTTCACCGGATCTTTTCAACTTGTACAAAGAGAACTATTCTGAGGACCCTTGAAATTATGCCAGGATTCGTCATTGGCGGTCATAATCTGAACATAAGATATACAGATGATACTGTGCTCATATCCGACACGGAAAGGAAACTACAAGACCTCCTAAAAAAGGTAGATGAAGAAAGTCGAAAGAAAGGACTACAAATAAATTATAAGAAAACCGAATATATGGTCATCAGCAAACAGAGGTGCCCAAAATATCACTTACATGTTGGGGATACTAAAATCAAGCAAGTGCAAAGATTTAAGTGTTCTAACAGAAAACGGAAAATGCAACACTGAGATCCGAAGACGAATTAGCATGGCCAAGAAAGCATTTCTGAAGCTGAGCAAAGTATTACGAGTCAGGAAAATTTCGCAGTGAATGTGGGACAATATCCTCAAAGATGAAGGAAAAGCTTGAAGCAACTGAAATGTGGTTCTACAGAAGCATGCTGTGGATATCATGGATCGAGTATGTGCGCACTGATGAGGTTTTAGAAAGGATGGAAATGAAAAGGAAATTAATACTGAACAGGAAAAGATAGCTGAAATTCCTGGAACAAGGGATGAAGAAGGAAACCTTGGAGAATCTGATACTCACAGGTCAGATAGAGGAAAAAAGAGACAGGGGAAAGCAGCGAATAACATATTGACGGCCCTGAGCAGGTGGATTGCAGAGCAGGGTTTGGGTAGTGTAACAGGAGAAAGCGTGCTAAGAGCGACCAGAGATAGGGAGACATGGAAAGTCATGATCGCCTACGTCCTGAAGGAACATAGAAGAAGAAGAATAAACAAATAGTTTTAAAAAAATAGCTCTCCATCAATTGCCAGTTCTTATATTGTCTAAGTTTATTAGGGTCCCATGTGTTTCTTTTTTGTTTTCTTTATATAAGTTTAACTTTCGTCCAGGCATTAAATATTGCTGTCACATCTTGTCTGGTGCTCCTGAAAAATATTTAAATTCGAGTGGGCCCGTGCTGTCAAAAATCGATGACAACAGATATATATCGAGTATCTTACATTAAAACACAAGATATAAAACAACCCAAATCCTTGAGCGTGACAGGAACGAAGTATTTGTAAGTCAGTCGATTACGCAATCTTCGTTTCAACCTTTCTATCTTCAGGTGTATATATATATATATTATTCACGACATTGCAAAAAATAAAATAAGGCACAGTTAAAGAGAAAACACGCGGCAATAGTTTATAACTAGTAGTAAAATTTAATAATTGGTATTAAAAAGAATAAACTGAGCTGACGCTGCCTCGCTATCGTCTCATTCTCTCCATAAGCGTCACAGAAGGTATATATATATATATATATATATATATAAAACGAAAACTCTACACATCAAATATACCTATAACGACCAGACATATACGTGTATTTTAATACTAATAAATAGTTACGCAAGTATGCTAATAAACCTCACATATACTCACAAAATATGCATATATTTAAATACTTATCCACCCACACATACATATGCATACATTCACACACTGTATGTATGCGAATGTGCGAACACAATATTTATATGTGAATATGAATAGATGTGTGTATGTGTATTTGTATGCAAAGACACATTTGTATGTACATATGTGTAGGTATGTACATTTGTGTATATGTATGTGTATTCATGTAGAGGTATGTTCATATGTAGGGATATATGTGTATACGTATTCATGCACTTGTGAGTGGGTGTATAATGGTTTGATAGTCACTCATTCTGACCAATGAAATTCTTTTCCCTGGCCGTGGTGATCCTTACCCGAAATAAGGCCAAATATTTCTATTCTGGGTCATGTTGATTGAAATGAAGAAGTTCATAGAAATGGATTATGATTTATAACCACTTTAGATGATGTGTCGAGTTTCTTTTATAGATATGATATTGCTCTGGATAACATCCATTGAGCTGTCTATGCAGATTTATCGCTTATAATTTTATGTAGGTCTTTTTTAACTATCCTTGACAACATTATCTATCTATCTATCTATCTTTCTATCTATCTATCTATCTATCTGTCTGTCTATCTATCTGTCTGTCTGTGTGTGTACTCGTGTGCGTGTGTGTACTAGTGCGGGTATATTTTTTTTAATCATATCACACCGAGCAAGGCGATAACGCCACTGATGTGCAGGGGGCTACGTAATAGTGAAAAGATCGGAAAAGAGAAAGCCGGAAACCTTATCCTAAACAGGAAACAAGGGATGAGCCTCTTAACCTGTTCTATAGACATGGGTGGAGTGTGAACCGGGCGAAAGATAGATCTATCTACTCCAATTGAAAAAAAAAACAAAAAACAAAAAAAACAGAGTGAGAAGATTGGAAAAGAGAAAACCGGAAACCACATCCTAAACAGGGAACAAGGGATGAGCCTCTTAACCTGTTCAATAGATGTGGGTGGGGTGTGAACCGGGCGATAGATCTATCTACTCCAATTGAAAAAAAACAAAAACAAAAAAAAACAAAGTGAAAAGATTGGAAAAGAGAAAGCCGGAAACCACATCCTAAACAGGGAACAAGGGATGAGACTCTTAACCTGTTCAATAGACATAGGTGGACTGTGAACCGGGCGATAGATAGATCTATCTACTCCAATTAAAGGTCTATATGTATGTATGTATGTATGTATGTATTAGTGTGGGTATGTTTTTTTATATGTACATGTGGGTGTATATACATGTAATTATTTACGTAGTTATAAACAGGCAGGTGTGCAAGGAAAGATTTATATGCAAATAAGTATATAACTTAAGTCCTTTGAAACACCCATACAATTTTTTCTTATAATACTGATGTCACTCCCCGTTAAAGATTTTATATGTATAGCATTATTAATTTATTTTTATTATTAAAGTTTTTAATAATAATAATAATAATTATTATTATTATTATTATTATTAATACATATTTTTAAGTATTATTATTATTATTATTATTAAAAATAATAATAATATTTATTATTATTGTCATTAATAATAATGATAATAATAATATTGTTGCATGTTTTATTTAAAATTATATTTTTTTACTTTTGTTATAATTCTTATCATCTTTAACATTTATATCATACTTGATAATGTTATTGTCATGAAACAAGATTATTATATTTATAAGATGAAGATATTATTTTTGACGTCGAAATTAATCTAAAAATCTAACAATTCAATTCTTCTAGTTAAAATACGGCCCCTTAATTTACAGTCCTGGATTTGAAAATGCCCAACTTGAAGTTCAATCCAAGGTCATCTTATCGTCTGGGATGGAAATGCAGCATTCTAAATACGACATCTGCGTTTAAAAATTAACGCTGTATATCTAACTCCCTCTCCCATCAATTACAGTTTTTACTTCTTTCTCTTCCTCTAAATATTCCTTCCGTCTGGATAAATCTAACCCACTCATTTTTGTAAATGATTTCGGTCTGAGGAGTTGAATATTTTTTTTTTTTGTTAATATTCATGAAATAAATTATCACTGGATTTGTAAATTCGTCCAATTTATTTTCATGTAAAGAGAAACAACAGTTTTAGAATTCCGAGTTCTTCCGGCATTTACTTTTTGAAAAAGTACCCAATAAAACTTATATAGTTTTTTTTTTTATTTGAAATTAATTTAATTTAAATTAAGACACGGAGATTTTTATGTTTCGAAATTTTAGCTCGTCATCAGGCAATGTTGATTTACTGTTGTGAAAATGATTTCCATTTAAATGATTTACATGTAAATCTTTTTCACAGCGATAAATCAATATTGTGTGATGACGAGCTAAAATCTCGAAACAAAGAAATTTCCGTGTTGCAATGTAAATCAAATTAATCTTAAATATAAAAAAAATGTACTTTTAATTATATATATACACATTTATATAATTATGATTAAATTAGATTTTATTTAAATTCAAGATATATATATATATATATATATATATATATATATATATATATATATATATAAATTGAAGAAAATTTTCAAAATTCAAAAATGTCGAATGCACATTTCGACATGAAATCTCTAATAGAGAATTCACGTCTCCTCAGCTACAGAGTTTTATTTCAAAATGAAGAAAAGATCAGTCTATTTTTGGTTTTTACTTTGTAAGTGGGATGTGCACATTTCGACATGAAATCTCTAATAGAGAATTCACGTCATGTGCACATTTCGACATGAAATCTCTAATAGAGAATTCACGTCATGTGCACATTTCGACATGAAATCTCTGATAGAGAATTCAAGTCTCCTCAGCGACAGAGTTTTATTTCAAAATGAAGAAAAGATCAGTCTATTTTTGGTTTTTACTTTGTAAGTGGGATGTGCGTTGTGGTACAGTGGATATCGGCTCGGAACGAGAAGCCGGGAGCCGAGTTCGAATTCCAGTTGAATCCATTGTATTCACCAAGCGTGTATCACGTATGGAACTTAACTGACTGATAGATAAAAGATAAGGGAAAGAAGGGAAAGGAGGGAATGTCAAATATCAAATAGAAAACGCTCGATACATGTCAAATACGTTTAACTTTAAAAGGGTTAGGGATTTGGGAATTTAAGGTATATTTAGGGGGGAAACATAAATTTAAATGTAAGATTTAAAATTTTTTTAATTAAGTTTATCTAATTAAAAATATTTTTAGGTATAGACGAGCTAAATAACAAATACAGAAAATTATAAATTTAGAATTATTAAAAATATATATATATGCTAACAAAGGAACCAGTTGAATTCATTGCATTCACTTACGCGCAAATGCCTTTGGGAAAAGTATTAATCCGTCTCTTCCTTCCAGTTATGGGTTAAATAACAGGACAGATTGGGTTCTATAGCCTTGGTCGGCAACCAGTCTACCGCGGAAAACAATGGCAACCTACTGCGGGATAATCTTCTGCCCAGTCAGTCATGTCTCTTTCGAGACATGATCGCCCAAGAGTGCTTCACGTATGGCACTTAACTGACTGACAAACTACAAGCTACTACGAAATACTACAAAATTGTACATTTTCTTTCGACATTGAAAAGGCACACTGTTCTTGTAATTTTATCAAAATAGGTTTATTGAACTTTATCTTTTGGAATTATATAATTTACTTTTATATCCCTTTTTTTCCTTGATAAAATGTTCTTTAAAGTTTTAAAATATAAAGTTCTTTCATATTTAAACTTTTTCTTAACATCGTTCTGATCTTTATGCTCGCTACTATATATAATTCGCTTCGTTGGTTCAAGAGTTCCTTTGGATTATTGTATTTGATAATAATCAATTTCTCCACCAGGCATAAATTACATCTGTCCCTGAAGTTGTTGGGAGTATTAGCATATTTTATTATCATCCATTTAACCAATGGGGTAAATCCTCCATCCTTTATATCCCAGAAGTATTTTGATAACTGGAAGGAAGTTATC
This sequence comes from Ascarosepion bandense, assembly GCA_037127315.1. NCBI lineage: Eukaryota > Metazoa > Mollusca > Cephalopoda > Sepiida > Sepiidae > Ascarosepion > Ascarosepion bandense. The sequence goes on from JBBBDQ010000152.1 coordinate 1,377,124, forward strand.
AAAATACGACTGGGATATAAAGGATGGAGGATTTACCTTCAGTTATGGGTTAAATAGCAGGACAGATTGGGTTCTATAGCCTTGGTTGGCAACCACTCTACCGCAGAAAGCAATGGCAACCTACTGCGGGATAATCTTCTGCCCAGTCAGTCATGTCTCTTTCGAGACATGATCGCCCAAGCGTGTATCACGTATGGCAATTAACTGACTGACCTATGTTTACATTGGATGATTAGAATTAACATTAATAGAAACTGGGGATTATTTCTTTTTTGGCATGGTTTAAAGGTATTATTGGACAGGTTGAAGCTAATGTCTAAAAAATTAGATTCGATGAAATTTCGATTTTAAAACCTAGAAATTTAAATACTCTAATAATTTTTTTCTTAATTCTCGATGTAAAAGGGCCGTTACTGTTAGGGATATACATAAGCCCATCATCTTGGTAAACACCTACTTGATTTGGATCAACAATTCTACCGAGAGTATATATATATATATATATATATATATATGTAATGAATTATTTTGGACATTATTTTTACCGATACTAGTATTTATATACTCGTCTAAAGATATATAAAGAATTTATTAAGCTGATCATTTTAGTTGTAAATTGTATATCTCCGCTTCATTGAATTTCAGTTCATTGTTTTAAATAATGTCCAAAATAATTCATTACAAATTCTCGGTTGCTTATAACCAAGTTTCGTTAAATTTCGTTAATTTCCGTAACATGTTTTATATATATATATATATATATATATATATATATATATATATATATATATATATATATATATATATATCCCAATCAGATCAGCGATTTGTGCAGAATCATGAGCTCCCATTGGGACATCAAAGCTATTGTTAATACTTTTTGTCCAGGTAGAATCATTGTATACTAGCAAGGAATCTTTAGAGGTTAAAATTATTTCAATTTCATTATTGGAAATATTAGTAAAGAATTTTGCATAATTTAAACGACTAATTAATAAATCATATTATTATTTTATTATATTTTTCATAACTCTTTATATATTATTATTATTATTATTATTATTATTATTATTATTATTATTATTATTATTATTATATTTTATTATTACTAATATTTAGGATTATTATATTTTTAAAATTCTTTTATTATTAGTAGTATTTTATTTATTTTTATATATTGCATTTTTTATGTTATTATTACTACATTTATAATATAATACTACTACTAGTATTTATATTATATTTTGTATTAAAAAGTAGAATTTACCATTTATTTTTATACCGTAGCTACAACCCATTATCTTTAAAACAAAAATTAATGTTAAATTTCCACGTCATGTTTTTCAAAGAAAACAGACGAATTGCAATTCTGGTTAATACTCTCGCTTTCATTAACGTATTACCTTTGTCTAGTAAGTGATCGTCTTTCCTCACCTTGGTCTTAAAATAGACATTTTGATCGGTGTCATTGTCGTTCTATTACTATTCAGATGATATTTGCTTCCGAGAGATATTTCGAATCCACTGTTATATTAAAATATTATCATGAAAATATATTGAGCAAAAGGCGATATATATAATATTTTTTTAAATCGTATCACCCCGAGCAAGGCGGTAACGCCACTGATGTGCAGGGGACTACGTAATAGTGAAAAGATTATAAAAGAGAAAGCCGGAAACCACATCCTAAACAGGGAACAAGGGATGAGCCTTTTAACCTGTTCAATAGACATGGGTGGAGTGTGAACCGGGCGATAGATAGATCTATCTACTCCAATTGAAAAAAAAAAAACAAAGTGAGAAGATTGGAAAATAGAAAGCTGGAAACCACATCCTAAACAAGGAACAAGGGAGGAGCCTCTTAACCTGTTCAATAGACATGGATGGAGTGTGAACCGGGCGATAGATAGATAGATCTATCTACTCCAATTGAAAAAAAACAAAAAACAAAGTGAGAAGATTGGAAAAGAGAAAGCCGGAAACCACATCCTAAACAAGGAACAAGGGACGAGCCTCTTAACCTGTTCAATAGACATGGATGGAGTGTGAACCCGGCGATAGATAAATAGATCTATCTACGCCAATTGAAAAAAAACAAAAACAAAGTGAGAAGATTGGAAAAGAGAAAGCCGGAAACCACATCCTAAACAGGGAACAAGAGATGAGCCTCTTAACCTGTTTAATAGACGTGGGTGGAGTGTGAACCGGGCGATAGATAGATCTATCTACTCCAATTGAAAAAAACAAAAAAAAAAACAAAGTGAGTAGATTGGAAAACAGAAAGCCGGAAACCACATCCTAAACAGGGAACAGGGGATGAGCCTCTACACCTGTTCAATAGACGTGGGTGGAATGTGAACCGGGCGATAGATACCAGGAGTAATCAGCGATTCATAGACACGATTGAACGTCTAAAGATATATAAAGGGAAAGAATTTATTACGCTGTTCATTTTAGTTGTAAATTGTATATCTCCGCTTTATTGAATTTCAGTTCATTATTTTAAGACTGTTTTTATATTGCATCTCACTATTAAAACCTTCTAATAACTGGCATCATTTTTGACAGCACGTCTACTCTAGCAATATAATATTATTTATTCATTACTTTATCTATCATCTTAACAGATATTATTATAATAATAATTTACATATCAAACGGCTATGTTTACACCAACGTCGCCTATATATTTACATTACCATCATTGTTTACTACCTGATTAGACACTGTTCTTTAAAAAAAAAAAGAATGTAAAATATATATACATATATATAGACATCCGCAAATAGATCTGTTTCGCTGTGTCACAGCTCATCAGTACGGTGAGACAACCGATTGCTTCTTGTCAGGATTGAAACCCAACCGAATTGACATTAATCGGTGATTCGACTTCTGAGCTATGGACGCTCGGTAGAGGAAGGCGAACTTTAGCATTTTATATACAATGTAAACACATACCAGTAACCGAGAGTGTTCAAATTCGTTACTGACTAGCTACTCTTTTTTTTAAGTCTAGCATTCCTCCTTCATAGTCATCCGCAGACAGATCTGTATCACAGCTCATCAGTACGGTTAGACATTCGATTGCTTTTAGCCATGATTGAAACCCGTCCCAATTGACATCAGTCGGCGATTCTACCTCTGATATATATATATATATATATATATATATATATATATATATATATATATTAACAAGGAAAATATAAAGATTCGATGGCGTTTTATTAAGATCTAAAAAAAGACAACCGTTTCTGCCCAGAACTTTATTAAGTCTTAAATGTAAAATTTTAGGCATAAAAGGTGAAATGGGAATTGTGAAATGGGCATAAAAAAAACTTTAGAGATACTAGAGCCTAATAATACTAAGTCCCAAAAGCATTCTCTTTGCTTGCAGAGAGCAGGCCCCTGGGACCTTATGTAAATGGACTCTAGCACCTTAAGATGAAAGAGAGTGCGACCTAACCAGAATGGAAAAATTATCAAATTATTAGGAAAGAGGCCTAGAGTAAAATCAGTCGGTCGCTCTATGCAACACGTGTGGGAGGGAAACTGCAGCATAATGTGGCCTCAAAATTTTCCACCAGAGGTTCATGCTGGGACACCCATCCATACGCGACATGGCGCTACTTATAACACCGATATTATTCAACTGTTGATCAGAGCAGCCTCTCATGACGCTACGCACGAGTTCGGGCTCCTAAGTACCAGTCGGTATCAGCAACCAGGAAACTGCCAACCCGGTATCCTCAGAACGAAAAGACGTTGCCACCATCCACAAACACTGTAAAATACTTGCGACAGCACTAGGACTAGGACCAGAGGAGAGAAAAGGAACCTGGAACATCTCCCTAAATAGGAAACAAGGCGTGCGCCTCTACTCCTGTTTAAAAGAAGAGGGAGGAGTGTAAACCTGGCAATAGAAGGGTCTAAATACTCCAATTAAAAAACAAAATTAAGTTTTAACTTATACTAAGTCCGAAGAAGCCTTCTAAGGCAATATTTTTACAGTACCAACCCCCAATGCCCGTTAAGGAAAATACAAGATAAACGAAGAGCCTTTGAAAGTGCTGACTCATTTTTTAAATAAATATAACCACCGCTATGAAAAGGATAATATATAAAATGTGTTGTACAGTAGGGAAATAAAATACATTCTCAAAATAAAAAAACACCCAAAAGAAAACAATAATAAATAATATATATATATATATATATATATATATATATATATATAGATTAAAAAATATATATTGTTAATTTTTTTTTTGTTTATAACTGAATAATACCAGTACACAGTAGTATTAAGAAGGGCTCAATACTTATATATTCTAGAGCTTTTAAATATTTTCCATTTGCGAAAGTAACTCTTTTCCAAATGAATACATATATATTCTTGTGTAGTGATACTATGCTTTTATAAACCATTGTAAGAACCATCACAATATAAAGCTCTACGTTGTATCGAGCACTCTTTATAAAAGTAAATGCATGAAAAGTGGGTTTAAAACCTACGTGTCCTATAACTTCCTTACAATATATATATATATATATATATATTATAAATATTTCATTTCATGAACAAATAGACAAGGGCAGAAATTATTTAAACTGTCCGTATTGTTGTCATATTCCCGAAGTTTCGGCCATTGTACGCTTATACCTTCTTCACTTATATATCCACATTGGGCTAACCAATAGGGCAGTCTGTGCTCTCTAGCACTGACTGGCAACCAGTCAAGGAATACAAACCCTCTGAATTCAAAACCTATTTAGAGATTTCATGACAAACTCTGTAGCAGTTCTAAGTGTTCTGTTCTTCCTAAATTTCCGGTTGTTTCTGCTGAGGCCTTCACCACTAAAATCAAAACATATGTGCGGGTAGCTTGGCTCTTTTAAGAACTGAACTTTTGGACCTTCATACGTCGAAAAACCAACGGGCTCAGCATGAACATATATAATTATTGTATACTTGGGCAGCAACCTTTCTTTCAAACATCTTTTATTAAATATGGCCAAAAAGATAGATTTAATTCATTTATAAACTTATTTTTCCAGCATCCTTACATTTTTTAGGTTTTCCCGTACGAAACCTTTCAATAATGTTTATTGGATTAGTTTTCTGGTTATATCAACCTTACCTCCAGTAGATTTATGAATTATCATCAGCCCGTCGTCCCTATACAGTCCTATCCTGCTCGTTTCTATTTCCTTATGTGCAGTTAAGTTGTACAGTAAGAATAATCTAATCAGATCCGAAGCCTCTGCGGAATCCAGGGCACCCATAGATAAATCAAAGTTCTCTTTTGAGTTCTTAGTCCACTGTTCGTTGTCGTGGATTATAACTGATTTCCTGCAGTTCAGGATAATTTTGATTTCATCCTCTGTGATGTCTGAATAGAAGTCCGCGAATTCCAGTGCGAGACCGAATAGGTTCTCCGAAATTGATGGGTAGAAATCCACAATGTCAAACTGTAAAAGGTGGCCTTATTTTTTCCCCCAATTTTTTTTAACCACTCGACTACGTCCACCGTACCTTTCCACTGCGTTAGTTTAACTTTATTTTTTATCTGCTGGTTGACCCTCTCTAATATTGTTTTACTTATCCTACCTATTTCGGATTTTGTGGGGTTTATTATCCTTGCAGGTTACTGATGATAATTGATAAATCTACTGGAGGTAAGGTTGATAAAAGCAGAAAACTAATCCATAGAATCTTCAAATCTGTTGGCCTTAACGTAGTGATTAATCACAGTATCAAACAAGTAGACTTCCTTGACATAACATTAGACCTAGTATCGTACACATTCCAACCTTACATGAAAAACAACGCCAACCCAATAGATATAAACCCCAACTCTAATCACCCACCATCCATTATTAAGCACATCCCATCATCGGTAGAACGTCGCATTAACACGCACTCATCCAGTAAAAAAATATTTGATAAGCACAAGGTAATTTATAATAAAATCCTTAAGTAAAGCGGGTATAAATCATCAAAAATTAGCTTTGTAGAAAAATTCAAAAGTCCAAAAGGCAAAAATAGAAACAGAAAAATAATATGGTATAACCCTCCCTTCAATCAATCAGTTAACTTCAAGCTGGGGCATAAATTCCTTAAATTAATAGAAAAGCACTTTCCCAAAAATAACCCTCTGAGCAAAATCTTCAATAAAAATACCATAAAATTAAGTTATACCTGTTCCAATGATCTAGAAAAAATAATAAAAATGCATAACACCAAAATATTAAAACTTCACAGCAAAATTAAATCCAACACTAATACAAGTTCGTCCCGTGACAACAACCTCTGTAACTGTAGAAACCCCAATCAATTCCCCATGACCAATAAATGTCTGACGAAATCTCTGATATATATGTGTTCGATCTCACCCATAGAAAATCCTAAAGAGGAAAAAATATATATTGGGAATACCATGAACGTATTTAAAAAGCGCTTTTACAATCACCTTTCATCCTTCAATAACAAAGAAAAACAAAACATGACGTCTCTCCAAATACTTTTGGAAATTGAAAAACGAAAATAAAACACCTCAGGTTTAATGGAAAATCCTCAAACAAGCAAGAAGAGCAAAATCTATAAAAGAACCATGTTTTCTTTGCCTTTAAGAAAAAATAGAGATCCTTAAATATATAAATAGTAACAAGCTTTTAAACCACAGGCACGAAACCACAGTAAACTGTAAACACATTAGGGACCTAACCCTACAATCATGCTAGGAAATACTAGGAATTTGATTAGATATTCTTATTATAAAAGACTAAAAATGCTACAGAAAAATCGATCTAATAAACCCCTAAAGTAAGGTCTAATACCCACAACAACATCTAAATAAATATAATGTAAAATTAAAAGAAATAAACAGGCTCCAAAACTATAATCTATAATCTAGGAATAATTAAAAATTAAAGGAAAACAAATCGATCCTCTAAATTCAAAATCAAGATTAAAATATACAAATTTAGATAAATTATAAAAAACTGATAAAATACAAATTTACATTTGCCCTCTAAAAAATACAATTTTTTATTTTTTATAAATAACCTCGCCTAAATACAAAACAATCCACACTTAAATAGATCAAATTACGAAAATCTACAACACAGTTTAATATTCCAAAGGAAAAAAATAGCTCTCAAATTAAAAAAGAATAAAAACAAAATAGCTCCCAAATTAAAAAAGAATAAAAAAAATTAAAAGGAAAAAATCGATCCTCTAAATTCAATATTAAGATCAAATATACAAATTTAGAAACATTATAAAAGCTGACAAAATAGAAATTTGCATTTACTTCCGAAAGAATGCAAGTTTAGACTTTTTAGAAATAACTTTGCCTAAATACAATAATACCTGAATAAACACCCCGATCCCGCTAAAATAAAAAAATAAAAAAATATAAAAAACAAAAATAAAATACAAAATATGCCGTACTGAAAAAATCAAAATTAAAAAGGAAAAACACCCCACCCCTATTACGTCTATCTAAGGAACCCTAAGAAAAACAGCCTCGCCACTAAATGAAAGAGAATAAATAAAACTTGTCTGGTAACAACAGACACAAATAAATCAAACAGTAGCTAAGCAAGACGCCTAAAAATTCTTAAGGTCAACAAACAAGATAAGTTCCCAATCACACACACATAAACCCCACGCAAACACACAAAATCTCTGCGAAATTCTAACCAAAAGATATACCCGACCGATAAAAACGTACACTCCAACAGATAATAACATTAATCAACAATTTAGCACTTACACACCAGACTCTAACAGACAACACAAGACACATTCCCTTCATTATCAATAACCCCAACCAACCTCCCACAACAACAATGAACCAAATATAGGGAGCAGACGAATTCAGTTTTGCTTTTACCTCCCGAAGAAACGTTGGGCACCCAACATTGAAACAAACATAAGATTGTCGAGGACATATATTAAAAAATAATCTACAAGTTCTAAAACATAATTTATAATATATATATATATATATACAAACACATGTTTAAGTGTGACTCTTAGTTTATTGCAGTTACAATAGAATGTTTATAGTTTACCCCTGAAGATAATTTTACAAAAGGTCAAATGTAATTAAGTTAGAATAAAGAAAAAAAAAACAAAAAAAAAAACTACGGCGTCATCCTTGATAAATTCCATCTTACCAACCGGAAACTAATTCTTCTTCTTCTTCTTCTTCTTCTTCTTCTTCTTCTTCTTCTTCTGCTTCTTCTTCTTCTTCTTCTTCTTCTTCTTCTTCTTGTGTCAAGTGCCTTCAGGACGTAGGCGATCACGAGCTTCCACTTGGCTCTGTCTCTTGTTGCTCTCAATATTTTTTCTCTTTGTATCTTTTCCAAACCCCGCTCCGTCAGACATTTGCTCAAATCTATCAAGTAGGTCACGCGCTGCTTTTCCCTGTCTTTTTTTTCCCTCTATCCTTCCTGTGAGTATTAAACTCTTCATGCATTTCTTCCTCATTACGTGTTTCAAGAACCTCATCTGTCTCTTCCTGATGTTTTCTTCTCGTTTGCATCCTCTCCAACACCTCATTGCTGCTCACGTGCTCCGTCTATAGTATCCTCAGCATCCTTCTGTAAAACACATTTCTCCTGCCTCAAGCCTCTCCCTCATTCTTAATGAGATTGCCAAACATTCACTTCCATACAGAAGGGCAGATATCACACAGCAGTTCAGCACTTTTTCTTTGTTTCCAATGAGATTTTTATGTCTTAGTACTCTGGTTAGCATTTGAAATGCGTCCTTGGGCATGCCAATGCCTCTTCATGTCGCACTTTCCATCCTCTGTCAGAACGCTTCCTAGATATTTAAATTTCTCTACTTGTTTTATTTTAGTTTCTTTTACTTGTAATTAGCATATTGAGCTGATGACCATACATTCAGTTTTCTTGAAGAATATGCTCAGTCCTTTCTTCTCGCTTTCATTTGCTACCTTCTGTAGAAGGTCCTGCATTTTCCTTTCATTGACTGCTATCAGCAATGTATCATCCACGTATCTGATATTGTTGAGATTGTAGCCGCCAATAACGAATTCTGGTATGGGTTTTATTTTTCTTATAATTGCTTCGCTATACAGGTTGAATAGATCTGGCAAGAAAACACATCCTTGTCTTACGCCATTTTCTATTTTTGCATACCTGCTGAGTTCACTTCCTATACGTACACAAGCGGTTTGCTGCCTATATAGATTCTTGATTATCTTAATGTCTTTCCGAAAATGTCAAGGTTGTCGAGCATCAAGTCTTTGAGGCGTACTTTGTGAAACGCCTTTGCGTAGTCTATAAAGCACAGACACGTAAGCAACGAAGACAAACGTAAGGAAAATGGAAATAAATAGTTATTAAGAATCAGCAAGAGACCGCTGAAATTTCTATTTCAGCTTGGAGAATTTGACACTCAAATGAAATATGATAGTAAGAGAGACTAGGGAAGACAAAGAGTAATCTACTAGACGAACTTATGTGAATGGATGGCCGAACGCAGGGTAGGAGGGATGGCAAAATATAGGAAGTTGTGGTGAGCCATGATCGCCCACGTCCTAAAGAGGACAGATCACATAGAAGTAGTAGTAAATATTTTAACCCTTGTATACTCACCTGTTTGTATTTGAAGTTGGGTATAACTCTTCTTATCTCTGGCTAAACTATCATTGTTTGAAATATTATCTACAGACGTATTAAATAAATGAGTGGAAGCGTTTGCTTGTCACAAACGAGAGCATGTGCCATCTGGTCATTCAGACTGGCTAATGGAGCTTGATGAATCACCTACGGCTCCAGATAGCCATCTTGGACGAGAGTAGAAAATGTGCCGCCGCCGAGGCTGCTGCTGCTGCTGTTGCCGCTACTCGTCATAAATTGGTTACACAGCTCTTCACGATTCTCGCCTGGTGGACTTTGAGAGGGGAGACTAAAACCAACAAGAGAGAAGCAAAAAAAAAAAAAAATCAAAAGAAGCAAAAAAGAAAGGCAAAAACAACAAAAATCTGACAAGACTACTTGCCATCACAGACAATCAAACATTTTTAGCTGTGCTTTTTTAAAAATTTTGTTGTTTATCTTTTTATCTTTTCTTTTCATTAAGCAAATGTACCTCACTTCTAAATGTTTGACAATGGGCGCGTCCTTTACAAAAAATAATCGAACAATTAGAAAATATGAGAAGATATTTGTCTTTCTTTCTTTCTTACTTTCTTTCTTTCTTTCTTTCTTTCTTTCTTTCTTTCTTTCTCAATGAAACCAGCGTCTCTGATGTCTGTCATTCCACGTGATCAAAATGAAATAAACTATTACATATAAAGTCCGCGGTTTCTTTCTTTCTTTCTTTCTTTCTTTCTTTCTTTCTTTCTTTCTTTCTCAATGAAACCAGCGTCTCTGATGTCTGTCATTCCACGTGATCAAAATGAAATAAACTATTACATATAAAGTCCGCGGTTTCTTTCTTTCTTTCTTTCTTTCTTTCTTTCTTTCTTTCTTTCTTTCTTTCTTTCTTTCTTTTACTGAAACCAAACAACGTTTCCAAAATTTCTTTTTCTGTTTTTATCATGACCAACAATGGAATATTCCATTGTTTACAAATTACTGGGCGAGGATTGGTTTCTTTCTTTCTTTCTTTCTTTCTTTCTTTCTTTCTTTCTTTCTTTCTTTCTTTCTTTCTACGCCTTTCCTTTCCTTTCTTTTTCCCACAGAAACACAACAACGTATCTGGTATGTCTTTTCTGTCTTTCATTAAGTAATGATTGGACGTTTCTTTCTTGCTTTCTTTTTTGCTTTCTTTCTTTCTTTGATATTTATTGATTCTTTTATTTCTTTTATCAATCACTAACGACATTTTTGTGACGATGTAAAGAATGTTCAGTGCATTAGTGTTTTCCTGGCTTTTTCGTATCTGATATTCTTTAAAAAATCGTTGTAATTCTTAAGAAACGGTAACACCGGCTGTTGTCAATGTATTGTCAACCTAAACAAAAGAATTTTATTTTCTTGTTAATTGATTTTTATACAGGAGAGACTTTTTTTAAAAATTTTAATAGTCGAAATCCACAATCAATGCAACAAAGATAAAACAATAACATTTATTTTTTACAAATATAATCGAACAGAAAAACTTTATAATTATTATAAGCGCCAACTCAAGGTCAGTCAGTCAGTTAAGTGCTATACGTGATACACGCTTGGGCGATCATGTCTCGAAAGAGACATGACTGACTGGGCAGAACATTATCCCGCAGCAGGTTGCCATTGCTTTCTGCAGTAGATTGGTTACCGACCAAGGCAAAAAGAACCCAATCTGTCCTGCTATTTAACCCATAATTGGAAGGAAGAGACGGGTTAATACCTTTCCCAAGGGTATTTGCGCGTAAGTGAATGCAATGGATGCAACTGGAATTCGAACTCGGTCTCCCCGGTTTCTCATTCCGAGCCGATATCCACTGTAGCACAACGCACAACGCAAGGTAAGATGTTTTAAAAGACTATAGAGAATGAATCATCTGTATGAACTATTTATAAGATTTCAGAACTCCTATCGGCGTCGCAATATCGACTAATCGACGTAGTCATTGTCATGATAAAGCACTTTTAGTTAATAGTTAACAAGAAACTTTCATTTCTTATCACGTGTACCAGCAATTTTAACTATTTATTTTTAATTCTAATCATAAGAGTCTTTTTTGTTCCCATTTTCTTCAAATATTTATTGATGTTCCGATGTTCTTTTCAAGGTAATTTCAGTATCCTTCAGTAAATACCTGTATATATGTTACTTGAAGCTTTCTCTTCATCTGTGAGGAGATTGTCCAGCATTCACTGCCACATAGGAGGACTGATATTACATAAGGGTTCAGGACTCTTTCTTTGTAGAATCACATTTCTGTTGCTTCAAGTCTCTTCTTCATCTGTGAGGAGGTTGTCCATCATTCACTGCCATATAGGAGGATTGATATTACATAACAGTTCAGAAGTCTTTTCTTTGTAGAATCACATTTCTGTTGCTTCAAGTCTCTTCTTCATCTGTGAGGAGGTTGTTCATCATTCACTGCCATATAGGAGGATTGATATTACATAACAGTTCAGGAGTCTTTTCTTTGTAGAATCACATTTCTGTTGCTTCAAGTCTCTTCTTCATCTGTGAGGAGGTTGTCCATCATTCACTGTCATATAGGAGGATTGATATTACATAACAGTTCAGGTGTCTTTTCTTTGTAGAATCACATTTCTGTTGCTTCAAGTCTCTTCTTCATCTGTGAGGAGGTTGTCCATCATTCACTGCCATATAGGAGGATTGATATTACATAACAGTTCAGGAGTCTTTTCTTTGTAGAATCACATTTCTGTTGCTTCAAGTCTCTTCTTCATCTGTGAGGAGGTTGTTCATCATTCACTGCCATATAGGAGGATTGATATTACATAACAGTTCAGGAGTCTTTTCTTTGTAGAATCACATTTCTGTTGCTTCAAGTCTCTTCTTCATCTGTGAGGAGGTTGTCCATCATTCACTGTCATATAGGAGGATTGATATTACATAACAGTTCAGGAGTCTTTTCTTTGTAGAATCACATTTCTGTTGCTTCAAGTCTCTTCTTCATCTGTGAGGAGGTTGTCCATCATTCACTGCCATATAGGAGGATTGATATTACATAACAGTTCAGGAGTCTTTTCTTTGTAGAATCACATTTCTGTTGCTTCAAGTCTCTTCTTCATCTGTGAGGAGGTTGTTCATCATTCACTGCCATATAGGAGGATTGATATTACATAACAGTTCAGGAGTCTTTTCTTTGTAGAATCACATTTCTGTTGCTTCAAGTCTCTTCTTCATCTGTGAGGAGGTTGTCCATCATTCACTGTCATATAGGAGGATTGATATTACATAACAGTTCAGGAGTCTTTTCTTTGTAGAATCACATTTCTGTTGCTTCAAGTCTCTTCTTCATCTGTGAGGAGGTTGTCCATCATTCACTGTCATATAGGAGGATTGATATTACATAACAGTTCAGGAGTCTTTTCTTTGTAGAATCACATTTCTGTTGCTTCAAGTCTCTTCTTCATCTGTGAGGAGGTTGTCCATCATTCACTGTCATATAGGAGGATTGATATTACATAACAGTTCAGGTGTCTTTTCTTTGTAGAAGCACATTTCTATTGCTTCAAGTTTCAAGGTAAGACGTTTTAAAAGACTATAAAGAACGAATCATCTCTATGAACTATTATTAAGATTTCAGAACTCCTATCGCCGTCGCAATATCGACTAATCGACGTAGTCAGTGTCATGATCAAGCACTTTAAGTACTACCCCCCCAAGACCCCAGCAAGAGAATCCAAAAATCTTTATATTATTTAAATGTAAGTACTTTAATCTTTCGTTGAGCTATATCTGTGTTTATATTTAGTTAGAGGTGGGACGTCAGGCGTGGGAAATCACTTTCCTTCGTTAATTAGTAACTTAGTGCCATACGTGATACACGCTTGGGCGATCATGTCTCAAAAGAGACATGACTGACTGGGCAGAAGATTATCCCGCAGTAAGTTGCTATTGCTTTCTGCAGTAGATTGGTTGCCGACCAAGGCTATAGAACCCAATCTGTCCTGCTATTTAACCCATAACTGGAAGGAAGAGGCGGATTAATATCTTTCCCAAGGGTATTTGCGCGTAAGTGAATACAATGGATTCAACTGGAATTCGAACTCGGCTCCCCGGTTTCTCGTTCCGAGCCGATATCCACTGTACCACAACGCACAACTCAAGGTAAGATGTTTTAAAAGACTATAAAGGACGAATCATCTCTATGAATTATTTTTAAGAATTTAGAACTCCTGTCGCCGTCGCAATATTGACCAATCGACGTAGTCAGTGTCATGATCATGCACTTTAAGTACTACCCCCCAAGACCCCAGCTAAAGAATCCAAAAAAATCAGATATATCTTATTTTCTTAGGAGTATACCCATCGATTTCTAGTTCCCTCAGTATTGCCTGGCTGTATAGGTTTAATAAATCCAACAAGGAGACACATGCTTGATTTTTTGCTTATTTATATTTGCGGTTACTTGTTCAATTCATTTTCTCTCCGTAATCAGGTGGTTTACTCACCGTAAATAATCTGTATATCCCAAATAAAGTAAATTTACTCAGCTTTTATTCAAATGCCAACTGCAGAAGCTTCTACCTCCTCCTTATATATGAACTAAGATGATACTACGGAGACTGAAGAAGCCTAACAAAGCACCCAAATTACCACACAAGCAGCTCCTTAACGACTCGGACCAGATGGGAAAATATATGAGAAGTCTGAAAAGAAGACACGAGGAACAAAATGGAAACGGAAACTCGAAATGGAACACACTAAGAGGATTGCAAACAATATTCTCGACATAATACATGATCACAAATAAAATTCTCGACAGAAAACAATGCCAAGACATGGAACGGAATACAGAAAACAATACAAGGAAATAAGGAACTGTTATGGGGAAACACACCAATTCCTCAGATAATGGACTTTCGCTCCTATATTAATAAGAGTTAACAGGAAGTTAACGGGAAAAGTTCTGAGTTCTTGGGAAGTTCATAGGAGTTCTTTAGAGTTCTAATGGAGTTCAGTAGAACTACTAGGAAGTTGATATTTGTTGGCAGTCAGCCGAATACTAAGGAGTCAGCTTTCAATGGAATATTACCAAGTTCCTAACATTTTGAGTGCGTTAAGTCGATTAGCAACTGACATAGCACGATTATAACCTTCAGTGCGAAATCTACTCCACAACAGGAACAAATGCAGACAGGCTAAAGAAGAATGACTCCATGACAAACGTTCAGAAATAGAAAGATTATGTATGACAAAGGAGATATGCATAAAAAATAAGAGAACAGAACAAAAGACATGCTCACCAACAAGATGCATAAAATCCAGGAATGCAACACTCATGTTAGAGAAGAAAATACTTTAGTGATGAGAAGAATATACAGTGTGAAAAAAAAGATACAAGGAACAAACTGGAAACAGAAACTCAAAATGGGACACACTAAGCTTTCATGACAAATGACATCATCCCCAAAAAAAAGAATGTAGAAAGAAAAATAAATGGTTGAAAAATGAGATTTTGGCGTGATGTGAAGGAGACAGAAAACAATGCCAAGATATAGAATGGAATGCAGGAAACTACACAAGAAAATAAGGAACAAATGCAGACAGGCTGAAGAATAATAACTCAATGAAAAATGTGCAGAAATAGAGAGATGACAGGAGATATGCATAAAAAATAAGAGAACAGGACAAAAGACATGCTCATCAACAAGATGCATAAAATCCAAGACTGTAACCTTCATATTAGAGAGAAAAAAAATACTTTAGTGATGAGAAGAATATATCAGAGATCACTTCCACAACATTTAATCTACAACAATGGTGATATACTGGAAGATCTACTCAGATCAATTTTCATAGCACTGCCTCAGGCGCAAAGGAATGTGAACTCCATCAGGAGTCCACATTGAAAGTGAACAACTAGCAATACACAGAAATACAGACAGGCTGGAAATATTAACCAAAGTGGAAGATTCACTGGCCAAATTGAATAGAAACAAAGCAACTGGACCAGATGGTATTGTTATAGAGATGCTGACAGCCTAAGACAATTTCAGCATAGACAAGATTACCGAAATAATAAATTGAATCTGCAGCAGTAATGATATATTGGAAGATCTAAGCATTTTCCTCGAATATTAATATCGCAAGGATTTAGCTGTTGTTCACTCTAACCTTCTTCAGGTTCTTGTCGATTCGGGTAACTTTCAGGGAATTTCAAACTTTTATTGCCTTTCAAGGGATTTCCAAACCTTTATCAGAGTAGTCCCTTCGGGGGAGTACACTGATTCTTTTCCGCTTTCCGTGTCTAGGGATATCTCATCTTGTTCTTATTTAGTACTGCTGTGTCATTGTTTGCACCTGTTTTCACTGAGTCTATGCATACACTGTCCACTTCATGGACTGAATTCACATTTACAATATCACAAGCCCTGTGTATAAGGATAAACTACATCCGGCCTCTGATCAGGGGATCGGTGGGTTTGGGGAGTGGGCAACCACCTCTTAATTGCTGTTGTTACCAGCTCCACCCTAAACCAGCTATGGACAAATAGTGAACACAAAACAAAACACTATGAAAGTATATATTTTATTAGTAAAAATACCAGCAACAGATCAAAATAAATCATGAATGCTAAGTATCATCAACCATGAATTCGATTGTGAAAGCAGAATAATATGGATCATACTTTTATTGCTTCAAAGTTTCTAAGAAAATTAAAATTCGATATTTTATGACACATAGGGAAGTTGATATGCCGTTAAAACAACAAATCAAAATAAATCACCAAATCTGAGTATCATCTACCATGTATTCAATTTTGAAAACAGAATAATATAAATCATATTTTATTACTTCAAAGCTCCTAAGAAAATTAAATTTCGGCATAAAATGACCCATAAACGTGTTGATATGCCGTTCAACAAACAAATCGATCAAACTTTCAAAAAATGTTTATCTCGTGTTAGCAAAATGCAATGAAAGCAAACTCCAGATTAAAATATTTTTGAATAACTAATTTTTAAAAAATCATTTATTTAAAAAAGGGGTTATTTGCCTAAATTTTAAACTGATTTATGAAAGCATTGATCTGTTAATTAAATCCTCGCTGATCAATTAAACCTATTTGATTTCTTTTTTTTTTTTCCAAATATGGTAAAAGGCTGTAGCGAGGAGGCTTTCTGCCAAGATTGTTTTTCTTCTTTTCAATGCCTTATGGCGTGCGAACGGCATTCTTTGGACAAAAGTTCTCTGCCCAGATGACAAAAACGGTTTTAGTTTACTTGCCTTAGCAACGCAGAAGAGTTCCAGATCTTTATCGGTATTAAAATATCAAGCGAGTTCATCTCCATCGTGTTTTAAGATAATTAATTTCAGTCAATTCAATACATTATTATTATTATGTCATTTTTCATCATATTTCGATTTCTGCATTGGTCTCACTACCAACCAAGTCTGCGGGGAGACCTAAGGCAGGTAGTGGCGTGTTGTTATGACTCCATTTCATGTTTTTCTATCCTCCCTATCATCCCCAGCATTACATAGATAACGTTTTCTTTAGTGTGTGGGCTGTACTTAATAATACAATTTTTTGTATATCTCTTAAGCTGGGGTTTCCAGGGATTCTTTCAATGTGTTGTTTTGTTCCATTTTTTATCATTCCAAGTGCACCTACTATCACTGGCACAACTCTTGTTTTCAATTTCCACATTTTTTCTATTTCAATTTCCAGGTCTTTATATTTTGACAGTTTTTCAAATTCCTTGATTGCTATGTTACAATCCGCTGGACAAGCCATATCAATTAATAGACAAGTTTTCTCCTTCTGGTTTTTAACAATAATGTCTGGCCTGTTTGCTTCAATTTTTCTGTCTGTGTAGATGGTGTGATCCCATAGAATGGTTACATCTTCTATTTCTGTAAGCGGTGCTGGATGATGTTCATACCAGTGTTTGTTTACAGCTTTTCCATAATGTTTGCACATTGCCCAATGTAAATATTGCCCAACTCTATCGTGGCGATTTTTATATTCGTTTGGGGCAAGCACAGAACAGCCTGAGATTAGGTGGTCTATTGTTTCTTGGTGTTTATCACAAAACCTGCATTTTGGATCCATATTATTATGCATAATATTTGCCTGAAAGTTTCTCGTGAAAAGACTTTGGTCTTGTGCTGCAAGTATAAATCCTTCAGTTTCAGACTTTAATCCAGATGCACGTAACCATCGATGAGTATTAACTTTGTCAACATTGGATTTATTGGCACGTACTGGATATTGGCCATGCAGAGGTTTGTCTTGCCAGCGCTGTTTCATCTTTTCAAGAGCTTTATCTTTGGCTTTCATTTTCATATTTTTTGCCGCAATAGTTGGTTCTTGGCTACTGTTTTGCTTTTCTACAGAATCTACTAACTGTAATTCTTGTTTGTATTTTTTCTACAGAATCTACTAACTGTAATTCTTGTTTGTATTATTATTATTATTATTATTATTATTATTATTATTATTATTATTATTATTATTAATTTTTTAGAGTGAATTTATATCATTTTTATTTCGGTAGATTTTTATCGTAACTTTACTCGAGTCGTCTGTGTCTCGCCAAAGAGGTTAGAAGTAAATGATAAGTACACAGTGAGATACAAATGCACGTCTAGTCTGGCCAAGTAAAGTCAGTTTAAAGCTCATCTGCTTACAAATCACGCTAAATCAAGTCTAGTTTACTAACTGACGTACGAAGTAAAGATGTGGTAAAAATCTACGAAAATTCAAATGACAGTAAATCTGAGTAAAAAGTTCTTCCTGTAATAATAAAGACCCTTGAATATATATATATATATATATATATATATATATATATATATATATATATTTGAAAAGTGTATGTATATAATTATAAATATCAATATATATATAAATATGCAATTTGTTATTATATATTTATATATTGTTATTTTATATATTATATTGTTTACATATTATATATGCGTGGTACTTATTTAAAAGCGCTCAATATCAGTGATAGAGCAAACATATTCATATAGATAGGTATGAGTTTGTAACCCTGGGTTTCACGCTTTTGCGATCGTCAGACAAACTGACGATCGCAAAAGCGTGAAACCCAGGGTTACAAACTCACACCTACCTATATGAATATATATATATATATATATATATATATATATATAGAGAGAGAGAGAGAGAGAGAGAGACAGAGAGAGACAGAGAGACAATAATGAGGCAACATTGGTTCAGTTCATTCTCTTTACTACCAGTTATTAAACTTTACTACCAGTTATGAAAGCTTTTGTCGCGTATTTGTTCTTTAACAGTGCCTTATCATTTTATTTTTTTATAATTAAGTCGTCGAGTAGTAAAAGAATATATATATATATATATATATATATATATATATATAGTAATTGTTATTATTATTATTATTATTATTATTGCATACTGCAACTTGATAGCTATAAAATCTCGGTGCTAAAACACCATCATCAGGCAGGCGGATGATGATGTATTAGCACCGAATCTTTATGGCTATCAAGCTGCAGTGTGCAACAATAATAGCAATAATAGTAATCTATATACATAAAAGGCAATTTGTGAGTCTGTGTGTGACTGTTCCTTATGCACGCCTACATTTTTTAAGCTACGCCATTCAACCTTTCTAAGGACGCATATCTACAAGGAAGCCAGGTCGACACACACTTTTTGAGTTTAAGTTCAGTAATTTTCCCTTTCGCACTTTTTGGCAAATGGAGCCGATTGTTTACATTTGCTCCGTAAAACATCTAAGATCTGGGATGGTTGCTAGATTACGTCACCGAAATCAAATCACACGTGTCAAAGCCTTTATATTTTAATTTTTATTCCGATGTTTAAAAATTCATTTGGTCAACAAAAATGTGAATATTTTGCCCCGTAATTTTTAAAGGAAAGAAATATTTTAAAAAAATGTTTTTCCAAACAAAAACAAAATATGTAAAAAAAAAAAAAAAAAAAAGGGGCAAATTTTCATTTTAGGACCCGAAAGCTAATATCCCTTCAAATTTTTCCAAAATAGTTTTATTTTCGTGCAAATGTATTGGCTGAACTCAAATCAGCAATCAGATATTGAAGAAACTTTTTTTGATGTTAACGACCAGAAAAAAACCGGACTTCTCGGTCTTTTTGTCAACCATTACCGGTTTAGTGAGAGCCATTCGCGGCAGAATGATTTTAAGTGTAGGAAGAAAATTGGGTCCTGTTTACTTCCTTTACAGAAAAGTCCTTGCAGAAATTAAAACGCTATTTTTTTTTTTTTCGGTACTTAATTTCAGAAGAAAGTTATTGACATTGAAAAAAGTGAGAAAAAAAAAAGAATTATTTGCGTGTGTTTGCGTATATAAGGGATATTAACATTCGGTCTCAAAACGAAAATTTACCATGTCTACATTTTTAAATATTCTTCGAAAATTTCTGAAATTCATTTAGTCAACAAAAAATAAATATTTTCCCCCATAATTTTGAAAGAAACCCAATGTTGTTTACAATGTCACACAAAACATCAATTCAGGTTTACGCAAAACAAAAGAAAATAGATTTTTAATGGAATTTTTGAAAAATTTTTAAACAACAATTTTTTATATAGTTATGTTTTTATATAACTGAGTTTTAAAGCGAGGCGGTGACTACAAACGCTTGGAAATCGCAACACGCTGCATTAATCATCTAATTAAAAAAATATTCTAAGTTGCACGGGCAACGCCGGGCTACTATGCTAGTCTCTAAATATAAAAGGCAATCTGTGAGTCTGTGTGTGACTGTTCCCTATGCACGCCTGCATTTTTTTAGCTACGCCATTCAAACTTTCTAGGAACACATATCTACAGCAAAACCAGGTCGACACATTCTTTTTGTTTGAGTCTAAGTTCAGCAATTTTTCCTTTCGCACTTTTTGGCCAATGGAGCCGATTGTTTACATTTGCTCCGTAAAACATCTAAGATGGTTGCTAAATTACGTCACAGAAATCAAATCAAACGTGTCAAACGTGATTAAAATAATTTTTTCATTAAAAACAAAATGAGCCTTTATATTTAATTTTTATTCCGACAATCTAAAAATTCATTTGGTCAACAAAAAATGTGAATATTTCCCCCCGTAATTTTGAAACAAAAGAAATATTTTTAAAAAAAAGTTTTTTCAAACAAAAACAAAATATGTGAAAAAAAAAGTGCCAATGGCTAATTTAATTATTTAAGTCTTCCTGCAAATGTTTTCTATTCATTTCCAGATCAAAGTACCCCCACCCCCACTTAGAAGGAGACAAAAGTATGACCGGCACTAAAACTATACTTTATACTCCGTTCGAATACTACAGCAGCATGCATTCAATGCCTTCTTCTTAATGCTGAAAATGGTTACAGCAGTTCTTCTTTCCAACATTCAATAAATGATTTCCATCTACTCCTCTCATTGGCATCTTCTCCTACTACTAAAATCTTCTGAGTTGCACGGGCAACGCCGGGCTATCATGCTAGTAATTACTATAAATTCACGCTCTTCTTTTGTATTGAGCACTTTTTAAAGTAAATATCTAACTGCGGAATATACTTACATTAGTTACAATTACTCATAATATTATATATATATATATATATATATATATATATATATATATATATTTTAATTCAGATACTTCAATCCAAGGGAAAAAAGCAGGAAGGTAAATTCCAAAAAACCGGATCCTAATTAATATTAAAAATTTATTTTAATATTAAAAAATGATACAGGAAGAGAGCTCCATGTAATAAAATATTACAGAGCAAATATATATATTAAAAAAGGATTAATTCAAAGATGTTGAATAGCCATTTCGATATGAAGATCCCCACGGGGGACGACACATCACCTCAGCAACAGAAAAAACCTTTCAGAAACTGGAGAAAAATTAGTCTACTTTTCCTTTTTAAATAGATTGCAAAGAAATTAAAAAATAAATAATAAAATAAAATAAAATAAAATAAAAAAAATAAAAATAAAAATAAAGGGAAAGAAAAAGAAAAAGAAAACGAAAAAGAAAAAGAAAAAGATAGAATAAAATCAAATAAATAAGAAAAAAAAAATTGACATCGTCTGGGTTCGCAAAAAAAAGGGGAGAATGTAACTAAAAATTAACAGACAGACGCGTTAAATCGACGTCAGTTTAGGCAACACGGAAAAAAGGTGGTAAGAGAGATAAAAGAAGGAAGGGAGGGTAAAAGAAAGAAACTAAAGAAAAAAATTTTTTTAAATATTACAGACGCTGGACAAATTCAAAAACCTAATTTCCCCAAAACGTTGAAGTATTAGAAAAAGGCCTTTACTTAAAAAGGCATAATTATTAATAAAAGGGAATAAAAAGATATAGGATTTAAAATAAAATTATTTTTTAAAAAATTAGGTCATTTGAAATTAGACTAAATAAAGACAACACTAGGTAAAAAAAAAAAAAAATTAATTACAATTATTATATACATACCTATAGAAGTACACACATACATACATATATATACACACACAATTCTACGAATAAGAATACATATATACACATACACACACATACATTCAATTTATTACACACTTATATACATATATATATATAAATATATACACACATATATATTACACACTTATATACATATACATGCGCATACACACATATATATGTGTGTACACACCTATATACAAAAAATTCATATACACATAATATACATGTGTACACACAC
The DNA here is from genome assembly GCA_037127315.1 of Ascarosepion bandense. NCBI lineage: Eukaryota > Metazoa > Mollusca > Cephalopoda > Sepiida > Sepiidae > Ascarosepion > Ascarosepion bandense. The sequence goes on from JBBBDQ010000152.1 coordinate 1,399,495, forward strand.
ATGCACACACACACACACACACACACACATATATATACATATATATATATATATATACACATACATACACATATTCCATATGCACTCACACACATACATATTAATGAATATTATGAAAAGGAGCATTTAAATAGCTAAAAAATTTTTTTCAAAATTACATATAGCCCACATACATAAATACATATATACATATACATACATATATATTAAAAAGTACATCCACACACAAACATACACATATACATAAAAAAAAAAAATTAAATTTAAAATTAAAATTAAAAATTTTTTTTAAATATTAAAAAAATTATAGAAAAATTTAGAATTTAAAAATTAAAATTTGAAATTAGAAGTTAAAATCCGCCCTATGGCGGCACTTGTTTATAAATTCCCTCCTAAAGTTCAAAAGTAAGTCCTGATGAGGATACTTCAAAATCAGAATCTTCTCCAATAAACACAGACGACACCTATCACGAAAACCCTTAGGGGTACAAGCTGAGCCTATTAATTTCCAGCTGATTATAGGGTCCTGCCCTTCCTCCTTCATTTCCCAGAACCTACGTGATAGTGCCGTCTGGAATCTCTGTTTAGGGTTCGAAAACGAGTACCTGTGATTATAAAGCCTCTGTTTGAAAGAGCCCGCGGACATGCCAATATAGGTCCGGTAATTGTCCTTGTTATTAGATGGAGAAATGCGGGCTTCATAAATTACATGGGTGGATTTACATTTGCCTTGCACCGGGCAGGCATCCACCGAATAAAAAAAATTTTTAATTTTAATTTTAAATTTAATTTTTTTTTTTTTTTTTTATGTATATGTGTATGTTTGTGTGTGGATGTACTTTTTTATATATATGTATGTATATGTATATATGTATTTATGTATGTGGGCTATATGTAATTTTGAAAAAAATTTTTTAGCTATTTAAATGCTCCTTTTCATATTCATTAATATTTATGTGTGTGAGTGCATATGGAATATGTGTATGTATGTGTATATATATATATATGTATATATATGTGTGTGTGTGTGTGTGTGTGTGTGCATGTGTGTGTACACATGTATATTATGTGTATATGAATTTTTTGTATATAGGTGTGTACACACATATATATGTGTGTATGCGCATGTATATGTATATAAGTGTGTAATATATATGTGTGTATATATTTATATATATATATGTATATAAGTGTGTAATAAATTGAATGTATGTGTGTGTATGTGTATATATGTATTCTTATTCGTAGAATTGTGTGTGTATATATATGTATGTATGTATGTGTGTACTTCTATAGGTATGTATATAATAATTGTAATTAATTTTTTTTTTTTTTTTTTTACCTAGTGTTGTCTTTATTTAGTCTAATTTCAAATGACCTAATTTTTTAAAAAATAATTTTATTTTAAATCCTATATCTTTTTATTCCCTTTTATTAATAATTATGCCTTTTTAAGTAAAGGCCTTTTTCTAATACTTCAACGTTTTGGGGAAATTAGGTTTTTGAATTTGTCCAGCGTCTGTAATATTTAAAAAAAATTTTTTCTTTAGTTTCTTTCTTTTACCCTCCCTTCCTTCTTTTATCTCTCTTACCACCTTTTTTCCGTGTTGCCTAAACTGACGTCGATTTAACGCGTCTGTCTGTTAATTTTTAGTTACATTCTCCCCTTTTTTTTGCGAACCCAGACGATGTCAATTTTTTTTTTTTCTTATTTATTTGATTTTATTCTATCTTTTTCTTTTTCTTTTTCGTTTTCTTTTTCTTTTTCTTTCCCTTTATTTTTATTTTTATTTTTTTTATTTTATTTTATTTTATTTTATTATTTATTTTTTAATTTCTTTGCAATCTATTTAAAAAGGAAAAGTAGACTAATTTTTCTCCAGTTTCTGAAAGGTTTTTTCTGTTGCTGAGGTGATGTGTCGTCCCCCGTGGGGATCTTCATATCGAAATGGCTATTCAACATCTTTGAATTAATCCTTTTTTAATATATATATATATATATATATATATATATATATATCCTCTGTTTTGTAAGAAAGAACGTTGTATATATATATATATTTGAGAGGATTTTATATATATTTTCCAGTACTTTGGAAAAGTATAAAGGCAAAAACTATTTTATCATTTATGAGGCATATTGACAAAAAATAAACAATTTAATTAAAGTAATTTTATTTGATTTACCCAACAAATGCTTCAACAAGAAAAAAATACTTTTTACAAAAAAAATTTAATATTTAGTATATTAGCCTTTTGCTTTGATCACAGCCTTCATTCTGTCAGGCATTGGCATCACAAGCTTCTTCAGTGTATCTAATGGTATCTCCTACCAAGCAGCTTGTATTTGTTCCCAAAGTGTGTCATGCGAACTAACATTAGATTTATCATTTCGAGAGTGGGGAATAAGAAAAAAGTCAGTCATATCCAAGGATAATAGAATAATGAGTAGTTTCAAAATAACTTGTTTAATAGAAAATAGGAAACATTAAATATAACTTTTTTTTAAATATATTTTTTACACCTAGTTTTAAATAATCAATATTTATTAGCAATTTACTTGGTTTTTCACCTTGTATTTGAATTTCAGTGAGGTTTTTAGAAAAATCACCCCTGTCCTTATACTTTTGCACACTACCGCTAGTATATATATATATATATATAATCCTCTCAAATATTTTGTTGTCATTTTTGACGGCAGTGGTACACTCGTTCATAATAATTGTTGACACGTTGACCGTCTAATACAAAATAAGACGAAAGTAAACAGCCACAAATTAAAAATGAAAATGAAATGAAATACCAGTGAAAAATTACGATTGACGGATGATAAATTATCGTCTAAAAAAACAACGAAGACGATACTAAACACTAATCAAAAATTATTAATGGCTAACGATGTATCCATAAAATAACAATGGAAGATGAAAGTAAATACTCGGAAAAATAGTAATAATGTTTGACTAATTTCTAATAAAAAATAAAAGTAAAAATGAATACTAGTCCAAAATTAATAATTACTGATAAATCACCTATTAATAAAATATAAAAAAAGTAAATACTAGTCCAAAATTATTAATGACTGTCAATGCTTATTTAACGAAAAGCGAAGATCGAAATAAACGTTACTCAAAAATGAGTAATAGCAGGTAATTCAATTCAGAAATGAAGTTGAAAGTAATGAAGTAGATAGATCTATCTATCGCCCGGTTCACACTCCACCCACGTCTATTGAACAGGTTAAGAGGCTCATCCCTTGTTCCCTGTTTAGGATGTGGTTTCCGGCTTTCTCTTTTCCAATCTTCTCACTTTTTCAATTGGAGTAGATAGATCTATCTATCGCCCGGTTCACACTCCACCCACGTCTATTGAACAGGTTAAGAGGCTCATCCCTTGTTCCCTGTTTAGGATGTGGTTTCCGGCTTTCTCTTTTCCAATCTTCTCACTTTTTCAATTGGAGTAGATAGATCTATCTATCGCCCGGTTCACACTCCACCCACGTCTATTGAACAGGTTAAGAGGCTCATCCCTTGTTCCCTGTTTAGGATGTGGTTTCCGGCTTTCTCTTTTCCAATCTTCTCACTTTGGTTTTTTTTTTTCAATTGGAGTAGATAGATCTATCTATCGCCCGGTTCACACTCCACCCACGTCTATTGAACAGGTTAAGAGGCTCATCCCTTGTTCCCTGTTTAGGATGTGGTTTCCGGCTTTCTCTTTTCCAATCTTCTCACTTTTTCAATTGGAGTAGATAGATCTATCTATCGCCCGGTTCACACTCCACCCACGTCTATTGAACAGGTTAAGAGGCTCATCCCTTGTTCCCTGTTTAGGATGTGGTTTCCGGCTTTCTCTTTTCCAATCTTCTCACTTTTTCAATTGGAGTAGATAGATCTATCTATCGCCCGGTTCACACTCCACCCACGTCTATTGAACAGGTTAAGAGGCTCATCCCTTGTTCCCTGTTTAGGATGTGGTTTCCGGCTTTCTCTTTTCCAATCTTCTCACTTTTTTTTCAATTGGAGTAGATAGATCTATCTATCGCCCGGTTTACACTCCACCCACGTCTATTGAACAGGTTAAGAGGCTCATTCTTTGTTCCCTGTTTAAGATATGGTTTCCGGCTTTCTCTTTTCCAATCTTCTCACTTTGTTTTTTTGGTTTTTTTTTTCAATTGGAGTAGATAGATCTATCTATCGCCCGGTTCACACTCCACTCACTGTCTATTGAACAGGTTAAGAGGCTCATCCCTTGTTCCCTGTTTAGGATGTGGTTTCCGGCTTTCTCTTTTTCAATCTTTTCAATATTACGTAGCCCCCTGCACATTAGTGGCGTTACCGTCTTGCTCCTGGTGATACGATTAAAATAAAAAAAATAAAAAAAATGATTGACGATGACTCTAATAAAAACATGTTCAGTAAATAGTCTTCAAAATTTAATAGTAATTTACAACCCTTCCCCTCATAAAAAGCAAGATGGAAGTAAATATTAGTAAAAAATGAATAATAATTGTCGACAATAATGCTTCTAATAAAAAAGAAAGATGGAAGTAAATACTAAATGTAAAAATAATGGCTGACAATTCTTCCCAAAATAAAAACAGGATGTTAAATACTTTTCACAATTTCATAGTAACAGTTGACAATGTTTTTCTCGTAAAAAAAGGTAAATGGATGTAAATACTAGTCAAAAATTAATAGAAATATTTAGCAATGATGCATGAAATAAGAAATAAAGATTTCAGGATATGCTGGAAATATTGACAATTCGCCCAACAAAAAATATTGATGACAGTTGTAGTTATAATATTCCGTTTCAAATAATGAACATTATTTATGAGATACTCGGTTGATATAAGAATTTTATTTGGCCTATTGTTTGCAGAGAAATTGAGGACATAGATACGAAGATTCTATGTTCGTATTCTTTATCCAGTGGCGATTTTACTGGGTGTCCGAAGGAGGGCCAGTCCCTCCCCGAATTTTGGCTGGTCCCTGGGTTAACACCCTCACTTTTATAAGCTTCAAAAATTTATGAAACTGATCAGTCTCTGATTTTGATAAAATTTGATCTTAAGCACTTTTCCCTCTGCGTTTTATTTTTCATTTAGCTTTTTAAGTACACACACAGAAGTCAAAGCAGACAAATCACACTGTTCTGCTAGTATTGATGTTAGTTTTAACCCTTTGATTTTGTTTTGAAATTAACCGCTCTTGTGTTCCAATATATTGAGAATGGAAAAGAGGGCAAGAATAGCTTAGAACTCCACTTACTATGAATGAAAAGTTATTCCTTTTAATTTAGTGAAGTAACATACTTATATCCAAATTCATTCCTAAGTTGTGTATACGATAGCGGAGTAGTATTACAATGAAAACGCGGCTTGAGTTTGACCACCCTTAGAAAAATCTTGGCCCCTAAGTGCCTCCCACCACTTTCAGAGTTCTACAATCGCCACTGTCGTTATTTGTTTATATTTCTGCGATAGGGCCTTTTAACTATTGTTACGAGGATGCATTTATATATAAAAATAATATTAATAATGTCTAAAAAGTTGTAGTAAGGGATTCTATTGTGTTCTATTTGCTATTACATAAACGTTTTAATTCATGAAGTAGTCGCAAAAATAAGGAAATTAGAAATAGAACATTTGGAAGATGCTAGAATGTCCGAGAAAATTCGAGTAAAATCTAGAGAATTCTAAAGGTTTCTAGAATATGCAAATTAGGTGTCCGCCCCTATAAAAATAGGTTTTGAGAAGAGAGTAGTTAGTTGTTAACAGGATTTGCTGACATTATCAACACCGGCCCGATTCGTGGATATGTGCATCCAGGCGAAAGAATCTCGAAGAAAAGTTGCCGACCAACTCAAACCTGAAAGAGAACCTCATGGAACTAAAAGGGTTAATAGATATTTTTGATTCTTTCATTGACCAAACTAATAATTATTCTTTATAAACACATTTGAGGATTTTCAAAATGTATCGCACTTAAACTTCTTTGCTATCTTAACGGGGTAAAGATATTTGACATCTTCCTTCCCCTTCGTAACACTTCGCTTTCCAGTAGTAAACTCTGTTTTTCTTTTTTGAATGCAAAAACTGTATATTTGTAAATAATTTTATTTAATGTTTAGGTAAATTAAATATTTGTTAAGTGATTTAACTCAGAGTTTTGGTCAATAATTTTTAAAAATTTTTCTTACACTTAACCATTAACACTATTTACAATATTTACATTTTAGACGTTTGACCTCATCTTTAATCATTGCTTTTATCCACATGACCTTGTGAATAGAAGCGTTGGTTAAAGTAATCCACTAACTTGACTCGAAGAGTCGTGAGTTCAATTCCTGGCCACAGCAGAGGCGAAGAAAAAAAATTGGAGAGATGAGTTACTAAAAGAAAATCACTGTAACTTCGTTATGCAGAAAAGGATAATCTAGAACAATCTACTCCGGTGGTCGAAATAAAGAATTCGGTTCGAAATTCCAACGTAGATTCCCGAAGAAGGCCGGAACGTACAACTGCCGTAACTACATGAATATGAAATATGGATGAGGACATTAGTCCGAACAATATAAATAGTGTAAGTAGTATTCGTTTGTCTTGAAAAAACAGACATTTTCCCTTATCTCAGAATCGACGAAATAAGATACAAGCTTTGCGGTCAACCTCCTATCCATAATACCAGTGCATTTACACGCTTGTGCAGATTAATTAAAACAAAACGATTAATGTCTTCTTAGGATCTTTTAGCATTTCCCTGATCAGGTATAGGTCGTCTCTTGGGGTTGTTTTTTTTTTTCTCTTCCGATCGCATTTTCCTTTATGTTTTCGACTGATGGATCCATTTTAATTCTTCGCCTTGATGACATGACTGACAGTTAAAAGGCTGACACTAACAATATCCGCAATCCCACTGTAAGGCTTGCCAGTGTGTTCTTGCAGTATTACAATTTTTTTAAGCTTCCTTGTGGGTGACGTTCATAAGAGGATAACAAATCGAAAGACTCTAGTGCCTGGGAGCGATAAACAAAATGACGCAATATTTCGAGGCCAAACAAAATTCATCATACACCCCGAAAATAGATTCATATTGCTGCACACCACTTCAAATGAACTTATCTGATGAAAAAAATAGAAATTGATTACACTCTGTAACTTCAGTGGGTCTAAAATTGACCATACGGTTAAAAAAAGAAAACAAAAGCAGTTGGTTCAATTAATTTGTACAAGAGTGTAGATGACATTAATATATTACGTCTGTTAAGGGCTTACGGCCACATCACGTTGAATACACCAGTTCTCGCTCGATCACCGAAGTTAAGCAACGTTGAGCCTGGTCAGTACTTTGATGGGTGACCGCCTGGGAATACCAGGTGCTGTAAGCGTTTAGTGACGGATGTGCATTGTGGTGCAGTGGATATCGGCTGGGAAAGAGAAATCGGTGAGCCGAGTTCGAATTCCAGTTGAATACCCTGCATTCACTTAAGCGCTGGTACCCTTAAGAAAGGTATTAATCCGTCCCTTCCCTCCAGTTATGGGCTAAATAACAAGGGTGGTACCCTTAAGAAAGGTATTAATCCGTCCCTTCCCTCCAGTTATGGGCTAAATAACAAGGGTAGGACTTGGGGACCCTACCTGCCCTTAAAAAACAAATCACAATGATTCTTGATACTCGAAAAAGAAAAAATTATTACTAGACACAAAACTTATATAGAAAAAACAACAATAAATTGTTGAAAGAAAAAAGTTATTACCAGCAATAAATAAATAAAAATTTAGTTGGCAATAAATGACCCGCCGAGATATGGCATAAAACAAAAACACCCAACCAACGTCTGTCAAAGTTCAGCCATAGACTATCTGTCCTGTTATTCAACATATAGCTTGAGGGAGAAAAGACGGATTAATACCTTTCCCAAGGGTATTTGTACGTAAGTGAATGCAACGAATTCATCTGGAATTCGAACTCGGCTCTCTGATTTTTCATTCTGAGCCGAGATGCATTACACCACAACGCACAAATATATACTCATTCTTAATGACTAAAGTGTCGATTTTGTTAATTTATCTGTCTTCTTCTGAAATTTGTTCTCAAATACATAACGCACTCTGTGTATACACTGGAAATTAGTATTAGGTTGGGAAAATAATGGCTTATTTTAGAATAAACCTTTTACTTGTGTTCAAATACAGTTTTATAATTATTGAATAGAACTATGTTATTTATTCCTGAAGATCAATGTGTTCTCTTTGTTAATCTTATCCCTTTTTTCGGGTAAATATTAGTGGCCCTAATCAGTGTTGAATTATTTAAACATCTCACACTGCAGGGCCTTCTTTCACAAAAGCAACATGGCTTTCGTTTCTCTAGGTCAGCGATCTTATGTTCTGGTAATTAATTGCAGAAATAGTCTATGAAGCTCCAGATAAGAATGGTGAGGCTCGGGCTGTTGCTTTCGGCATTTCGCTGGTTTTCTTCGCATATTAGAGTTATAGTGTCTCCGGCCAAATTTTCGAACTGATGGACTTTTTCTCATCCAATCGTGAAATAGAACTTATCGAAAACGATTCTTGTTCTATCTCTCGCCTGATTCTGCTGCGCTCTCTATTCATCAGAATCCGGTTGATGACGCTTAAATTAGTGGTTTAAAATTTGAAATCAAATTCGAGATGATGAGGTCTATATGATTTTTCATAACTTTCGACGGATGGGTGCTCCGCTCTTTCGGATTTATGCCACATCTAAGCGACACTTAAAAAATCACCATAATAAATCCAAACTTTTTTTTTCATACCAAATAGAAATGTCTAAAATTGAAATAATGGTAGAAATTTTTCGGCATAAAATAAAAGTTTTAATCTGACAGTGCGTTTGGAGCAGTGAATATTGGCTCGAGACGAGAAATCGGAGAGCTGAGTTCAAATTCCACTTGAATTCATTGCATTCACTTATGCGCAAACAATCTCTTCTCCTCTCAGTTATGGGTTAAATAGCAGGACAGATTAGGTTCTATAGCCTTGGTTGGCAACAAGTATACCGAAAAAAGTAATGGCAACCTACTGCGGGAAAATGCACTTTCTAGTCAGTCATGTCTCTTTTGAGACACGATCGCCCCAGCTTGTATCCCGTATGGTACTTGACTGATTGACTAAATCAATTCTAAATTTGTTAAGCATCGCACATCACACACCGTTCTTTCTGAAATATAATATATTCTGGAAATAGTCTATCAAGATCTAGATGAGAATGGCGATTCGCTCAGGTTGTTATTTTGAACATTACGAAACCTTTTAAGAGGGTTTGGTATGCAAGTCCTATTTTCAAATTGAAAAGTTATGGTATTTCGTATCTTAGCAAACTATGAAATGAAAGTTATCCTGAACGACCAATCCTCTATATCCTTTTGCACTAATGCAGGTCCCCCGAGGAGTCTACCCTTGGTCCTATTTCGTTTTTATTTTTCAATAATGACCTTCTCGATGGTATTAGCTCCCAAACTGGTATTCCTGCTGATGACACAACCATTTACTTCTCTCTCGTTAGTAAATCTGATCGGTCCGATAAATTCAAATTGGCGGGTCATATTAGAAACGACCTCTAGTTTCTTGTTAAATGGAACAAAGGATGGCTTTTTAATTTTAAGGTTGCCAAAATTAAACTATTAATCAACTAAGAGACCGTTTTCTGCTTTCCGTCAGCATGGGTCATACTATCGTAATACTAATTCTACTGAATCCATTGTGAGATCAGCTGCTGTGTCGTACTACATAATTTTTATCTTACTATTTACATTGTTTTGAAATTAGACCCTTCTATTTCGTTCATAGTGTAGATTGTTCTAGTTCTGCTAGCCGTGCCTCTTCCAGTTGTCTCAGTATCAGTTATCACCTTTTAACTCAACTCGCGAAGATTTTTGTTCAGATTTGTAGCCTTGAGAACACTTGGACCAATGAATAAAAGCGTAGGTTAAATCCAGTGATTTGACTCAAAGAGATGTGGCTGCAACAGGCAGTCGGTCAGTTAAGTGCCATACATGATACACGCTTGGGCAATCATGTTTAGAAAGAGACATGACTGACTGGGCAAAAGATTACCCCGCAGTAGGCAGATATTAATCCATAACTGGAGGGAAGAGACGGATTAATACCTTTCCCACGGGTATTTGCGCGTAAGTGAATACAAAGAATTCAAGCGTAATTCGAACCCTGCTTCCCGATTTCTCGTTACGAGCCGATACACACTGAACCACAACGCGCATCCTGCAGCAGAGGTGAACAAAAAACTTAGAGAGTTAAGTTAAAGGGATGTAACTGAGATATCTGGAAGTGGAATAACTAGGAATTAGAACAATCTAAACCTATGAACCAAATAAAGGGTTCAGTTCGAAACTCCAATCGCCTGAAGAAGTTCGGAGCGTACAACGGCCGAAACGTTGTTTAGTATAGTAATAAAGGTGAGGGCTATAGTCCGAATAAGATAAATAGTTTAAATGCTTCCTCATCTTAGAAGTGTAGTAAATAGTAAAGTGTAAAAAGTAATTACAAAATCTCATCTCAGAAATGCAGACAATTTTTTTTCTCCTGAAACTATCTTTATATATCTATGCTTACCATTCGTAAATGCTTAGAATACTGCTGCCAAATATAGTCTGATGCTTTCGATCTAGAGTTCCTTGATAGAATTTAAAGAAGAATCAGCAATATTATTGGTCCTGATCTGTCATCTCGGCTTCAGATACTTTCCCACTGCCATGACGTTGCCCCCATTTACATTTTTTTCTTTTAAAATACTGCCATAGCAACCGTTCAGATGAACTCGCAGGGGAATCTAGATTGTATGAATTTACGCTCAGTACTAGACTGATGGGATTGTGCGTTGTGGTGCAATGGATATCGACTTGGAACGCGAAATCGGGGAGCCGAGTTCAAATTCTAGTTGAATTCGTTTCATTCACTTACGCGCAAATTTCCTTGATAAAGGTATTAATCCGTCTATTCTTCCCAGTTATGGGTTAAATAACAAAATAAATTGGGTTCTATAACCTAGGTCGACAACCAGTCTATCGCAAAAAGTAATGGCAAACTACTGCGGGATAATCTGCTGCCCAGTCAGTCATGTCTCTTTCGAGACATGATCACTCAAGCGTGTATCACGTATGGCACTTGACTTGCTGACTAGACTGGTGATTAAGTCAAGTTGATATACTGTTGGATTGATTAGATGTAACCGTAAAATCTAGGCTAAGAGTTTTTTTTTGTTTGTTTTTTTTTTATTGGCACTTCTCACTTGTGGAAGTTCTTTCCAGTTCCACGCTTTCAAGTTAAGTTTAATCATCAAATGAAATGTTCAAAACTATCTACTGCCCCCCCCTGATTACTCTTCGTTTTTTCCTCGCTTCTTAGTAATAGTTTTGTTTTCTAATTCTTCCATACCGAGCACCCCCTTGGATCCTACTGGCATTCCTTCCTTGCTTGAGGTAAAATCGATTAAAAAAATATTCAATCTCAATCAGAATCTAACTTAAAACATTACATACCCCACATTTTAAACATGAAAAAAGTTTTGAAATTAGCGTAGTCCTTCTAAGCTGACTGATATCCAAGTCTCGTCGCGTCTGTATTGTTGTTGATTAGTGGGGAGAACAGATGAATTCCTGTCGTCTTCAATGTGATTTGCGCGAAAGTGAATGCAACGAGTTAGGCTAGCATTCGAACACGGCTCGCCAGTTATTCAACGTCGGTAATCGTCGTGGTACACGCACATCCTTAAGCCCTTATTAGTCAATAATTTATGAAACCAGCTTTTTAGATTCTTTAAAAGAGGACTTATTCGGCCATCCGAACAAAAAGATCAATTCCTAACCGTTTATAGCCTGAAAATAAAAATGAAATGCAATGAATAAATAAATAAAAAAATCGTTGTTTTTCTTTTGATTCAAGTTTTGTCTCCGGAAAGAAGCTTCGTTAATTAGACATTCGATCCGGAGAGGAGCAAAGGTGTTTTTTAAGTACAATATGACAATGTTCGTTTAATGACACTATTGTTATGCGAACGGATTTGGGTTGGTTTTAAAATTTATCCACGTCGGATCAAACAGGGAAAATAATAAAAAAAAAACTAATTACAGGAAGTGATTAGAAGAGATTTGCACTGAGAGAAATATGAAAATGATTATTGAATCCGAAGACGAGAGCACGCGCGTGAACACACATCAGGTCTCACGAACACATCATCTATACGGAAAAAAAAACTTCCACCAATATAGAGAGCAAAAGAAAGAATCGAAAAATATAAGAAATCAATTGTCGAATGAAAACTGATGAAAAATAAATCTATTCAGGAAAGGGATGGACTTAAAACTTCTTTAGAACTCTTCCAGCCACCTTGATATATATATATATATATATATATATATATATATATATATATATATATATATATTAATTCAGGTACTTTAATCCAAGTGGAAAAAGCAGAAAGGTAAATTCCAAAGACCCGATCCTAATTAATATTAAAAATTTTATTGATACAGGAAGAGAGCTCCATGTAATAAAATATTACAGAGCAAATATAAATTACAAAAGGATTAATTCAATGATGTTGAATGACCATTTCGATATGAAGATCCCCACGGGGGATAACACATCACCTCAGCAACAGAAAAATCCTTTCAGAAACTGGAGAAAAATCAGTCTAATTTTCCCTTTTAAATAGATTTGCAAAGAAATTAAAATTAAAAAAAGAAAAAAGAAAAAAAGAAAAGAAAAAAGAAAAAGAAAAAGATAAAACAAAATAAAATCAAATAAACAAGAAAAGAAAAAATTGACATCGTCTGGGTTCGCAAAAGAAGGAAATATATATATGTTCTAAACATATACTGTTAAATATAAGAGACAATGAATGTCTATTATGATTAATCATGAGCCGTTCTAAACATCGTATTTTGGCTTTAATTTCAGTTGAAAATAAAGACAAAAATTCTCCAACATTTGGATAATTATTTATTAAGTTGGTTCTAAGCTTTCGGCTCACATGAGCCATCTTCAGAGATTTTAAAATCGTCGCTGATGGTGGATGTTTTTGTGTTAATGTCCTTCTAACCTTTCTGAAGTTGGCTCATGTGAGCCGAAAGCTTAGAAACAAATTAATAAAAAATTTTCCAAATGTTGGAGAATTTTTGTCTTTATTTTCACCTGAAATTAAAGCCAAATACGATGTTTAGAACGGCTCATGATTAAACATAATAGACATTCACTGTCTCTTATATTTAACAGTAAATGTTTAGAAAATTATCTCCTACCTCGATACACTATATATATATATATATATATATATATATATATATATATATATATATATATAAACACTATTCTTTAATAGGTGCTCTATACAAAGTAGATCGAATAATATTTATTTAGAATTCATAGCATAAGTATGTTATAATATCACTACAAAAGTAGCTATTTTGCTTCGACACTGTCACATATCAAGTGATGTTTATTTTAAGTTTAAGAGTTTTAGAAGTTTCAAAACTAGCCTGTTATTGTTTGTATGTGTATATACTCGCCTATTTGTCCACATCTAGATGTTTATTGATTCTTTTATATGTGTTCGTCCATGTCTTTTCCGCGTTTAATATCTTAATAACTTTATAATAAACTAAACCTAATGCTTTGTTAAAATTAGAATTAAAAAATCACAAGAAAAAACTAAAGTGAAGCTAATAATCGCTTAATAACGCTGATCTCAGTTTTAATAAAATATTAATGCCCCAATAAATTGTTTTTAGAGTCGGTTCTAATATTCTTCCAATTAGAAATTACTTTATTTGATTGGTCCACAGAATGTAACAATGATTCCCTGATTAAGAGGATTCGGTTAATTTTGAACCTTTTAAAAATTTTCAGTTTGAAATAAACATCATCACTTTATAAGACACAGGTTGTGTCGAAACAAAATAGCGACTTTTGTAGTGATATTATGACATATTTATGTTACTTTTGAGAAAGAAGTTAATTCCAAACTTACTTTCCTTGATGTAGTGGTGCATCGTACACCAACATCTTTTTGTACCTAAGTGCATAGAAAGTTTATGTTTTCGGGTTTATACACTCGTTTGGGATTCTTTTGGGCCTAAAAAGCGCAAAATGTATCTCTTTAATGCATAGGGTATTGATAATCTGTTCTGAAGAATTCCTTCATAGAAATATTAATTTTATAAAGAGAACTTCATAGCAATATTAATTTTATAAAGAGAACTTTATAGCAATATTAATTTTATAAAGAGAACTTTATAGCAATATTAATTTTATAAAGAGAACTTGGTGCGGTAGTAGGTATCCACCCACTGTTGTCAATTCGGTGATTTGTAACAAGAACGCTGACTTCAGAAAGATTAAATCAGAAGTTATTGCTAAATGCCGGTGTATTTAAGACTTCCGTGGATTGGAGAGAATTGTAAATATATAACTAGGCAAATTTCTTCTGATGTGCAGAACACATAGGTAGAACCACTCAACGGCTTGACAGTAGAATCAAACACCATGTTGAATTGAATATCAAGAACCATATCTGGCAAGAAAAATAAATTTGTCCGTAACACGTATTGATCCTCGAATTGTAAACATTTTATTATAAATAGAAAGAGTGCCATAGAGTTTAATGTGGATTGTTTTTCTGTATTTGCTAATTAACATTTATTTTTTCATTTGAAGGTGCTGGAGTCTGTTTACATCAGGTCTTTCAGACACTTGCTGTGTAAACAACGAGAGTGTTTGCTAGGCCTTGATGTGATCAGTCTCTAGCAGTTCATTCTCCTTTTCTCATCATTGATAATATCAATTTTCACATCTATTGTACATTAAGTTCTCCCAATTAAAACATTTGACTAGCGGAAGTGAAACCGGTTGTTTTTAGCTTTTTTTAAAACTTTATCCTCATAAATATTTAAAATATTATATATATATATATATATATATATATATATATATATATGAAATGATTTGTTTGAACATTATTTTTGATCGATACTCGTATTTAAGTAGATATTCTGTTTTATAATCAAACAGTATATATATATATACTATTTACGCTCTCACACCCTGATTGAGCACTCTAGACAAATGGGGGACTTTGAAAAACAGTAGCTATTCTGGCATGTACGAATCTCTCATTCAATAATGAATTAGAGCACTCTGGGTATTGGGCGTGTATAATGATAATATACGCGCTAAAAAGTCTGCCTTCTGCTACCGAGCGCCCATAGCCCAGGGGTAAAATCGCCGACTGACGCCAATTCGGTCGGGTTTCAATCTTGGGTTAAAAAGCAATCGGAGTGTAACCGTACTGATGAGCTGTGATACAGCGAAACAGATTTATCTGCGGATAACTATATATATATATATATATATATATATATATATATATATATAGTTATCCGCAGATATATATATATATATATATATATATATGTATATATATATATATATATATATAGATAGATAGATAGATAGATAGATAGATAGATAGATAGATGTTTCATTAAAAATGACAGACAAAGCATTATAGTTAAATCTTTAATGTGATCTTATGATACTTTTCCTTTCAGAACATGAATTATACGTATAAAGATTTTTGAAATGTCTTGTTTTTCCGAGCGCTTTTGGGTATACTTTTAACCATTAAAAGGATGAATTTTATTTTACAGAATATGTATAGGCTTATGTTTGCGTGTAGAGTCATGTGTGTGTATTATATTTCGAACATGGTAAGCACGTTGCTACGTTGTTCATAGTTGATATTATTGAGTGTCGGCTTTTTCTTTTTTTTTTAATCAAAAATGCTTATTCTATTTTTAGCCTTTTTACATGTTGATGATGCTATTATATTTGTATTATCAACAAGGATGTTATGTATAGAGTTTCGTAGGTTTCCGTGAGTATTCAAATGAGATCAAATTGAACTGTGATCTCAGTGTTGCAACGTGAGTCTTCTCGTCAATCTCATTGTAGCATATCCAGTGTATTATTTAAGAATTCGGATTAATAAAAAACACAGCTCTTCAAAGGATATGTAAATTCATAAATAATATTGATTCTTTATAGTTTAAATCTTGCAGGTAAATTATTTTTGACGATGAGTTTCGCAATTTTAAATTTTGTGTAAGTTAACGAGAGTTGCGTATTTTCGAATGATGTTTTGAAGTGTAGATTCGTCTTGCTTATAATTACTATGCATTTGGATTTTGTAGAAAATATTAATGTTATTGTTTTTCTGTGTGTTTTGTTGTTGTTATTGGTTATATTAAAAATAAAATGTCTTATATAGTGGTCAATAAGATGGTTAGAGAAGGCATTTTCATAAGCGTTTGTTTCAGGTTATGAAGGTTTTTGAAGATAAGCGGGCGTGAAGATGAATTCTCGTAAGGGAATTTTTACTAACACATTGACTAGGAAAATTAAGATGACAAGAATTTTTACTAGTGTGCTTTTATATAGTGAAGTAGTGAAAGTACTATTACGAGGCTCCACGAGAACAACTAAGAATGGGAGTTTTTTGTTTTTTTGTTTTTTAACTAAGCTCATATGTGAAGTTGAGGACGAAATATTTATCGAATGTAGATGATAGATTTGTAGGGGCCTCGGCTATGCTTGTCAAATTGGTCTTGTGTGAAACACAACCGAAGTCCCCACATTTTAAATTATCAGAAGGTTTTATCAAATATGTACAGATAAGTATTTCTTTGTACATTAAAGTAAAACATTTTATTGACAGATTAACAAAATTGCAAGAATAAAAATAAAATGTTCATAGAGAAAATGCATGTAGTTAATTGTTCAAAGAGAAATGTAAATATCAAAATGTCCTACAAAAATTAAGAGTTCATGGTCGATAGTAGAAAGTAGCTAAGTGTCCCAGGGCGTATACTGATAGTAGCAGAATGTAAAGTCTTATGTTCCTTTCCCTTTTTTGGTAGGTTGGCGACAGGGTGAGAAAGAAGGTGAAACAAATAAAGAAATTGTACTTATCGAAGACAGAGTGCCCTGTTGTTGTTTTCTTTGGCGGCGTGGAGTGAAAATGAAGAAAGGAAAATTGGAAGGAGAGGTGGAATGAATGTATGTTGGCGAGATGTGACCGAGTTAGCTTGATGTTTACTCCTTACATCGTGACGAGATGCTATCAGATACCAGTCAAACTGTCTTGACCAGTCATGGAACGTGATTAAATAGTGTATTATCCCCATGTGACCGGCTCCAGCTGCATTTTCATTTTAGGTGTGAAAAAAAATTGACTTGCGTCATAGATCAATTTTCTATTTCCTATCTAATCAGGATCCAGAATTTTACTTTTCACACTGACTGGTGAAATTTGCCTTGGTCTGGGTTTTACAAAATGTTTTTTTGTCGTTTGGATCCGATTTTGCGGGTGTGCAATTTTACTTTGTGTGTTTTAGTTAACTGTTGGATGATATAGGATTTGTATCCTATAGATTTTGTTTTTGTTAACACCTAAAATGAAAATACCATCTACATAGCGGACATATACAGAGTGTCCATAAAGACCCGGTACCATTACAAGTATTTATTGCTCGTAAGCCATATGACATACAGTATTGCAGTTGTTTGTAAAATGTTGTACATCTCTTCAGATTTGCATTCACAGCTTTCATTGACTACATTCTACATGTGCATCTCTAGTTGCCTTCACAATGTCAAGACGATATTACATCTCCTTGTATACGCACTGCAGCATATCAACGTTAACTGATTGTACAATTTCAACAATGCGTCTACGAAGTGTGGCAAGATCATGGACATGAATCTGGTAGACACGATCCTTAATGTACTCTCAAAAGAAAAAATCCAAAGGGGTAAGTTCAGAGAAGTGAGGTGGCCATGCCATTGGTCAGTCAAAGTCAATCCATCATTCAGAAGTATCTTAACATCAGTGTAGTCAATGGAAACTGTGAATGTAAACTTAACAACAACAAAAAAAAAAAAGCAACAAAAAAAAATTGCGATACTTTCTGTCATATGGCTTCTGAGCAATAAATACTTGTAATGGCAGGTGGACTTTATGGACGCCCTGTATTTTTAGGAATTTTTCTAAATACCGTATTTTTTCATGGGAGATATAAGACTTATGGAAGCACGAACCGAGAGAGTTTTCTATTTCACTACTATTGTATTGTTCCTATATCAACTTTCTAATAGAAAAATACTTTACCAAGCCAACATATACAACAAAAATGACAGTTCAAATTTCCATCATTTTAACATCTCAGAATGTAATGATGATAATAATGTTATTATCACTAAAAAAAAAACAAAAGATCAGAGTTCCAGTTCCTGTTGGGTTCGTTATATTCAATTACGCGCAAAGAATCATCCGAAAGGTACGAATCCACCCCTTCTCCTTTAAGCTATGGGTAAAATAGTGAGATTTGTATCACTAAAACCTTTATAAAACCACAAATAAAAAATAATAAAATAAATATAACATTGCGTACAAAATATTTAATTTTGGCATTAGATAAAGCGTAGAGATGTTCATATGCCGCTAAACGAAAACAACCCACCAACAACCAAAGTTCTTTTATTTCGCATTCTGAGTCTGCCATCAACACTATGTCTTCTCCGTAAATATATATTTTATAAAAATTATCAAAAGTATGGCACAAAGCCAAAAGGGAGATGAGGGAAACTTAACTGATCAAATTCGCTGATCCAAGCACACCGCAGCATTCCTTACACCAAAACAATACATTTGTACATTAAAAAAAATCTGAAGATTAACACATCGCTCAATTAGACCCGGGTTTGTCATATGATAAAAAATAAAAATCTATATGAATTTTAGGAAGTACTAACATTTTAATGACACGGCCCAATCGGATTATTACTTTTACAAATTACAGTTATTTAATTGAAGCTACTGTTGCAAATTTTCAAAACAATAGAAAAATATGAATTTCATGTGTTGATAAAGCATTAGTTTTCTGATAGGAAAATTACTGTTCAAGCAAAGCAATGACTTGATAAATGTTATTCGGACTCTGCTTCATAGGAAAGAACGGTTTAGAGGTGGTATACTGACTTTAAACGCAGCCATATAGACACAAATTATGTTGAACGCTCAGGTCGCCCCAAATCGGCAGTTGTTACGGAAAACACCAAAAAGATCCACAAACTCATTTTGGCCGATCGTAAATTGAAGTTGCATGAGATAGCAGAGGTGTTGAACATATTCTCCAGATCTTCCCTCTAGCGACTACTGGCTGTTTGCAGACCTCAAAAGAATGCTCCAGGGAAAGAGATTTGGTTCCAATAAAGAAGTGATATCAGAAACTGAGGCGTATTTTGAAACCAAAGACAAATCGTTCTACAAAAAAGACATCCAATTGTTAGAGAAACATTGGAATCAGTGTATCACCCTAGAAGAAGACTATGTTGATGAATAAAGTTGAATTTTGCCTAAAAGTTGTTGTTTTATTAGTTAGGCTTGGGATTTATTGAGTGACGTGCTATATTAAACCTGGAAAAGAACAAGACAAAATAGTCGGGTGAAGTAAAAAATTAGAAATTTCATACCTAAAATATTGCAGCTAAAAATAATTCAAATCTTTAAGTAAGAAATTTCTTCAGTAGAATATCTTGTCATGTTCTTTTCTAGTTTTAATATATTCTTAAGAATATTACTTTTCATGCGCGTATTTTTTCATGTAATTTTTCATGATTTTTCCAGGCATTGCTCTTAATTTATGAATTTAATGCTAAAAACCGCATTCAAAAATACTAAAAAGAAAATAATTTTATTCAATTGATAAAACAACAACAATAAAAAAATATTTTTTAATTAATTGTGATAATCAATTCTGATAAAATGGTAAGTGATAAGCAAAGTTTGATTTATAAAAATGATAAAGGATGTCATCAGAATTTAAATGTTGAAAACCGCATGCAAAAATATTAAACATAAAAAGTTAAAAAGAATAAGATTTATTATTACAAGCGTTAGTCACTCACTTATGTACTTATGTAGTTAATCACCTATTTTGATGTAACTTTTCTTTTTACTGAACCAACATTCAAAATATTTCTTGTAAAAAATGTAACTAAGGAGGTGTTTTATCTAACTCTGTAAACTGTTTGAAATCTGGTTGAGAACTGAATTAATGGTGAAGCTTGAAAGCTGTCTAGATTCACTCAATGTCGGACTAAAGAATATATTCAACCAGTCTTAAGTCCAACATATGATACCATCCTTACTACGATCACAAAAATACCTCACAAACTCAATTAAGTCCAAACTATTAGGGTGTCCCAAAAGTTCGTAAACACTTGCGAAAAACTGAATTTTTATGCAATTTTGCGTTTATATTGTTATAGTGATCTTCATCTTTGTATTCCAGATGGCAATTGATAAAATTGAGCTGCGAGATTTGATTCGTTACTGCTGGAAGCAAGGTCTTTCAACTAGAAAGGCTGCAGAAGAGATTTGTGCTGCCGAAGGTGAAGGAACAATTGCCTATGCGGTGGTACAATTGCATATGCGGTGGTACAAGCGTTTCGATTCTGGCGACATGAGTCTTTACTGTCAGTAACTTGAGCGGGTCTACGAAAAGTTGAAGCAAAAGTACCCGGCTCTGATCAACCGAAAGCGCGCTTTGATGCAGTAGAACAATGCCAAGCCACACACCGCCAGGAAGACCAAAGACGAGTTTGAAGAACTGGACGGCGTTGAGGTTCTGCCGCATCCAGCCTACTGTGCTCCGTCAGATTATGGCCTTTTCTGCTTAATGCAACACTTTCTGAAAGGCCGGCGATTCAACTCGTTTGAAGAATTTTTTGATTCGAAGCCGGCTGAATGGTACTTTGACCAGATCTGAAAGCTTGCAGATCGATGGCAGAAAGTCTTGGAAAATGATGGTCTTTATTTTGAGCAATAATTTTTGTTGTTTTTGCGAGTAAAATTTCAATTTTTTGCAAATGTTTTTGGTAACCTTAGATTACATGGCGAGTAAAATTTCAGCTTTTTGCAAATGTTTACGAACTTTTGGGACAACCTAATAGTCCCCATATGTACAATTCTCTTCTGTGACGGGAGGGAAATGAAATAACAATTTAAAAAAATCCAATGCGTATTTATGATATTAAATGAAATACTTACAAGAAACTAAATGAAATAGTGTCAGTATCTCTGTGTCTAATATTGTTATTTGTTCACCATAAATGAATACCAATGTTCTGTCTCTTATAAGATCGTGCTGTTGTTATAGACTATACATATCCGCTGATTAAACGCATCCTTGTCTTATTACTATATCAATTTTCACTGTATTCGCTATAGTCATTCCCTATTTTCTAGAAGACTGCTTGTTCTTACTAAAGGTATTATTCGAATATCTTAGCAGTGTAAATCAAGCTTTTTTATTACTTCAAGCAATTCATTCCGTCAACAAAAACGGGCCTAGGAGAAGGATTTATTTTACCATTATTTTGAAGCGATCCTAAGGGAATTAGTGGTCATACCAGGATTTATTTGGAATATTTGACCTATGTAAACCAAGCTTTTCTATTATTTCAAGTAGTTCTTTGCGTAAATCGAAATTGTTATCAGACATGGAGTTCTTTAATTATTGCAGTGAAGCGACCCTCAGAAAACTAGGAATCCTACCGAGATTTTTTTTTTTATTGGGGAGCAGAATCTTACCAACATAGGACATGTGTAGGGATTAAATAAAAAAACAGTAAATAAAATAAAAATACAAAATAAAATAAAAACTACGAAATAAAATAAAAATACAAAATAAAATAAAGGTACGAAATAAAATAAACATAAAAAATCTCCCAGGAGTCCTCTGACAGGAAAGACAATTAGCGTATGCGCAAAAAGAGAGGCCTCCTGGTGCCAAAAATAAACTCGATCTCTTTCTCTGTTGGACTTTGGATGGTAAAGACGTGCCAAACTGTTCGGGAAGGAATTTCCCCAACAAGAGGTCGTTGGAACCAAAAATAAAATCAGTATCCAAACTGTCGCTCTAGTGTCTCAGTATCTTTCCTTTTCTCTTTGCCTATTTTACTCAACAAGTTTTGGATGTTTAAGCAAAAGAACCAACCCAGCAGTAATAGACATAACATTCCATATATGCAAATAACATCGTGCTGGTGCCAGACACGGAAAACAAATTGCAGAAACTTCTCAACAAGGTAGTAAAGAGAAGAGAAATAAAAGACTAAATATCCCTTGTAAGAAAACGGATTATCAGAAAGAGGGACTGCCTACGATACAGGCTGTGAATTGGAATTTACGAAAAAAAATTTTTTGAGCAAGGCAATAATGCTACTAGAACTCAGGGTGTTACAGGGAGTGGCAGAGGATTAAGGAAAGGATAAGAAAGGAACAGGGTCAATCAAGACAGAAGATGGCGATTGATGTTGAATTTAAATTTTTGGATATTGTAGTTATCAGTGAAACAAGAAATTGCAAGCAAGTTCCATAGATAAGAAATTCGAGAGAAAAAACTATTAGTTACCTTAATAATGTAAGTTAGCTGAAAAGTATAACGTAGAAACCTAGTTGCCAATCAAGTATCACGATTCAATTCGTATAGTCGAGGCAACAGGCATCAGAAAAGATGCCATGAAAATAGTTATAGATAAAACATGTCTGTGAGAAAGTGATTGATGTTGAAGTCAAAATCATTACATTACAGACGTCTTCCTTTGAATTTTGTCAAAAACCTCCATGTACAGCAGGAGCACAGGAGAAAATATGGTAACAGTTTTCAATGAACGGAAATTTTGGTACATTTAGAAATGTTCAAGATGGACTCCGATGCGAAAAAATCCTGGCATGACACAGTGAGTGAACCAAGTTGCCTAGCAGGAGACGTAGCAATTGCTTCGATATGGAAAACATAAGCTTAAGAAGGCGTAGAATTTTGCTTTCCTTGAGTTTAGCATCAGCTAGGTTTTATGGCGGACAGAAAAAAACTATCACCTTATTAAATGCCTAGAATACATAGGTCTTTCTATATTATACGTTCGATGTTAAGATTATCGGCGCTCTTTAGCGATAATTGTGGTCAAACGTACAAACAACTGTCTGTTATTAATTAATTGTCTCCATCGCTTTGTGCTGACTGAGTGTTCACGTCGCATGTCGCAGACGCTTCCTGGCGGTGTTCGCTTCTGTTTCTTCCTCTTCTTAAATCGACCAGATTTGATTTATTAGCAAGACTTTAATTGCCAGGGTAATAAAATACGAGCTTTTGCTGCGACCAGCAGATGTTTAATCTGACAAAAACGTGCGACAATGAATAAGAGTTACGGCATAATTTTTAAACGTTTAAGAAGGAATCTGAAGGCGCAAGCGAAATCGGCATCATAACTCAAATGTTAAAAGATGTAGGGCATTTATTGGCGAGCATTTTAAGTTGGTTAAATATAAACAATTGCCATTGTCTTTTAATGCCGTGTCAAGTGTCCGGTGTCTGAAGGAGATCATGAAAAACCCCTCCGTTTCTATGATCAAAAATTATTATTCACGTGGCTGCGAATGTAATTCGAAACACGTTTCTATTGGAAATTAAAAAAAATGTATATGCAGCTGAGGAATGTCGTTTAAGGGTGCGCCTCCTATTGGTGGGTGTCTAATGCTTGTAGAAGGTTAGTAAGAGGAAATTTCACCAGATGCTATCTTCCCACTGTCTGTGTGTCTATCTGTCTGCCTCACTCTCTTAATCAGAAAATCCTAGAACCAACCAAAGAATTGCTCAATTGGTTAGGCCCTAGTCTGCTTATATATATATATATATATATATATATATATATATTCTCGGATTAACGAAGAAAACGTTCCAATGAAATGTTTGCTCAATTAGTTAGATTTTACGAAGTATTATGAATTTTTCAACACCTCATTACATCTATCTATCTATCTATCTATCTATCTATCTATCTATCTATCTATCACAGCCTCTTTTCATATCTATCTATCTATCTATCTATCTATCTATCTATCTATCTATCTATCTCAGTCTGTTCATTAAAGCTATCTATCTAATACAGTCAAATCTATCGATCTGTTTCAGTATGTTCATAATCTCTCTCTCTCTTTCTCTAAAGACCCAAAGATGTAAGCGTTCACTGAATGTTGAATATTATATTATCTATTATAATCGTTTCACCCCAACCAAAGCAATACCGCCACTGGTGCTCAGGAAGTTAGAGCGAATGAAAAGGAAAGAAACAGAATGAGGGAACAAATGACCGGGGATGTGGACGAAAGGATAAGAGAAAGTTGAGAATCAAGAAGACAATAGGTGGCAACTGAAGTTGCACTTGAACTTTTTGATCATTGTAGCTATCGGGTGAACAAGTATGTGGAAGAGTTTCACAGGCGTGAAGTGCGAGAGAAGAAACTGATAGAGTAGAGTAGTGGTTAGATTTAACAATAAAAGAGTGGGACCTACTTGCCAATCTAGTCGATCGATCGATCATCTGTTACACCCAATGGTGTGTAGGGCAGCAACATTTTGTTACTGTTTCCATAACAAACTTGTTTTTTATGGGACAGGGTTGTCAGCTTTGCGCCCAACCCATAAACCTGGAGGACCGGTGGTCCATTCTTGGTCCTTACGTTCACAGCACCTGGTATTCCCAAGTGGTCACCCATCTAAGTACAGACCAGGCTCGATGTTGCTTAACTTCGGTGATCGGACGAGAACCGGTGTGTTTAATACGATATAGCCGTATACTGCCAATCTAGTAGCTCGAGTAAATTCATGTGATCGGTGTAGCAGGGAAAGAATCTCATCGGAACAGAAGCCATGATAATATTTGTAACTAGCAGTATAGCCCGGCGTTGCTCGGGTGTAATGAAAGCTTTAAAACTAATCCATGGTTCTGGAGATCAGACACATTGGACGTTGGCACGAAAAACTAAAAATTTTCCAGTTAAAGCGAAACTGTAGACTGAAAGAAAAATGAATGGATGTAAGTCAAATTTTGATTTCCTGGTATATATATATATATTATCGATTTTCTGCACTATTGTAAGAACTGCAACCTTGAAACTTCTGAATATCGTTTCTTATGTCTTTGTCTATGAGTGTATCAAATTTGATTAAAATCGGACCACTCCTTCTATAACCAGATTTTTTTCGATTATCGATTTTCGATATTTATCGGGGGTACCTCGACACAAAACCTAGCTAAGAACACTCGTAGACGCTTATCGTATAACTGTGTAAATTATCAAGAAAATCGGTTCTGCCGTTTCGGAGTCTATAGGTAACGGATACACACACACACACACACACACACACACACACATACACACACACACAGACAAAGTTCCATAAATAAGTTTAGATATATAATATTTGTAGAAAAGCGAAGAAGGATGACCCATCCCATTGGTGAGAAAGTAACTAAGGTCGAGCTGCCACATCGGCTCGATTATATTGCAGATTCTCCTTTGGATTTTATCGATGCCCCGAGATGAATATCAGGAGCAACGGACCAATTATGGCAACATTATTCAATGCAAGGTCGAATGGTAGATTTATAATAGGCAAGATGGATATTAATAAAAAGCAATCTACGTAATCCCAAGAATAGAGCCCTGGAGTTGCTCACCAGATAGCTACAATGATCAAAAAGTTCAAGTGCAACTTCAGTTGCCACCTACTGCCTTCTTGATTCTCAACTTTCTCTTAGCCTTTCGTCCACATCCCCGGTAATGTGTTCCCTCAATCTACGTAAGTCCAAGAATAGAGCCCTTTTTACATAACTGAAAAAATATCTGGAAGAGACGCTGTTCAAGACGACTTTAATTTCATTAGAAAGACTGAATCAATTTTAACATTCCTTCCGAAATACCATAGCCTTTTAATGTTAAAAGAGAAAAGAACCAGTATGCCGACTGGGACTCGTTCAGGGACTTCCTCTGCGACGTCCCCTGGAACAACGTCTTTGATCTTCCTGTCGAAGACTGTGCCTCCGAAGTCTCCTCTTGGGTTAAGGCTGGCATCGATGCTTTTATCCCTGCCAGAAAATTCCAACTAAAACCAAATTCGTCCCCCTGGTTCTCACCCGCTTGCTCGGCCGCTATTGCCCACCGGAACCATTTCTTCCGGCTCTATCGAAGCTGCTCGTCGAACCAAAACAGGCGCCTTTTCACCTCAGCACGGAACAAGTGTAAAAAAGTACTGAACGAAGCCAAGAGGGCGTTTGCTACCAAAATTAGGCAACGCATAGCATTGGAGTTTGGCTCCAAAGATTACTGGCGTCTCTGCAAAAGCGTGCTCAGCAGAAACAAGACTTCAATACCCCCACTAATCAATGAATTTGAAGTTCTCACCTCCCCAGCCGACAAGGCTGAATGCTTTGCCCGTAGATTCTCAACCAATTCGACACTGGACTCGTTAGGAATACCTACACCAGACTTCCCACCCAGAACTAAGGCTCAACTAAATAACGTCCACATTACACCCTCGCTGGTCGCCAATATAATTGCGCAACTTGACCCACACAAAGCGAGCGGCGGTGACGGAATCCCAGTCATAGTACTGAAGAAATGTGCCCCAGAACTCTCCTCTGTCCTCTCTAAACTCTATAACCTCTGCCTATCTGCTTCCTGCTTTCCTGCCTGTTGGAAGTCCTCCTGCGTAGTACCTATATTTAAGAATTCTGGCGAACCCTCAGACCCCGCCAATTACCGTCCTATTAGTCTCCTTCCAATCTTTGGCAAAGTTTTCGAAGCCATTAACAACGCCGAGGTGATTCAGCATCTTATGGCCAACGGGCTTCTCTCTGACAAACAGTATGGGTTTCGCTTCACCAGGTCTACTGCTGATATGCTAACGACCATTACCGAGTACATATACCAGGCACTTGACAAGAATGGTGAAGCCCGAACCGTTGCCTTGGATATCTCCAAAGCATTCGACAGGGTCTGGCATGCTGGCCTCTTGTGCAAACTGCGGAGCTATGGGATAACTGGACATCTGTTTGACCTCATCCAGTCTTTCCTCTCTAACCGCACATTGAAGGTGGTATTAAATGGGCATGCCTCCCAAAACTACCAGACGAACGCGGGCGTCCCTCAAGGTTCTATCCTAGGTCCCACGCTCTTTCTGATCTACATTAATGATCTCCCCGACACCATGAGATCCCAAGTTGGCATGTATGCCGACGACACAACAATCTACTCCCGCATCGATCAGAAACCAGGTCTGGACGACAAAGTGAACCTCGCTGCCGTACTTGAAAGGGACCTCCAATCCGTAGTGACCTGGGGTAGGGAATGGTTGGTAAATTTCAATGCCTCCAAAACAAAGCTGTTATCAACTAATCACCATAGACAATCGCATCTACCTCCCATTAGCATGGGACAGGCTAGCCTCCCAGAGAGTAAAATACTACGCCTCCTTGGCCTTACACTCTCGGCGGACCTCAAATGGAATGACTATATTGAATCCATTGCCAAATCTGCTGCTATGAAAGTGGGCTCCCTGTGCAGGGCCCGGAAATTTTTCCCACCTGAATCTATTCTGCACATATACAAATCTACCATCCGCCCGTGTATTGAATATTGCTGCCATATCTGGTCGGGTGCCCCTGCTGCTCTCCTTGGGCTTCTTGACAAAATACAAAGGAGGATCTGTAACGTGGTTGATACTGACTTGGCAGACCGGCTGCAGCCGCTCTCACACCGGCGTGATGTGGCTTCCCTGTGCCTCTTCTACAAGTACTTTCATGGCTTCTGCTCCGATGAGCTTAGATCACTGGTGCCGCCTAAGCACGAATTTACACGAGATACTAGATTAGCAACTAGGTCCCACCCTTTTACAGTTAAACAAATAAGATGTAACCGTAAATTCTACTCCAACAGCTTCTTTTCTCACGCTTCCCGCCTGTGGAACTCCCTTCCACAAGTCTGCTTTCCCGACAGTTACAATCTCCAGGTGTTTAAATGTAGGGTCAATAGACACCTCCTATCACACTAACTCCCTTCAGGACGTAGGCTATCATAGTCTTCCATATCCCATCCCTAGTGGCTCTTAGCACGTTTTCTTCTTTTACCCACCTAAACCCCGCTCTGCCATCCACTTGCTCAAGCCCCTCAAGTATGTTACGTGCTGCTTTCCTCTGTCTCTCTTTCCCTCCTTTCCCAGCTGTGAGTATCAGATTCTCTAGGCCCTTCTTCTTCATTACATGTCCCAGGAACTTCAGATGTCTTTTCCTGGTGTTAAATATTAATTTCCTTTTCGTTTCCATCCTCAGCAAAACTTAATCATTGCTCACATGTTCGGTCCATGGTATTCTCAGCATCCATACAATGTACTCCTAGGAGAAAAAGCCAACACAAGTCGCCATGGAGCTGCGACAGACCAGAGACAAACCATAAATGCAGCCTCTGCAACAGAGACTGTCACACCCGAATCGGCTTCTACAGTCACAGACGCCGATGCTCCAGCCAAGTAGACAAATAGGATGCTACCCATGGTCAAGTCTGACCGATCGAAGCCTAATATATATATATGTGTGTGTGTGTGTGTGTGTGTGTGTGTGTGTGTGTGTGTAATTTAATTGGTTTGAACTAATGGAAGTAGATATTTACTTTTAAAAGGTGCAGAAGTAGAGCACATTTATATTATTATTATTATTATTATTATTATTATTATTATTATTATTATAGCATATTGCAACTCAATAGCTATAAAGTTTCGGTGCTTAACACCATCATCAGCCAGTGAAATGTGATTAATTTACTTGGTCATATGTTGATAAAGAGATTAAAAAATAAAAGTAAACTAAACATTAAAAAAAGTCATCAAATTAGAGGATTATAGTGGGGTGGGAGGTTATTACATTTTTAAAAAGATTGTGTGTGAAGACACATACAAAAATATTGGGGCGAAGTGTATCCATAGAAGACTAGACATGTCAAAAATTTAAACGAGGATTTAAGGAAAGGAGTATGACAGTAGCGAATGTTTTAAAAATGAAGAATTAAAAAAAAAAGATAAATAAAAAATATATTTGTCTTAAAGTTTTTTGTTGACATAAATATACTGATTTAAAGAAAAATAGACAAGACAAAAAGAAGTGAGATTTTAGAAGCATGAGTACCAAATAATAGAGAACTAGTGTTAAAAAAATATACAGAAGAAAGTAGCAGTTAAATAAGTATTTTAATGTAAATATAATTAAAAGAGATAAGTTTTATAGATAAGAGCAAATAGTAAAAATATTCAGAAAATTCTAGCGATATTTAAGAGTATGAATTATCCTATGATGGCAGTAAATAGAGATTTCATTACATTGGTTTAATAACTTAGTTCTTGGGAATTTAATAATATGGATATTTTCTTGTAAGCAATGAAAACATATTTCATGAAACGCTTTACAACATGTAAGTCGTTACATGAAATATGTTATCTTTACTTACAAGAAAAAATTCATATAACTGATTGTTATGTTTTCTTTAATTTTATTCTCTTAAATCTCCTTATCAATATATATAACCAAGTAAATTAACCACAATCGACTGCCTGAGAAATGGTGCATTGAATACCGAAACTTTATGGCTATTGAGTTGAAATATGCAATAATAATAATAATAATAATAATAATAATAAACAAAATACTTTTAATATTTTTAAACAAAATACTTTTAATACAAAAATTTTTAAACAAAATATTTTTAATACAAAATATTTTTAATACAAAATATTTTTAATACAAAATTTTAAAAAAAATATTTTTAATACAAAATACTTTTAATATTTTTAAACAAAATACTCTAGTAATATTGATGTTTTGTTTCGTTGAGCCGTCTTTCTCCTTGAATTCCAATCGCGTCTATGTCAGATGTTGCTTGGACAGCCCATTTAGGAGAAGGAAAACTCCGAACAACAACCCGCAACTCAAGGTGTTAATCGTGCCGAGGAGTGAATGGCTACTGCGTTATGAGGTCACAAACGATTCCCTACAGGCTTCGGGACCCTGTTTGTAAAAGACCGTTACCCAACGTGCCGGGCAACTTTGGGTGGACTTTTGGACCCGTGCGTCACTCGTGGGAAAAACATGAAAAATACAAATAGAAATAAAAAGTCCAGTATGGCTCTTCCAGTGGATAAACAGGGAGCCCGTCCTTCAGGAGGGAACCTACCTGAGGTCGAAAAATCTGCCATAGGAACAAACTCCTACACAAAGAACGTATCTTCAGGTCCCCACAACCAGGATAATCCTCATGATGGTCCTGAAAATTCACCAGCTAGATCTACAACCGTATATTTAAAGAAAGAAAAAATAAAATGGTCTCGTGAGGAGTACAAAGTCGTTATGACTGCATTTCATGAAGCGTTACTCAAACCTCAAAAAAACATGACTCGCCAAACATATGACATTTGGCGTGAAAAAGTTGGTCAAGCAAATAGAAAGTATATTGACGAAAATAAATTGGCCAATGTACGTAGGTACATTATTCGTAATAACCGACTGACAGAGGCTGAAATTCACGAAATTAAAAGAATTGTAACAAGAAGAGTCGAATCAACAAAATATGAAAAGGAACCGGAACCAGAAATAAAAAGTAATAACATCAAACAAATCACAGGTCATAATGTAGAAACCGTGAAACACGCAAATCACTGCGAAGATAATGATGTAAGTTTAAAAGTGCTGGAAAGGTGTGATCTGAGTCTGAGTCAGTTAAAAGACAAAAATAAAATGAGTTCAGAACACATCGAAGATAATTATTTGACGGAAAATAAAAACAATATACAGGAAGCCAAGATAGAAATAAAAAACCATCTAAGTCAAATACAAAGTATTACAATGGAGGAACGTGAACAGCTCCCAAAATTCCAACCAACAAAACAAAACCTCCGAACTATTAAATTGTACAATGCAGCACTGAAATCAATACTGGATGAAGACCCTCATACAAATCTTAACGAAGTAATATATTCATCAGCAACAGCAGCAACAAGAAAATTAAACATCAAAATAAAAACAAGGCAGTCACGCAGACGTGAAAATCCACCTTGGAAAAGAAAAATCGAAAAAGAAATCGAACAACTAAGAAGTGAACTGTCAGTACTGGATGAACTGAGTAGAGGAATAAATGTAAGAACTAGGAAAAGAAGAAGAGCCGAAAAAAATATAACATCAGGAATGAAAATGACGTCTTATCAAATAAAGAAAAAATAAAGCAAAAAATCCAACTGAAGGCTCAAAGAATAAGACGCTATGAAAAAAGAGCAAGATTTTACAGACAAAACAAGATCTTTCAGACTGATACAAAGAGATTTTACAGGGAAATAGGTAAAAAAAGAATTGAAGTGACAGTACCCCCCAGAATGGAAGAAGTCACACAGTTCTGGGAAAAGATATGGTCTTGCCCTAAAGAACTTAGCAAGGAAGTACATTGGATTACGCAGGAGATAGAACGAATGAAAAATAAACCCGAACAGACATGGTCTGGAATTACAGAAGGTGATGTTAAATTTGCACTAAAAAAAGCACACTATTGGAAATCCCCAGGTATAGATAAAATTCCTAACTTTTGGCTATATTATTTAAATGCAGCACATAAAAAAATAGCTAAAGAACTTCAAGAAATGGTTGACGATCCCACTAAAATTCCTGCATGGATGACAAAAGGAATTACATTTCTTCTACCCAAGAATGGTGACAAAAACTACAGACCAATTACATGTCTTCCGACAACATATAAACTATTAACATCTATTTTAAAAAAACAGACATTTATTCTTAGAAAGAAATGACATGATACTGCTTGAACAAAAAGGGTGCAAACGTGGCTGTTATGGTTGTAAAGACCAATTGCTAATTAACAAAATGATCCTGGAAAACTGCTACAGTACAAAGAAAAATCTTAGTACTGCCTGGATAGACTACCGAAAAGCATTCGATAGTGTGCCACATTAATGGATTTTAAAGAATTTAAATATATACAAGATATCGCCCGTCATCATCAATTTCATCAAACAGTGCATGTCTATATGGAAAACAACCCTTTACCTCAATCATATAAATGGAACTTATAAGTCTGATGAAATAAACATCAAAAGAGGTATATTTCAAGGTGATTCTTTATCTCCCTTACTATTCTGCATATCATTAATAGCACTAACCAGTCAACTTAATAAGACAGAATGTGGTTATAAAATAGGCCAAAAGAAAATAAGCCATCTATTTTACATGGATGACTTAAAGTTATATGCTAAGAATGATAATGAGCTGGAAGGTCTTCTGCAAACTGTAAAATGCTTCAGCGAAGACATTGGAATGAAATTTAATTTGAATAAATTTGCTAAAGCTACAGTTTTACGTGGATCAATACAAGAAACATCCTCAATTAGCCTAGACCCTGCTGTAACAATAAAAGAATTGAAACCAGAAGAAGCTTATAAATACCTAGGTGTAAATGAGAGCGAAAACATTCACCATAAAAAAATGAAAGAAATAGTGCGTAAAGAGTACTATAGAAGGCTACGAATGATATTAAAAACTGAATTAAATTCACAGAACAGAGTTATGGCCATTAATAGCCTTGCAATCCCAGTTGTCCAATATAGCTTCAACATCTTAAACTGGACTCTAAACGACATCAGGCGAATGGATGCTAAAACAAGAAAGCTTCTTTCTAAGCATAAGATGCATCATCCAAAGGCTGATGTAGACCGTCTATACATACCCCGTAAAGAAGGTGGAAGGGGTCTTATTCAGCTGGAATTGTCATACAAGACAACAACTATTGGCTTACTAACATACATAGAAACAACAAAGGATTGGATGATATAATTAGTAAGGCAACATGAAGAAAGAAAGAAAAAATATTCAATAATAAAAGAAGGCAGTAAATACAAACAAGATTTACAGTTAGTAGATTCTGTAGAAAAGCAAAACAGAAGCCAAGAACCAACTATTGCGGCAAAAAATATGAAAATGAAAGCCAAAGATAAAGCTCTTGAAAAGATGAAACAGCGCTGGCAAGACAAACCTCTGCATGGCCAATATCCAGTACGTGCCAATAAATCCAATGTTGACAAAGTTAATACTCATTGATGGTTACGTGCATCTGGATTAAAGTCTGAAACTGAAGGATTTATACTTGCAGCACAAGACCAAAGTCTTTTCACGAGAAACTTTCAGGCAAATATTATGCATAATAATATGGATCCAAAATGCAGGTTTTGTGATAAACACCAAGAAACAATAGACCACCTAATCTCAGGCTGTTCTGTGCTTGCCCCAAACGAATATAAAAATCGCCACGATAGAGTTGGGCAATATTTACATTGGACAATGTGCAAACATTATGGAAAAGCTGTAAACAAACACTGGTATGAACATCATCCAGCACCGGTTACAGAAATAGAAGATGTAACCATTCTATGGGATTACACCATCTACACAGACAGAAAAATTGAAGCAAACAGGCCAGACATTATTGTTAAAAACCAGAAGGAGAAAACTTGTCTATTAATTGATATGGCTTGTCCAGCGGATTGTAACATAGCAATCAAGGAATTTGAAAAACTGTCAAAATATAAAGACCTGGAAATTGAAATAGAAAAAATGTGGAAATTGAAAACAAGAATTGTGCCAGTGATAGTAGGTGCACTTGGAATGATAAAAAATGGAACAAAACAACACATTGAAAGAATCCAAGGAAATCCCAGCTTAAGAGATATACAAAAAATTGTCTTATTAAGTACAGCCCACACACTAAGGAAAACTTTATCTATGTAATGCTGAGGAAGATAGAAAAACATGAAATGGAGCCATAACAACACGCCACTACCTGCCTTAGGTCTCCCCGCAGACTTGGTTGGTAGTGAGACCAAAGCAGAAATCGAAATATGATGAAAAATGACATAATAATAATAAATAACTATTTGTGAGTATATATATATATATATATATATATATATATATATATATATTATAAGGAAGTGGAAGAACAAATCGATAAAAAAAACCCACTGTTCATACATTTAATTTAGAAATAGTACAAAATTCACCTGGAATTCGAACTCGGAACGAGAAACCGGGGAGCCGAGTTCGAATTCCAGTTGAATCCATTGTATTCACTTACGCGCAAATACCCTTGGGAAAGGTATTAATCCGTCTCTTCCTTCCAGTTATGGGTTAAATAACAGGACAGATTGGGTTCTATAGCCTTGGTCGGCAACCAGTCTACCGCAGAAAGCAATGGCAACCTACTGCGGGATAATCTTCTGCCCAGTCAGCCATGTCTCTTTCGAGACATGATCGCCCAAGCGTGTATCACCTATGGCACTTAACTGACTGACAAAACACAAATTAGGGCTTCACATTGTAATTTTATTCTTACAATGGTTTATAAAAATTCATGGGATGAATCTGAAACGATAGATAGAGAACCACCTATAGAATGAAGTTGAAATAATAGATAGAGAACAACCTATAGCATGAAGTTGAAATAATAGAGAACAATCTATAGAATGAAGTTGAAATAATAGATAGAGAACAACCTATAGCATGAAGTTGAAATAATAGATAGAGAACAACCTATAGCATGAAGTTGAAATAATAGATAGAGAACAACCTATAGCATGAAGTTGAAATAATAAATAGAGAACAACCTATAGCATGAAGTTGAAATAATAAATAGAGAACAACCTATAGCATGAAGTTGAAATAATAAATAGAGAACAACCTATAATGTGAAGTTGAAATAATAGAGAACGACCTATAGAATGAAGTTGAATTGATAGATAGAGAGCAACACGTAAACTTAAAAAATCAGTGCATATGCTTGGCTACAGAAATCTGATAAGCCGACCAAACATAAATATGAATACAATATGGGAACCAGTAATACGGTTAACATAAAAAATTACAATATGAACTCTTGTAAAAAAAATACTAGAGAAAACCATTAGCATAAAATATTGCAATATGAACACTGGTAAAAATGGTTACTGAACATTAATTTTACAAGTCCCAGAAATTCAGTAGTTCAGTTGTTCTTAAGGATACATAACCCAGTGGTTAGTTCCAGTGGTTTGACCCAAAGAATTGCGAGTTCAATACCAGGCTACAGCAGTGAGTAACAAGTAATTTAGAGAGTCTAGTTAGAGGGAGATAATTCATGACTACCAAAAGAGGCTTTGCACAAGGAGTGAGAATGATATATCCCAATGATCGTAATAAAGTGTTCGGTTTGAAATTCTTAGCACCTGAAGAAAAACGAGTGTACACCTGCCGAAATGTCGTAAAAGGACAACAAAGATTCGGACAATAGTCCGAAAAATGTAAATAGTGTAAATACTACCTCATCTCAGATATATGGACAAATAATGATATAATGCTTTTATTTCATTGAAATAGCAAAATTAAATATTTATATATTAGTCATCCACATACTAGCCTGTTTTGCTGTATCACAGCTCATCAGTTTGGCTATTACCGATTTGGTGTCAGTCGGAGGCGCATGGAATCAGATAAGGGAAATTTTAACGTGTTGTATATAAGCAGTATATATACACACGCCAGTTACCGAGAGAACTCAATTTATTTCTGAAGAGTTACATATATATATATATATATATATATATATATATATATATATATATATATATATATGCTCAGTATTAATTTCCTTTTCATTTCCATCCTTTCCAAAACCTCCTCATTGCTCACATGCTTGATCCATGATATTCGCAGCATCCTTCTGTAGAGCCACATTTCAGTTGCTTCAAGTTTTTCCTTCATCTTTGATGATATTGTCCAGCATTAACTGGCATATTGAAGAACTGACATCACATAGCAATCCAGTACGACCAAAACTAAATTCTCCTATATCATCTAGAAAATGCTACCAGTTAATATTGGACTTTATGTCAATGCTTCGAAAACTTAATTCATCGTTGTCAACCCGTAAGTCTCGTTAACAATCTGTCTCAGGTGAATCAATAAAATCTGTTAATCTTTTAAATACCTAAGAAGTGAATTAAATTTTATTAAAAAGGATGTAAAATTTATTCCCTCTCCTGTGGAACACTTCTGCCGCTTTTTGCTTTTCAGCCCAACTTTAATTGTCAAAAATTTAACTACCTCATCTCAGATATATGGATAAACAAGCAGTATAGCTCGGCGTTGTTCGGGTGCAATGAAAGCTTTAAAACTAATCCATGGTCCTGGAGTTCAGACTCAGCCTAGAGAATATTTGTGTGAAGTTTGGTGAGAATCGGACACAAAACCCAGCTAAGAACACTCGCAGACGCATATAGTAGAACTGTGTACATTTTCAAGAAAAGCGGTTCAGCCGTTTCGGAGTCTATACGTAACGGACACACACACACACACACACACAGCAAAGTTCCATTTATAAATAAGTTTAGATAATGATATAATGCTTTTATTAATCATTGAAATAGCAAAATTAAATATTTATATTTTAGTCATCCACATACTAGCCACTTGCTTCTCGTCGGGATCGAAACTCGATCGGTTTGGTGTTAGTCGGAATCGCTACCCGCTAAGCCATAGGTGCATTGAAACAGAAAAGAGAAATTTTAACGTGTTGTATATAAGCAGTATATACACACGCCAGTTACCGAGAGAACTCAGTTTATTTCTGAAGAGTTATATATATATATATATATATATATATATATATATATATATATATATAATACATATATATATATATATATATATATATATATATATATATATATATATATATATATATATATATATATATATATATCAATAATTTAAAATATAAAAAATTTAAATGCAACTATTATCTCCTGTCTTCTGGATTCGTTTTCTTTTATTGCTAATAACGAAAACCTAGCCTGCAAATATAAAGAGGGCGGTCCCAATAACTGACAAACATTTTCTTCTCGACCTTGACTCGAACGTCAGAGTGTGATCCAGGCAAGCGGGACAAGCCCGACAATCCGCCAGGGCATTTTCATCAAGTCCTCTTCAGTGAGCTACAAAAACAATATGTCTTCCTGTGGGATAATTTGCTCGTCAGCAGAGGGTAAACAAGAGACTGAGAACGCAGAGCTATATATGTGCTTTCATCGCACTGAATGACAAAAATTAGCGACCATTTGACCTTCTCGTCTGCTTCAATTCTGCCATTTCCTTGACCTGAACTCTAGCTACAGACGGGGAAAAATTTTTGTCACCTCGCTGTAACGAGGGAGAATGTCATACGGCTCAAATATTATTTATATCGCGATATTATGACTTCCATCATAAAGATAGGCCGAAGATATATTTTGAGGGTAGCCATTTTTTGGTTACTTTCAATAATTTAAATGCAATGGAAGAAGAACTATTTTCAGAGACACCCACACACAAACGCACACCCCACACGCACACACAAACACATATACAAAAACACACAAACTCAGACATACACAAACACACATATGCGCATATACAGAAACACAAATACACAAATATACACACACAAAAACACATACAATACACAAACACGCACACTCAGACACACACTTACACACACACGCACACACAAACATATTCACGTACACACACTCAGACACAGACAAACACACATATACACAAACACAAGCACACACACAAACACAAACACTCGCATGCACATATACAAACACACACAAAAATCACAAAACAAACACACATGCAAACTCTCACAAAAAACTCAAATACACTCATACACACAAACACTCGGATAAATACGTACACACACAAATACACACACACACACACACACACACACACACACACACACACACACACACACGTAATGCGAAGACACTAGCGCGCACACAAACACATGTGTTTAGTTTTTTGCTTTCTACACTGTCTAAATTTTATCAAATTCATTTATGGAAAATTATTTCGAGTAAGGAAAGGGAAAATGTTAGATTGTGATTTTAAATGGATGGGATTATTTCTCTTTGCAGAA
>JBBBDQ010000152.1:1440000-1542500 GCA_037127315.1 Ascarosepion bandense
CAAGTTTTGTCTATTAATTTTGTGTAGGATCCGTTCATACCGTCTGATATATATATATGTGTGTGTGTGTGTATAAAAATATACTCAGTTATGATCTAAGAATAATGACAGGATGCTTAAATAAAAGAAGACAAGAGGAAAACTGTGTTTAACTCGCCTACGCGTTTCGTCCTGTGATGGACTTTATCAAGGCAAAAAGACGAAATGAGCTTTATTCCAAATTACGTATCTATAAGGAAACAGTGTTGGCAACTATAAAAACACTCGCAAATCATTCAAAAAGATTAACAGAAAATTTTTAGCTTGAGGCTTCTTTCATTTGTAGTGCAATGACAGGAGATGTTAAAATGAAGAGAAGGACTATTTAGTATGTATATTCGTCTGTTTGAGTACCACTTCTATAAGAAAAGGTGAGATTGGGGAAAAAAACCTGGTCGCAAATTAATATTTTGGTAGTACTGATATATATAGTATATATATGGTGGGTGTAATTTCAAAATAATGTTTCAAAGATAATTCTTCATTTCATAAGTCAAAATAAAAGTTATCATCACAAATTTTTTACAAATATCTGTTTGAGTTTTTAGGATGAGTATGTACGTTGTGGTGCATTGGATATCGGCTCGGAACGAGAAATTGGGGAGCCGAGTTCGAATTCCAGCTGAATTCATTGCATTCACTTACGCGCAAATACCCTTGAGAAAGGTATTAATTCGTCTCTTCCCTCCAGCTATGGGTCAAATAACAGGACAGATTGGGTTCTATAGCCTTGGTCGGCAACCAGTCTACCGCAGAAAGCAATGGTAACCTACTGCGCCATAATATTCTGCCCAGTCAGTCATGTGTCTTTGGAGACATGATCGCCCGAGCGTGTATCACGTATGGCACTTAACTGACTGAATTATCACTGGCATTGATACTTGAAGTAATATCCCCATCTATGTCCCTTTCGGCATTTATCAGCAGTAACAAATTCAACAAAGCATAACAAGCAACAATTCAACAGCAGGCAGATTGGGTTTGTAACACCAAATTCTACACTCAGGATTGTCCCAAAGGTTAATAACTTGGCGGATTAAAGCATTGCTGTATGTACACTACCGGTCATAATTATTAGACCACCCAAGTTTTTAAAAAATGATGTATTTCATACTATATTTAGTATTTAGTGCCAAGTGGATAATTCTAAATGAAAATATAATGGTTCTTTTGTTAATACTGCATAATAACATGCATCAAATGAACTGTTCTGGTGTCCAGATTTTGTACTCTCTTCCCCATCCTAGTTTCTTCTTATTGGCTGGCCGAAGCAAAAGCTTCCTGGTTGCCTTGTAATTTTTACAAAGTAATAATAACAAAAGAACCATTCTATTTTCATTTAGAATTATCCACTTGGCAATAAATACTAAAAATAGTATGAAATACATCATTTCTTTTAAAAAATTGGTTGGGGGGGGGTGCTAATAATTATGGCCGGTAGTGTATATATAAAATCTACAAGATGCGATGGGTAAATTGTCGCTTTTTGCCCTGTAAAATTTTTCAAAGTAATAATAACAAAAGAACCATTCTATTTTCATTTAAAATTATTCACTTGGCAATAAATACTAAAAATAGTATGAAATCCATAATTTCTTTTTAAAAACTGGGGTTGCCTAATAATTATGGCCGGTAGTATATTTGAACATTTGGTAACATAATAATTGCAAGTTCAGTTCCCTGGCTGGTCAGTACGTATTTGAACTAATTGGAAACGAAGCAAAAAAAAAAAAAAAAAAAACTATACCAGAACAAGATTAAATATTCTGTCTTTTTAATTACTGTTTTTATGGTACCCTCTCCTTAATATTTGTTTCTCGGATCTTTTCATACAAAATACCCCTTGTGTCTTAGTGGCTTTATCATTCTGCTTTTGCTAAAATGATTAGGAAATATTTGGGGAAAAAAATCATAAATTTTACTCAGCTTTGTTAATATTAGGTTGACTAGAAAATCCTGACGAACTGTTGTATCGTAGAGATGAATGTTGCACATCGAAGAATGACTGCTTAATATATTTATTCAGCACAGTATCTGGTGCTAACGGATATATGCAAAAAAATACATAATAAGTTACAAACAATTAACAAGACGAAACGTACGAGAAAAAGAGAGGAAAGTCTAAATGGTAATTAGCCGACGAAATAAATCAGTCCAAATATTAATAGGCTTGTCGCAATTTATTAAAAACGACTCTTTAAATACATACGCATAGACACTTTTAGGCTATGAGCCAGTCTATCACTTAGAGTGCTGAAGGGTTGCTTGCTACTCTACAACACTCACTTAGGAAGTGGAAAGAAAGCAACAAATCTTAATGAAGCAACACCAACATTTATTCTTCAAAATATACTCCATCATTCTCGACGAATTTCTGCCAGCAATCAGTCAGCATGCAAATCTGCTCCAGATACCAGTCCGCTGGCTTTGAATAAAAAACTATAAACATGCTTCCTTCAATTCATCAAAAGTGTTGAATCGCTGATCGCGGTGGAAATGTATCATTGAGCAGAATAGGCTATAGTCACTAGGACTGAATGGTGGATGCGGAAGGGTCATAACTATCCGTCTGTTTGAATTTCTCCTTATACAACCTGGTAGTGTGTGGCCTCGCATTATCTTGCTGAAACAAAGCTAGACCTCGATTGTCCAAAGTAGGATACTCCTCTTTTAGTTTGTGGCACACGCGGTCTAGCTGCTGGCAATACAGCTTAGTGTTGATGGCGCGACCGTGTAGACCAGGCTCGAAATGCAGTACTTCATGGTCATGGAAATTCCTCCAGACGTCACCCCCAACCAAAGTTGGTATCACCAAATTATTCTTGTTTTAATATTCGGACAAGAACCAATCAGAAAACCTCGTTAGTCCTAATTTATAATGGTATTATTGTAATGAAAACTTTTCATTGTTTATATGTCTGTTATTTTTCATTGTTTTATTATTTCTTTTCACTGTACTATACTTTTCATTCTTTATTGTTTTAAAATTATCTTACTTTTCTTAACATTAATTTATTGTTAATTCTCAATATTATATTTATTGGAAATCCTGAAAGGGGTTTTTGGCTTGATACTTTTTCCAACTTAATAAAAAACTTAAAAATTTAATTTTTATTTTTCTTCTTTTCTTTATTAAACGGGTTAATAGGAGTAGATAGGCTCATCTAT
Source organism: Ascarosepion bandense (assembly GCA_037127315.1). Taxonomy (NCBI): domain Eukaryota; kingdom Metazoa; phylum Mollusca; class Cephalopoda; order Sepiida; family Sepiidae; genus Ascarosepion; species Ascarosepion bandense. The sequence continues at coordinate 1,443,208 of JBBBDQ010000152.1, forward strand.
CGTCCGGGCTGAACTCCTTCTATGTCTATTGAACAGAAATAGAGGTTCACTCCTTGTTCCCAGTTCAAGATATGGTTTACTGGCTTTTCATTCTTTCTACCAGGGCCACAATGATTTAACTGTCTTAATTTTTGGTTATCGGACGAGCCAGTGGCTTTTCTTTGTGACAATACCTGTTTACGGCAGTTTGCTGGCCACTGCTTCTAACTGGTCATTAGGAGCCCGAACTCTTTACTAGCGTTTAAAGAGGTTGCTCTGATCAGCAATGGTATAATATTGGGGTATTTGTAGTGCTATGTCGCGCAGTGATAGGTGTCTCCACAATATTCATCATCTGGCTGGTTTGTCTTACTACTGATGACATGGTGATATTTTCTCACTCTTCTCAAAACTAATCTAAAAAAACAAAACAAAAAGAAATACGACTAAACCAGAAAATTTAAAAAGCATCCTGCCCTCCTTAGCAGTTCTCTCACTAATATTCATGGTATCCGTTCCAACTTCTGCAGCGTAGAATCTGTCCTCTTGCAACGTTCGCCAGATATCTTTACCATCTGTTAAACTAAACGTTTTTCATTGCTACTGATGACTTCTTGGTTCCAGGCTTTCTTTCCCTTTTGCTGAAAAGATTCCAACATTCGCATGCAAGGCTTTGGTGTTTACATCCTGGATAATCTATCGATGGCCAAGGAATGTCTCTCGTGACCTCTGTCTACTACTTCATGTGTTGGCGTCATTCGTTACTAAACTCTATTAGTGTTGTGGTGTTCTTTCTCTAAAGAGTCTATGTTGGACTCTTCCGCTTACTATATGATGAATAGGAAAGGAGGAATTGGAGGAACAGTCAAATTGATTGAACGCTGGACAACCGACACACTCACTAGTCGTGTAATACTTTTTTGTTGTATTTACTGTTAAATATACAATATTTCTATAACACATGTTTTGTTATTTCTTAAACCTTTCACGTATTCACAACAGTTAGCTATCTTTTTTAATTTTTTTTTTTTTAATCTTCGCGGAACTGCTTTATATTAGACATAAAAATGGCAGAATAAAAAAAGCACTTACTCTTTATCCATCTGCAAACATCTTCGGTGACTTTAATGCTCATCATGACATTTTAAAGGTACTGATGTTACCGGTATTTTACACGTTAATTTTTTTCTTTGCCCAATCCCTTACGCAAATAGTAAACTTCCCTCCTCGTTTTCTTATGTGATCGATCCCAACTTAACAGCTAGGATACAGTCGCTTTCTCACCGACGCAGTGTGGCTTCCCTGTGTCTCTTCTACAAATACTTTCACGGCTTATGCTCCGATGAACTTAGCTCACTGGTACTGATGTTACCGGTATTTTACACGTTAATTTTTTTCTTTGCCCAATCCCTTACGCAAATAGTAAACTTCCCTCCTCGTTTTCTTATGTGATCGATCCCGACTTAACAGCTAGGATACAGTCGCTTTCTCACCGAAGTGTGGCTTCCCTGTGTCTCTTCTACAAATACTTTCACGGCTTATGCTCCGATGAACTTAGCTCACTGGTACTGATGTTACCGGTATTTTACACGTTAATTTTTTTTCTTTGCCCAATCCCTTACGCAAATAGTAAACTTCCCTCCTCGTTTTCTTATGTGATCGATCCCGACTTAACAGCTAGGATACAGTCGCTTTCTCACCGACGCAGTGTGGCTTCCCTGTGTCTCTTCTACAAATACTTTCACGTCTTATGCTCCGATGAACTTAGCTCACTGGTACCCCCTAAATACGAATTTGCTCGAGCTACAAGATTAGCAACTAGGTCCCACCCTTTTACTGTGAAACCAATAAATTGTAAACGCAAATTTTACTCCAGCAGCTTCTTTTCTCGAACTTCCCGCCCGTGGAATTCTCTTCCGCATACTTGCTTTCCTGACAGTTACAATCACCAAGAATTTAAATGTGAAGTCAATAGTCATCTCCTGTGACAATAACTTACATCCTCTCTCTCATGGTTTTCTACATCCACCCCACCCTCATCAGTACTCTCTTCCTCCTCCTACTCTCTTCCTGACACCCCTGCAACCTCCCACTCCTCATAACATTCCTCCTCGTCCACCCCACTCTCATTAGTAATCTCTTCCCTCTCCTACTCTCTTCCTAACACCCTCTGTAACCTCTCAGTCCTCATAACATTCCTCCGATGTAAACCCCACCGCACAACAGTGGCAGTAAAATGCCTTGCTTGGGGCGATACGATTACAAAAACAAAAACAACAAAAAAAAAAAACGAGTAACAGACTTATCTACTTGATTCATTTCTTCTTGCTTTTAACAAGCTTCGCAATAACTGACCACTCTGTGATAGCTATTGTTATTTCGTTCCAGTCATGTATTAAACAAAAACTCTCTTTCCATAAAACCTTTTTCCATTATAAGCATACTGGTTGGGACTATTATTTTCTTTGTGGTGGCCTAGGCACCAACATCTTCAATTTCTTTAATTGAAAATTGCGTCACTAAGGTTTCTTGTTTGAGTCAAAGCCGGTACGGACATTTTCTTCCTTTCCCGGATATGTCAGGTGAAAACCCAGTCCTTTCCGTGATTCACACCAGCATCCTCTGCTGCTATAGATCACTAGAACTAAAGTTTTCGGCTATACAAGCATGATGGCTCCTGTCCCAATAGAAACGTATTCGTTCCTGCTCGTAATAAATGTAAGCGATAGCGCTAAATGCTTTGCTCGTAAATTGTTAACCTTTAATCTTGACTCATCCAGAATATCCCAGCCTAAATTCCCTCCTAGAACCGAGACTCTGTTGGGTGAGATACATATAACCCTCTCCATTGTCTCTGTGATAATCTCTAACCTAGATCCCTGCAAAGCATGTTGACCCGATGGCATCCCTGTAACAGTCATTCGGAATTGTGGTGCTGATCTCGCGACTGTTTTCTCGAAACTGCATGAAAAAATGCTTCCTGCATTTCTGCCTGCAGAGAAACAACACAATTTGTTGTTCCAGGTTATCAGAAAACTGGTCTGTTACGTTATATCTGTACACCAGTGAATGCTGGACAATCTCCTCACAGATGAAGAGACTTGAAACAACAGAAATGTGCTTCTACAAATAAAAGAGTCATGAACTGTTATGTAATATCAGTCCTCCTATATGGCTGTGAATGCTGGACAATCTCCTCCCAGATGAAGAAGAGACTTGAAGCAACAGAAATGTGCTTCTATAAAGAAAATAATCCTGAACTGTTATGTAATATCTGTCCTCCGATATGGCAGTTAATGCTGGACAATCGCTTCAGAAATGAAGAAGAGACTTGAAGCAATAGAAATGTGCTTCTACAAAGAAAAGTGTTCGAACTGTTATGTAATATCAGTTCTCCTATATGGCCGTGAATGCTGGACAATCTCCTCACAGATGATGAAGTGACTTTCGTACTTTAGATCTGCTCTGACTGTAGCATTGGGCACCACGAAAACCTTTGACAGTGTCTCGTGTACAGGTTTCCTCTATAAAACGTTATGGTGTTTTCGTACACATCTTTTAGCTGATCCAGTCTTTCTTATCAGATCATGGAATGAAAGTTACCCTGAATGACCACTACTCGTATAAATCCTTTTTTACTAACGCAGCTAAACCCATGGCTCCATCCTTGGCCCTACACATTTACTGATTTTCATTAACGACCTTCTCGATGGCATCAGCTCTCAAATTGTCATCTACGCTAACCACACAACCATTTACTTTTGTATCGATAGGTAAGGCTGATCAGTCCGACAAGCTCCCACCAAAAAAGCTGATCAGTCCGACAGCTGATGAAGAAAATGACCGCAAGACCGTCGTTAACTTGGGAAAATTTTAGCGTGTCACTTTTAAACCCTGCAAAACTGAACCGCTCTCCATTAGTCATCTGAGAGATCCCATTCTGCGTTTCGTCTGATGCTAACCTCCAGGAACTTGACTCGTTGCGTCTTCTAGGGTTAACGTTCTGTTATGGTGCTCTATCTACATTGGAATAAATACTAACCTACAAGACTTCCTAGAGGAGGCCTTTCGAGACGCAGTGTAACTTGACAGTTTCGAAGGACATTTCTATCTGCTGATTAATAACACTCTTATTTTTAATATATGTTCTTTTATTCCAATACCCTGTTTCAACCTACCTTCATCTTTTCGTGTCTCTCTTCCTGGCACAAACAGGCCACACCATTTTCTCAGCTGACATGAAGTTGAAAGATTATTTTGAAACCATTGCTAGGTCAGCCGCTAAAAACGTCGGTTTATTGTATCAGGCGAGACAGTTATTGTTTCCAGAAGGTATTTTACATATCTAAACGTCTATAATTCGTCCATGTCTAGCATAATGCTATCAAATATTGCCTAGTGCCCCTACTATTTGCCTTGACCTTCTTGATAAGATCCACAGAAGAAGCATCAATATTGTTAGTCCTGGTCTGGCAGTTCGGCTTCTGTCACTTACCCACCGCCATAAGGTTGCCTCTCAGTGACTTTTTGTTATGAATACTTTCATGGTAATTGTTCGGATGAACTCTTCTCTTTGGTACCTAGACTTTCTGGATTTAAGCGCAATACTAGACTGGCGTCGATATATAATCAATTTACAGTTAATCGGCCTAGATGTAGCCGCAAGTTCTATGCTAACAGTTTCTTTTCCCGCACTCCTCGCTTTTGGGACTCTTTTCTAGCACCATGCCTTTAAGTCAACTTTAATCTGCAAAATTGCATATGCAATGTCAATTGCTATCTACTGTCCCCCTGATTTGTCTTTTCTCTTCCCACTCATTATTAATGTTTCTGTCCCTAATTCTTCCACATCTTGTAACCCCCACCCTTGCGTCTTAGTGGCTTTACTGCCTTGTATGGGGTGATATCTTGTTGGCCTGCAGCGTGCTCTTTCCCAGCTTTCGATGAGCGCCGACTAGATCGACGATTAGAAAGCAACTTGGGGTGATCACTAGCCGGTCGTTGGAAAGCTTGGGCAAGGGCCGCGTTGTATGCTTACAAAAGTGGAAGAAATTAGAAGAAATAGACGACCCATTTTATGCTCAATGCTTTCTTTTCGTTTAATATTAATGTTTCCTTTCCTAAGTCTTCCACGCCCTGTAACCGTTTTAATGGCTTTACTGCCTTGTGGTGCAGTAGATATTAAGCTTAGAACAAGAAATCGGGAAGCCGAGTTCGAATTCCAGTTGAATTCATGGCATTCACTTTCGCAAAAATACTCCTGGGAAAGGTATCAATCCGTCTCTTCCCTCCAGTTATGGGTTAAATAACAGGACAGATTGGGTTCTATAGCCTTGGCTGGCAACCAGTCTACTGCAGTAAGCAATGGCAACCTTCTGAGGGATAATTTTCTGTCCAGTCAGTCATGTCTCGAAAGAGACATGATCGCCCAAGCGTGTTTCACGTATGGCACTTTACTGACTGGCTGCCTTGCTTGGAGTGATACTGATTTTAAAGAAAGACACGGATCAAGATTTTTTGCTTTCTTTCTGCTTTTTTGTGAGTCAGGATTTCTGATCGACCTCGTACTTTGTTTGATTTAATGACAATAAAAATATGTCTGTTTTTAATGTTTTTTTTTATGTTAGTTAAATAATATATAAAAAAAAATAGCCAGTGAATCACCACAAACTGTCAGGTGTCAGCGAATGAGGCTGGGAAGATTTCGAAGGAAAAAAGGGGACTATAAAGCAGGGTCTAAATAAGGCCACTCCTTTCAGAATAAGTATTATTATAGAATGTTCCCTCGACCTTTCTTCGGATTTAGATGAGACCTAGATAACGAAGAAGAGGCGAGAGGGTGAAAGTTATGGCGACGCTTTTGGCATTTAACTTTCTCTTCGCCTGTAGACTAAACAAAACTAAAGACAATAATTTTGAATGTAGTGTCGAGCTCGGAGTTCTCTTCAAGTCGTAACTCTACCTACACTTATTGTCATTTCATAGCTTAAAATAACCGCATATTATTTTAATGATAATTACGCAAAACTCAAACCAACCGATATTATTTGCTTTCTATTGCATTTAAAACTGTCAGAAGTGGGTGGGTGTTGTCTACAAACTGAAGTGCCAAAAATTGCAGACAGTAACTTAATAACATCTCGACTGTAGCTTTTCTTTTTGCCTTTAATAAGAGCGAAAGGCAAGGATGCTACGAGATGGTGGAGTTGTTTAGTGGGTATATCTTTCTCCTGACTTTTCTATGCTGTTAGCCCTCTGCCTTCGGGTAGAGGGCGCTCTCTGCTTCCGAGCAGAGAGCACAAACCCAGTCGTGGTTCCGCCGAAGGGTAGAACCACGACTGGGGAAAAATAGACAGAGATTTTTTGGCCCGGCTATATGGCCGGGAATACCCACTATAAAATGACCATGTGTCACATCTGGCCTTGCGTGGGAAGGCTAGTAAATACGGGGGTATATCTTTCTAGATACGTTCCAGATGGTAATCAGCAAAAGGATGAGCCCAAAATGTAAATTACAAATCGGGTATACTAAAATTTTAAAAAAAAGTACAGAATTTTTTAATATCTGGGAAGTGTTCTAACACAACTTACTTATCGAGTTTGAGTGAATTGATGGCCGTGCAGGGTTTTGGGAAATATGGCAAAAAGAAAATGGATTAAGAGATTAAAAAGATAAATTGTGGACAGTTATGACAACCAATGGCCTGAAAAGACACCGGATATAGAAGGAGAAGCCTGGGAAGACAAGGGACATCCACAAATACTTTGCACCCACATTACATCTTCCTTCATATACTGTGTGATTGAGATTAGATGACGTATTGGGATGGCGACAAATGCATTCCAAAAGAAAAACAGAGTAAAAAAGAAAAATTTAGTCAGAAAAAAAGATAAACGTGCTGGCCTATAAGGTGATGTCAGTCCTCCTATAAGGCAGTGAATGCTGAACAATATCCTCACAGATGAAAAAGAGACTTGAAGCAACAGAAATGTGTTTCTACAAAGAAAAGAGTTCTGAACTGTTATTCAATATCAGTCCTCCTATAAGGCAGTGAATGCTGGACAATCTCCTCACAGATGAAAAAGGGACTTGAAGCAACAGAAATGTGCTTCTACAAAGAAAAGAGTCCTGTACTGTTATGTAATATCAGTCCTCCTATAAGGCAGTGAATGCTGGACAATCTCCTTACAGATGAAAAAGGGACTTGAAGCAACAGAAATGTGCTTCTACAAAGAAAAGAGTTCTGAACTGTTATGCAATATCAGTCCTCCTATAAGGCAGTGAATGCTGGACAATCTCCTCACAGACGAAGAGACTTGGAGCAACAGAAATGTGCTTCTACAAAGAAAAGAGTCCTGTACTGTTATGTAATATCAGTCCTCCTATATAGCACTGAATGCAGGACAATCTCCTCACAGACGAAGAGACCTGAAGCAACAGTAATGCAGTTTTTTTTTTGTTTTTTTTTTTTTTAATCATGTCACCCCGAGCAAGGCAGTAACGCCACTGATGCGCAGGGGGCTACGTAAGGGTAAAAAGAATGGAAAAGAGAAAGCCGAAAACCGCATCCTAAACAGGAAACAAGGGATGAGCCTCTTCACCTGTTCAATAGATGTGGGTGGAGTGTGAACCGGGCGATAGTTTAGTCTATCTACTCCAATTGAAAAAAAAAATAAAATAATAAAGGAAAAGAGTGAAAAGATTGGAAAAGAGAAAACCGGAAACCGCATCCTAAACAGGAAACAAGGGATGAGCCTCTTCACCTGTTCAATAGATGTGGGTGGAGTGTGAACCGGGCGATAGTTTAGTCTATCTACTCCAATTTACGGAAAGATGTTGAGGATATCATGGACGGAACATTTGAGCAACAATGAAACAAAAAGAAACAAAAGGAAACAAAAAGGAAACTTTTACTTGACATCAGGAAGAGAAAGTTGAAATTTCTGGGGCACGTAATGAGGAAGGAGCGTTTAGCAAACTTGATACGTATAGGGCAGATTGAGGGGGACAAGAACAGAGGATAGCAGCACGTAACATATTTGATGATCTTAAACAAATAAACAGTAAAACAGGCTTTGGTAGAAATGATGAAAACACAAAACGTATTTAGAGCTACAAGGGCAAATAAACGTGGAGGGCCATGATTATCTACATCCGAAAGGAGCATGACACATAATTGTATAAAGAATGTGCATTCAACGTACTGGTGATTTCTCCATGAATTCTTATTTGTTTATGTCCCGTGTCTTTTCAGGCCTTTGGTGGACATAGCTCTCCACAATTTCCTACCTTTTTTAATTCTTTTCTTTTTGCCATCATTCTGCACTGCCATCCATTCACTCAATCTCACGTATGGTGCTTTCCTCTGTCTCTCTTCAATCTATCTTTTGAGTATCATACTTTCCAGGCCCACTTTCCGCATTATGTGCCCAAGAAATTCCAACTGTCTCTTCCTGCTATAAAGGTCCTTTTTGTTGCCATTTTCTCTAGAACTTTGTCGTTGCTCATATATTCAGTTCATGGTATTCTCAGCATCCTTCTGTAGAACCACATTTCTGTCACTTCAAGTCTCATTTTTATATGCTAGAAGATTGACTGCCATGTAGGTGGATGATATTACATAACAGTACAGGACACCTTTCTTTGTAGAAGCACATTTCTGTTGCTTCAAGTCTCTTCGTCTGTGAGGAGATTGTCCTGCATTCAGTGCCATGTAGGTGGACTGATATTACATAACAGTTCAGTATTTTTTTACTTTATTTACAACAATATTTTCCATTTCCTTTATACTATGCTTAGCTTTCTGATTTCAGAGTCCCGTCTTCTGTTAAAACACTTCTCAATAATCTAAATTGTTGCACCTCTCTGATTTTGACGTCTTCAATTTGTAATTTGCATGTTGCGCTGTTCTTTTTGCCAAAACCCTTGCATTCAGTCTTCTTGCAATAGTCCTTTCTTAACACTTTCCTTCACTGCATTCTATAAGAATTCTTGTAAGTTTCTTTTTGTGTTAGCTATGAACAGTGTCATCTGCATATCTCATGTTCTTAAGATTGTGGCCACCAACAATGAATCCTGAAAGGACTTCTATTTCTCCGAGGGTTGCTTAACCCAAAAGATTGAACAAGTGAGAAGATGCTGTATAGGTTTCGGGTTGTTACCTTTGCGCTTTCTATTTGAAAATTGCCATATTGAAGAATTGACATCACATAGCAATCCAGTACTCTTTAAGATTCGTTTTTGCTTCCTACTTCTGTAGAACCACATTTTTACTGTCTCAAGTCTCCTTTTCATCTGTGAAGTGATTGCCCATTGACTGTTATATAAGAGGACTGATAAACAGTGCTCTTTTCTTTGTTTCGAACGAATTTTTTCTGTCTTTTAATACACTGCTTAGCTTTTGGAAGGCATGTTTCCTTACCTCAATATGTACCCTAGAGACTTCAACTTTCTCTTACCGATGTTATGTATAAGTTTACTTTTTGCTTCCATTTTCTCTAAAATCCGTCATTTATCACATGTTCAGTTCATGGTATCATCAGCCACCTCCTGTAGAACCACATTTCTGCTATCTCAAGACTACTTTTCATTAGTGAGGAGATTGCCCAACATCCACTGCTATATAAGATCACTGATAAACAGTTCAGTACTCTTTTCTTTGTTTCTAACGAATTTTTTTCTCTGTCTCAATACTTTGCTTAGCTTCTTCTTTGTCAATTGATGAATAGTCCTTTCTTATCGCTGTCCTTCTGCATATCTTATGTTGTTAAGATTGTAACCACCAATAATGAATACTGAAAGGACTTCTAATTCTCCAAGAATTGCCTCGTCAAAAAGATTGAACAAGTGAGAAGACGCTATATAGGTTTCGGGTTGTTTCCTTTGTACTTTCTATTTTCTATAAAATTCGTCATTTAACACATGTTCGGTCAATGATATCATCAGCCACCTTCTGAAGAACCACGTTTCTGCTGTCTTAAGTTTCCTGTTAATCAGTGACGAGATTGCCCAACATTCACTGCTATATAAGATCACTGATAATCAGTTCAGTACTCTATTCAAGTCCTGGGCATGACGGTAAACTGCATCCATTTCATACTTCTGTTTTCTGATTTCTTAACCTGTAACTGGAGGGAAGAGACGTATTAATACCTTTCCCAAAGGTATTTGTGCGTAAGTGAATGCAAGGAATTTAACTGGAATTCGAACTCCGCTCCCCGATTTGTCGTTCCAAGTCGATATCCACTGCACTACAGCGTATATCCCTACACCACAGGGTGACCCCAAAAAACGGGAACATTTTAACAATTTAATAAAACCAAGAATGATGGATAAAAAAAATTTCAAATCTAAAATAAGAATTCTGCGAATATTCTCCCGGGACATTTCAACCACAGCTGCTTGCGTACTAATTGAACGCTGTGGGCTTTGGAAGAGAGACTCGAGTACAACATCAATGTTCTGTGGAGTACGAGCACTTTTTGGTCGTCCTATTGGATCTTTAGGGCAGATCCAGTCTCTTCAAAGTTATTAATCCAACATTTTATTGTGTTTTAATGGAACAGCACCATTACGTTTTAAGTTGTAAATTTGTTGAAATCCCTCTGCGCAGCTGTCAAACTATCACCGTTTTTATAAAAACATTTTTATAGCTAACGCACGCTGTTGCCCGTTCCACTGATCCATGGTTACTGAAATGGCAGTGTGTTTACTTCGTGAGGACACTGTTTCGCAGTGCTGCCCCTTGCTCATGTCTGCCAATGCACACTTCAAAAATTCATGTTTTTTGAGGTTACCCTGTATTCGCCATTTTTTATTCATACATATCTGGGTCACCAGTTATGACTTTTGCTCAACATTTCTTTACACTGAATTGGTGGTGGGGGTTAAATTGAGATATTATCTGTTGGATGTTGGCTTGCGATATGCAGATGTTTTGAACCCATGCTCTGGCCGAAGTATTAGCGCATCCGGGAATGCTAGACTTTGTTGTTTTCTTTCTCCATTGTGAACTGTATCGATGCTTTTATTGAGTCCACATGGTCCAGTAACAGCTGGACTTCTTCCTGGTGTGGACAGAGTTTGAAGGTATCTCAGCCGTAGAGTTGGCTTTAGTAATGTAGATTCTAATATCTTTTGAAAGTATTCCATGTATATGTCAGCCATTGCTGTTGATAATGGTGAACTTATTGCTAAGCCTTCTTCCTGCCGATATATGTCTGACCCCATTCCAAAGTGTGTTGCTTGTGTACAGAAAGTCAACATCTCCGTCATTCGTATACTGGTACGTTCTCCTAGTGATGCGTCCGAGGGTAGTCTGTCCCTGACTACCGATAATTCCTCCACTGTGTGTACCTTGGTGATCAAACTCACCACACAAACGGTCACCACCTGGTTGGATTGGAAAGGATGGGTCTACCTTTGAATAATTCCACGTAGTGAGCGGAGTTTCGGACATATGATGGTGACTTTCCCATTGATGAGTCAATTATATCAACAAGGAAACGACAGAGGGTGGCACACGGAGCCTTGGCAGCTAAGAATGGGTCTGAGCGGAATACCGTCTTTGTGAATTTTGGGGAAGTAACTTGCTGTAACGTTCAGACAACTGCTTGTACGTCTTAGGTAAGAAGTGATCCTGGTTCTTGATTAGGATATATATATATATATCACTCGTTTCTTATATATTTATCTATCTATCATTAATTTAGTTTGTTAATATCTATCTATCTATCTATCTATCTATCTATCTATCTATCTATCTCAGTATGTTAATCTCTAACAGTCTGTTAATATCTATATATCTCAGCCTATGCATATCTATCTATCTATCTATCTATCTATCTATCTATCTATCTATCTATCTGTCTGTCTCTCTGTCTGTCTGTCTATCTATCTTACTAACAAGTTAACATCTGAAATAAGCATGTTAATCTCTAACAGTCTGTTAATATCTATATATCTCAGCCTATGCATATCTATCTATCTATCTATCTATCTATCTATCTATCTATCTATCTGTCTGTCTGTCTGTCTGTCTCTCTGTCTGTCTGTCTATCTATCTTACTAACAAGTTAACATCTGAAATAAGCATGTTCAACTCAACGCACAAGCATATAGAGGCACATATACACTCGCTAAAAAACACGGAAACACACTTATACTCATGGAAGGCACCCACCCTGCCTAAGAGTCGTGACGTAGTGGCCGGTTGGTATGATATTTTGCAAGAATTATACACTCAATAAGGGCAAAATAAACGCACAATTTGACTAAAACGTAGCGTTATTCTACATTAGTTTATTATTATAGACACCTACCCGTCCAGGCAACGTCATAAACACGTGTGTGTGTCTCAATAGCTTTCAATTTAGTCAGGTTTATAGATCTTCAAGTGAGTGGAAAGCAAGAAAGAATCAACACTGGCAAAAAGTCTGAAGATGAGAAACGGCCTTTCCGTCGTCCATGCTTATGCCACCCATTTCTGTAACTAAAGTCTTTCTTTTGGTTCCAACCAACTTCGGCTCGAAGGGATTATGCAAACACACATTTCTACGCTTATGAACTTACACAGGCATAAATGCTCAGCGCCATTTTTTTTATAAGTGTCCCTTTCTAATTTGTCTTCTCCTACACGCAATCACACAACTAGCTAACACACACGCGCACGCACACACACACACACACACACACACACACACACACACACACACACACACACACGTGCACATATATATCCATACATATACGGGCACGTGCACATACGTTGTGTCCGGTGTGTAGAAGCGCGTTCTTTATTTTCCTTCTAACGTCTCTCTTTTAGACGTCCCGCACTTTCACTGTCTCTCTCCTTATAGGTAATTATGGAAGGCCAATAACTAGAGGCAACAGGCTTTCCCACGCCTGCAATTTTATTTCCGCCTCCGCAGCCGAAGACGAGGGTCACACGAAATAACTTAATGACTGCAGCCCCCGGGGCCGCATATAAAATAAATTCATCACAAGTGTGAAGGTTGTTGTGTACATGCAAAGCATTTTCTTGCCTCCTCTGTGATTCCATAATGGAACTTTAATAACAGGAAGACAAGCAGAATTCACCTTGAAATATTTACATCAGATACAACTCGCAGGGAATTGCTGCTAACGGTTTCTTTCGTTGCAAGAAAATCACACGAAAAACAAAGAAATATCTCTGCTGCCTCTATCTGACATATTGTAATTCCATCTTAGCCAAACAGTTTCTTCTTCTCCTCCTCCTGCTCCTCCTTCTTCGTTCTTTTTAAATCCCTCCATATTATTCCCTGTGTTACTTTTCTTTCCCCACTCTGCAATTTACTTTTTAGCTTCATCTTTTAACGCCCCTCCTCTCTAGTCTCTCGTTATTCTTCTTTTTAAATAGCTACAATCTCCAAAGGTTTAAATGTAACGACAATTGCCAGATCTTGACACTCATACTTCTCTTATCCTTTCCCTAACCCCCCCTCCACTGAATCTTGTTTTTCCCCTTTTCACTCTACTCTCACGCAACTCTCCTCACACCAGTATATCCATCCTTCGTTGTGGCGCATTGGATATCGGCTCGGAACGAGAAATCGTGGAGCCGAGTTCGAATTTCAGCTGAATTCATTGCATTCACTTACGCGCAAATACCCTTGAGAAAGGTATTAATCCGTCTATTCCTTCCAGTTATGGGTTAAATAACATGATAGATTGGGTTCTATAGCCTTGGTCGGCAACCAGTCTACCGCAGAAAACAATGGCAACCTACTGCGGGATAATCTTCTGCCCAGACAGTCATGTCTCTTTCATGATCGCCCAAGCGTGTATCACGTATGGCACTTAACTGACTGACTGAATATAATAGTTGGAAACATAATTTTAACTTCTAGTGGTCGTAAAGTGGGGGATCGGTTTTCTATTGTTATGAAGTAATAAACTGATCCCCCACTAATTACTAATTAATAATATAATACATCTATTCCCCCGCTAGCTATGAGACAAATAACAGGACTGATTAGGATCTCTAGCTTTGGTCGGCAACCAGTCTACCGCAGAAAGCAATGGCAACCTACTGCGGGATAATCTTCTGCCCAGTCAGTCATGTCTCTTTCGAGACATGATCGTCCAAGCGTGTATCACGTATGGCAATTAACTGACTGATCTTGCCCATTCTCTGACACCCAGAGAATTCTTCTTCCACTTCGATCTCCTCCTATGTTAACATTCACTCTCATCTAATGTAGACCCTTGCTCACCAATGGTATTACTGCCTTGTTTGTGGTGAAACGATTCAGCGATTAAAAACAAATCCCTTTAATCTCTTCCTTCTTTCTTTTAATTTCTTTCCCGTTGTTCCCATTTGTCTCTTTCCTTCTCCACAATTTACTTCCAAACACTTCTTCGGCCTCTACTTCTTCCTTTTCCTTTCTTATTTTACTTCCCACCTCTGACCTTTCTTTCTTTTTCTCTCTCTCTCTTTCTTTCTTTCTCTCTTTCTCTCTCTCTTTCTCTCTCTCTCTCTTTCTCTCTCTCTCTCTTTCTTTCTCTCTCTCTCTCTCTCTCTCTTTCCTTTCTTTCTTTCTCGCTTTCTCTCTCTCTCTCTCTCTCTCTCTCTCTCTCTCTCTCTCTCTCTCTCTCTCTCTCTCTCTCTCTCTCTCTTTCTTTCTTTCTTTCTCTCTCTTTCTCTCTCTCTCTCTCTCTCTCTCTCTTTCTTTCTCTCTCTCTCTCTCTTTCTTTCTCTCTTTCTTTCTCTCTCTTTCTTTCTCTCTCTCTTTCTTTCTCTCTCTCTCTCTCTTTCTTTCTCTCTCTTTCTCTCTCTCTTTCTCTCTCTTTCTCTCTCTTTCTTTATCTCTCTCTCTCTCTCTCTTTCAGATACTTTGATTATATTTTCATTAAAACGTTCTTCATTTCCCGCACCCTAATCTTTCTAAAAGGTTCAATACACCTTCCACTTCGTTCATTCCTAAAGAACACAGACACACGAAAACACACACACACGCACGCACACACGCACATATATATACACGGAGTGAGAGAGAGAGAGAGAGAGAGAGAGAGAGAGAGAGAGGGGGGATGCGATAGGTAAATTATCGTCTAAATTACGCCTGAAAGAAAGTAAAACTGACATGTCATTTTAACAGATGTATATCTGATAAAATGAGATGCCAGTCTTTTATGCGACGATGAATAAATTGTCGCCGAAATGAGTGAGAATTGAAAATAAGCCTTACATCTTATTTTAACTGATAGAGAGGGGGCGATGCATGCATTGTCGTCTAAATAAGGCCACAATGAAAATAACACTGAAATCTCATTTTAACTAATATACAGGGTGCGATGGAGGAATTGTCGTCTAAATGAGGCTACAATGAAAATAACAGTGAGATCTCATTGTAATAGGTGTATATCTGTTAAAATGACATCTCATTTTAACATATATAATAGGTTTGATGAATGAATTGTCGTCTAAATGAGGCTAAAATGAAAATAACATTGACATCTCATTTAAACAAATATTCAGAGTGCGTTAGATGAATTTTTAATTTACACAAGCGCGAAAATACCTTCGTAATCATCATTAGACTCATCTAACTCTTTCAAAAATGTCTGAGCTGCCAGCTTGACAACCAAACACTCTGAAATGTTCCAGTGCGAATGCCAATCAGTACAGCATCCCGTTTCCAAATTTCTGGCGCAGTGTATTGGCGCCCCTTTTCTCTCAGATGGTACCCAACTGTTCCTACTGTGCAGTCGATAAAATCAAAGACAGACAACGGATATGCGCAAAAGTATTTTACTAAATGGCGACAATTTACTCATCGCAATTTACCCATCAGAAAGGTGACAAGTAAGTCTACGGAAGAACGTAGTTGTAGTGAAACCAATATATGTAGTTTATAATTAATATCAGAGATACAATCTCAGAACGGGCATGTAAATTGATAAATCCTGATTAAACATAATAGAGATTGATTGTCTGGTGTATTTTACTGCCTCAATACACTAACACACACACACACACACACACATATATATATATATATATATACATATATATATAACCAAATGAATAAGAAACGAAGAAAATATTTACAACGTCCAAAACATTAATTTAAAACAGACCTCAATATAAATATAAAGTAATGAATATTTATTATAAATTATACTTTAAAACATGTACAAAGTACAATCTACTAGAAAATTGTATATTTTGTTTCGACACTGAAAGAACTGTCTCATCAGGTTGGTAATAATGATGGTAATAAACGTCATTTTTTAAAAGAAAATTAAGAAAGTTACTTCTTTTTATTCTTAGAAGTCTTTAATAAACAGAAATAAAAAAAAGGGCAATAAATTATTACCTGATGAGACATTGTTCTTGCAAAGTCAAAACAAAATGTACAATTTTGTAGTAGATTGTAGGTTGTACATGTTCTAAAGTATATATATATATATATATATATATATATATATATATATATATATATATATATATAAGAAAAATTGGGGCAGACACGTTATTCGGAAATTTAGGCCTAAATCGGAAGTTTAGGCCTATTTCAGGCGAACCATCATCAGTTTCCGTCTTTATTTTATAAAGATTTTACACGAAAAATCCTTTGTAAAATAAAGACGAAAGCTGATGATGGTGCGCCTGAAATAGGCCTACACTTCCGACTTATCATGAAATAACGTGTCTGCCTAAATTTTTCTTATATTTGCTTTATATGTATTTATATACATATATATTTAGAGCTCTCTTAGAGAGTTATCATACCACACTATGTACAGGATACTTCTTTGGATTCTTCTATACTGATATATATATATATATATATATATATATATATATATATATATAGACAATTTTGATCCTACAAGTTCTGTTTAAATTTTATTGTACTTTTCTAATGTTCGTATCTTCTTCTTATCGAGTCGCTACACTAAATCCATACAGTGTTGCACAGAAAGTCTTGTCTGGGTGTTATGTTTACAAAGTCGTAAAGCATGAATGGATCTCCAAGGTTTGGGGCAAAGTAGATGTTCAGTGGTTTGTGTTTGCCCTCTTTGACAGCTGAGTTCATCATCGGTTGTATATCTCCATATCCGAAGGTTGACAAACAGCTATTGGTTTCGATTGAGCCAATACTTTCGGCTTTGTGCCACATCTAAGCGGCGCTTAGAAAAATCAACTTGGGCGCCTCGATGTCGTGTAATGGTGCTTCAACGTATAGCTGTAAACCGACATTACTAGATATCACATCACAGTAAATTTCCACAAATATCTGGCATTTTACTGCGTCAATTACTATAAGACGTCAATTACTATTAGGATCTTTAAGTCTTATTATCAGTCGGTTAAATGCCACACGTTATATATGCTTTGGGCGATCATGTCTCTTTCGAGACATGACTGACTGGGTAGAAGATTATCCCGCTGTAGGTTGGCATTACTTCCTGCGGTAGACTGGTTGTCAGCTAAGGCAATAGAATCCAATCTGTCTTGTTATTTAACCCATAACTGGAGGGAAGAGACGTTTGCTCAAGCCTATCAAGGACGTTATATATATATATAAAATGGATGCTCCATTAATTCGTGAGTTATTGGTTTTATTGCCTTGCTTCTGCCTTCTTAATTCCTGTATTTTTATCTTTCTCTCTCCTTAATAATGTTTTCCGTTTTCTCATATTCTTTCACACTCAGTAATTTCTTGTGTGTTAGTGGCTTTATTGCCTTGATTCTGCCTTCTTAATTCCTGTTCTTTTATTCTTTTCTTTCCTTAATAATGTTTTCCTTGTTCTCATATTCTTTCACACTCAGTAATCCCTTGTGTGTTAGTGGCTTTATTGCCTTGCTTCTGCTTTCTTAATTACTGTTCTTTATTCTTCTCTCTCCTTAATAATATTTTTCTTTTTCTCACATTCTTTCGCGCCCATTAACCCTCTTCCATCTTAGTGTTTTCATTGCCTTGATTGGGGGGAAATGATGAATTTAAAATAGAATTTTAGTTGTTATCTTTCTGTTTGTTTTTTTTTTTGTTTTGTTTTTGTTTTTGTAATGCCCTATCTCCTCCATAATGTTCTTTTCTCAGATTCTTTGACTCTCGGTACCCTCTTAAGCCTTAGTGGATTTATCACCTTGCTTGGAATGAAATGAAAAATAAAAATAATTATTATATTGCCCTTTCCATCAGAGTTCCTTGCGAACTCTAATATATATAGTTTTAATTATTTCACCCCAAGCAAAACAATAAAGCCACTAAGACGCAAATGGGTTACTAAGAATATGAGAAAAAACACGATTAAGGAGAAAAAATAAAAGAACAATTAAGATTATATTAGAATCTATTACAGAGTGCAACCACCTGGTGATAGGCTAAATCCTTGGTTTTATTCAGTCTCCTCCAAGCACGAACTCGGTTGTCTGGTTGAATGAGCTTTAAACATATTTGACTAAGTGAAGGGATGCCAATTTGTCATACTTAGATAGTAATGGTTTCTGGCCCATGTGACCTATCGACTTTACAAATTTATGCACAGTAACAAAATAGCGGGCAAGTTTTATCATTTTACAGTGGAACTTGCTAGACGTAACAGCAGGTTCTATGCAAATAGTTTCTTCTTTCGCACTTCTCGTTTCAGAAAATCTATTCACTTTTCTTGCTTTCTAGTCAACTTCGGTCTTCATGCATTTAAATGCATTGTCAATCGTCATCCTCTGACACCTTGAATCCTGGTCTTTGATTCTCCTCTCTCCTTAATGATTTCTCACAGATTCTTTCACTTTTGCGACTCAAGAGCTTATTGCCTTGCTTGGAGTGAAACAGTTATAGAAAAATTACCCTATAAAAACACGCCGTTAAGTTTTCTCCAGTTACAGCAAAAGTTTTCACTCTTAATGAGGCTTTGAACGTCTCATGGAGCTCATGTTCACTCTAGGCTTCATGTAGAACTGACATACACAATCCACTGCAGAAGATATTGGAAAAATGATTGGCACATTCTGGAAGCAGCTGACAAGCTGTATCTTTGCAAGGGATAAATTAGACCAAAAATAGATGATTGATGCCGTATCTCGGTTGAAGCTGTTCAAAACCAACTTTAACCCTACTTCAAACACAGGCTTAGGAAGAAAACTCCCATCCATACTGGAGAGAGCAATAAAAGTTACTGGACTTGAGAAACTTATCTAAACTTACACTCCCGATCAAAAATTTAAGACCACTTAAAAATCTTTAAAAAGAATTTGTTTTTTACAGATAGATTTTAAACTCCTCCCACTTAAGGTTACCAATACTACAATCTAAAAGGTTATGGAAGCAAAAAGCTACATTCCAAACATTTTATTTAGAAATTTACATTTTTATAAAATGAGGCGATTCACACATGATCAAAATTATATGACCAGAGACAAAAATTCTACGAAATTGTACAAAAAGTGTATGAAAATATTCAACAACCAAATTTAATAATGAAGTCTACCTCCACTGCTTTTGATGACTTCAAAAATTCTGTCGGGCATGCTAGAAATAAGCGTTTCCATTAAGGTGCGGGGGATGTTGCTCCAGCTTCTGAAGATGGCTTCACAAAGTTCATTTTTTGTTGAATATTATTTGCCATTTCGATAAACATCTCTTGTCATCCATCCCTAAACATTTTCAATTGGCTTCAAGTCCGGTAAGCATGCAGGATGTCCCAAGAGATGGACCCCATTTTCTTGTAGAAAGGTCAAGGTTCGTCTTGCAGCATGGATTGCAGCTTTATCCTGTTGGAATAACCATCCATCCCCACACAAACGATGACCTTCCATCATCAAAGATGCTTTTTGTAGCGTGTTAACACAACCAGCCGCTCTCTGACGTCCCTACAGCACCTGGAGCTCCATCGTCCCGCTGTAAGAAAAGGCACCCCATACCGTTAGGGACCCTTCACCACTATGACGTGCGGAGAAAATTTCAGGAGGCATGTTTTTGTTATGCCAATATCGTTGGAAGCCATCAGGACCATCGAGATTGAATTTTTTCTCATCAGAAAACAGGACTTTCTTCCACTTCTCAATGTCCCATGTTTGATATTCACGACCAAACTTTAAGCGGTCCAACTTGTGACGTGGAAGCAGCCGAGGAATTTGTTTACGCTTTTTATTTACCATGCCTTTTTGTCTTAAGTGGCGTCTGATGGTTACGGGACTGCAATCAGCATCTGTGACTGCCTTAATTTGACTAGAAGAAAGTCCCCCGTCTTTCATAACAACCCGTCTTATTCTCCTACTCAATGCAGGAGAAATTTTTTGGGGCCTACCAGAGGATTTTGCTTTTCCATAATTCTCGCTGTTCTTTAGAAAGTTGCAAATCACAGTTTTACTGCGATTTACCTTAGCTGCGATCGCCCGCTGTGACAAACCTTGCTTATGGAATTCTAGAATTCGAGAACGCTCAACTTTGGTAAGTTTGCTTGCTTTAGGCATGATAACACCTTCACGCAGTGATTGCTAATCTCTAACTGAATTAAATACATTGGGATTGCCATAGATCTAACAATTTATACCCCTGGTCTTATAATTTTGATCATGTGTAAATCGCCTCATTTTATAAAAATGTAAATTTCTAAATAAAATGTTTGGAATGTAGCTTTTTGTTTCCATAACCTTTTAGATTGTAGTATTGGTAACCTTAAGTTGGAGGAGTTTAAAATCTATCCATAAAAAAAAAAATTCTTTTTAAAGATTTTTAAGTGGTCTTGAATTTTTGATCAAGAGTGTATTTATAAATGGAACTTTGTCTCTGTGTGTGTGTGTGTGTGTCAGTTACCTATAGACTCCGAAACGACTGAACCGATTTTCTTGAAAATTTATACAGTTGTACTATAAGCGTCTGCGAGTGTTCTTAGCTTGGATTTGTGTCGAGGTACTCCCGATAAATATCAAAAATCGATAATCGAAAAAATCGGGTTATAGAAGGAGTTGTCCGATTTTAATCAAATTTGATACACTCATAAACAAAGACATAAGAAACGATATTCAGAAGTTTCAAGGTTGCAGTTCTTACAATAGTGCAGAAAATCGATAATATATATATATATAAAAGGCAAGATGTTTGTGTGTGTGTTTGTTTATCTGCCTGTATGTCTGTATTTTTTTCAGCCCTTTTATTTTAGTTTTTGCTTCGGGTTTGGCTCTAAGTAGGTATAATTGTAGTTCTTAGTCTCAGCCATGATACCATTTACTCAGAGGACTTATTTAGCCTTCAAAATTCAGTTTACGACGAAAAAAACTTATTTGATATCGATACCAGGAAATCAAAATTTGACTTACATCCATTCATTTTTTTTTTCAGTCTACGGTTTCGCTTTAACTGGAAATAACTATTGCTTTTTAGTCTTTCGTGCCAACGTCCAAAGAATCTGAGCTCCAGGACCATGGATTAGTTTTAAAGCTTTCATTACACCCGAGCAACGCCGGACTATACTGCTAGTAATCTTAAAAGATGTTTTAAGAGAAAGATTTTATAAATTTTCACCTACTGTAGCACTGGCTGCTCGGTCAATGAACGTCGAATGTTTCCTTATAAGGAAACGGCTAATATTACAGTTACCATTAGAGAGAATGAGAACAGATACTACACTTTGACCCTGGTCTGATGACCGGGATTGAAGAACTTGAGTAGTACGAGTTTCTCGGTAATTGAATATTGAATGTTTCCTTACAAGGAAACGGCTTAACATACCATTACCATAAGGGTTGACGAGAACAGATACTATCCTTTGATCATGATCTGTTTACCAGGAATGAAAAATAGCGTAACTTGTGTAGTACTACCTGCTTGGTCAATGAATACCGAGTGTTTCCTTATACGGAAACGGTTAATATTACCGTTGCCGTTATTTTAATTCATCTGCTGCTGATACTCTTGAGTCTTTTTCAAGGATGAAACTGAAATAATTTTCTTTTCGGAGAATCAACGTATCAGCGGCGATCATGAAACTCTGAAAGTAAGGTGTGTACTTAAAAAATTTTCTGAGAAGGAGGGAGGGGTAAACTCAAGTAGCGTCTTCATTTTCATACTATACCACTATCGTATACACAACTGAGGAATGAGTTTGAGTATAAGTATCTTCTTATTCTTCATGTACCGTGTCCCTTCAGGACGTAGATGATCAGAGACTTCCACTTGGCTCTGTCTCTTGTCTCTCTCCCCATTCTTCCGCTTGGTATCTCTCCCAAACCCCGTTCTGCCATTCATTTGCTATCAAGTAGATCTCGCGCTGCTTTCCCTTGTCTCTTTTTCCCTCTATCCGTCCTGTGAGTATTAAATTCTCCAGACCCTCCTTCCCCATTACGTGTCAAAGGAACCTCATCTGTCTCTTCTATATCAAGTGTGAGTTTTCTTCTCGTTTCCATCCTCTCCAACATCTCGTTGCTAGTCACGTGCTCAGTCTATGGTATCCTCAGCATCCTACTGTAAAACCACACTCCTGATGCCTCAAGCCTCTCTTTAATCCTTGAGATGATCGTCCAACATTCACTGTCATATAGAAGGACAGATACCACATTGCAGTCGAGCACTCTCTTCTTCGTTTCCCATTAGACTTTCCAGTCTCTCACTGGTTAGCTTTTGAAATGAGTCCTTGGCCATGCCAATGCGTCTTTTGATCTCGACATCGCACTTTCGATCCTTAGTCAGCATGCTTCCCAGGTATTTAAATTTCTTTGATAATTCTGATTTCTTGTGATTTGCACTGTGCCAATATATTTTCCCCAGTTAATATAAATCCTCATCTCATTTTCAGAATGTCTTGAACGTAAGAATTCATTTAACTTTTTCTAAAACGAATCCAAGGCAAATCCTCGTACGGTTTTTCAAAAAGGGTGGAAAGCAAAAGAATTGATTTTAGTCTGTCCATGTGTTTTTCATGCCAACAATATATACTTCTTCTTCATGTGTCGTGTCCTTTCAGGACGTAGGCGATCATGGACTTCCACTAGGCACTGTCTCTTGTCGCTTTCAAAATTTTTCCTCTTGGTATCTCTGCCAGACCCCGTTCTGCCATCTATTTACTCAGACCTTACTCAGACACTGCTTTCCCCTCTCTCTCTCTCTCTCTCTCTCTCTCTCTGTCTCTCTCTATCCGTCCTGTGAGTATTAAAATCTTAAGGCCCTCCTTTCTCATTACATATCTCAGAAACCTCATCAATCTCTTTCTTTTATTAAGTATGGGTTTACTCCACGTTTCCATTCTCTCCAACACCTCGTCGTTAGTCACGTGCTCAGTCCATGGTATCCTCAGCATCCTTCTGCAAATCCACATTTCTGCTGCCACAAGACTCTCCTTCGTCCTTGATAAGATCATCCAACATTCACCACAATACAGAAGGACAGATATGACATAGCAATCCAGCACTCTTTTCTTTGTTTCCAACGATATTTTCCTGTATCTCGGTACTCTTTTGGTTAGCTTTTGAAATGCGTCCTTGGCCATGCCAATGCGTCTTTGGATCTCAACATCTCACTTTCCATCCTTAGTCCGCATGCTTCCCAAGCATTTAAATTTCTTTACTTGCTTTATTTTAGTTTCCCCAACCTGTAGTTGGCATTTTGGGGTCTTCTTTTTGCTGATGACCATACTTTCTTAATCCTTTCTTGTCGCTTTGCGCTAAATTAAACGGAATAACTTTCAGTCAGTTAAGTGCCGTACGTGATACACGCTTGGACGATCATGTCTCGAAAGAGACATGACTGAATGGGCAGAAAATTATCCCGTAGTAGGTTGCCATTACTTTCTGCGGTAGACTAGTTGCCGACCAAGGCTATAGAACCAAATTTATACTTATTTAAACCAAAATTGGATGGAAGTGGCGGGCAAAGGGTATTTGCGCGGATGTGCGTTGTGGCGCAGTGGATATCGGCTCGGAACGAGAAATCGGGGAACCGAGTTCGAATTCCAGTTGAATTCCTTGCATTCACTTACGCGCAAATACCCTTGGGAAAGGTATTAATCCGTCTCTTCCTTCCAGTTATGAGTTAAATAACAGGACGGATTGGGTTCTATAGCCTTGGTCGGCAACCAGTCTACCGCAGAAAGCAATGGCAACATACTGCGGGCTAATCTTCTGCCCAGTCAGTCATGTCTCTTTCGAGACATGATCGCCCAAAGCGTGTATCGCGCATGGCACTTAACTGACTGAAGGGTATTTGCGCGTAAGTGAAAATGCAGGCTCCCCCATTTCTTGTTCCAAGTCGATATCCACTGCTCCACAACGTACACCATTCATAGTAGCGAAGTTCTAATCTCTTCTTGTCCTCTTTTCCACTTTCAAGCTGTTTGAAGCTTATAAAAGTTGAGGGGGCAACTGAGGGGCCAGCCAAAATTCGGGGGTGGGTGTCGTGGATTCTTTTGGCCTCCCGTAGAATCGCCATTGCAAACTAATAGGCTGAATATATTTTATATATCACTTGAAAACAAAAGAAATATTATAGAAGTCATCAGGAGGTAATCGTGTTGAAAAACCAAACAAACAAGTTTGTTCTTGAAAGTTTTAAATAATATCTCAACAACGGGAAAGCGTTGAAACAAAGTGTCAAGAGTTCCATTCATTTTTGTTGCTGCTGCTGCTGTTAATCACGTAGATTTTTGACACTGGCCTCGCCATTAGCCTTCGCCTCCCCGCATTCTCTCTTCGCTTCTTTTCTCCTCTTCTTCGCTGGCCGCTAACCCACGCAAGAATCACTTTAAAGCGGAGGAGAAGGGGAGAAAAAAAAACGACTTCCCATGTAGTCATAACTCTTCTCTCATTCAATGTCCGCGCGTTGACATCTCTGTCAACGAATAACTGTTAAGTGTCTGTCTGAAAAACTGCTTGCAAGTCGACGTGGTAATATGAACACCATGCCTTCAAGGCTAAGTGTTAGAATATCAAAAACATTGGGAACATTCCTGGCCCGATGGAGAGGGAGAGAAAATAAAAACAGGAAAATAAGTTCTTCGTAACAAAACAACAAAACAAAGCAATGATGACAAAAACTGTAATAAAAGCATTTTTATTTGAGGGATAGGAGAGGGGGGGTGGATAAAAATAAATAAGACGTCTCTAAATGATGGCTTTTCTCTTATTTGCCCTTCCGTGTCTCTCAACGTTGGTGTTACGTATGAATTAATTTAGTCAACAAATAGAGAATGTATTTTCCCATCAACGCAAGTAAAGAAAATAACGAGGTAAACTTGCTTGTTAATGGGGGAATATTTATGCGTATCTCACCTCTGAATCTCTTCTCATGCGCCAGCCACTTTTATTTTGGGATTGTGATGGTGTTTTTCATGATATATCACTGTGTCATTTAAAGAACAAATTAGCCGTTTTTCTTTCCTTTTTTTTTTCTTTTTTTTCTTTTTTCTTTTTTGGTATATAACTAAATATTGGTCATTTACATAATTCTATAACTTTAGTCATTTAAGCGTAATTCCATAACTTCGATAAATTCTATAACTTTAGATATTTTTAAACATAACTCTATGACTTTGACAATTCTGTAGTGTAATTTTTACTCTACTCATTTAGGTACCTCTAAATCCCTGAAAAAAAAAAAAAAAAAAAAAAAAGGTCATAAAAGACTCCAAACTTACTACAAACGAACTTTTTCCGTCCAAATATTTATGTTATTATTAAGAGGAAAGATCAAAGTATTTTTTAATTATTTTTAAAAAAATTGTAATATCTTCGTTCGAAATTTTGGTGAAAAATCTTGTTCGATAAATTCTATAACTTTAGATATTTTTAAACATAACTCTATGACTTTGACAATTCTGTAGTGTAATTTTTACACTACTCATTTAGGTACCTCTATTAAATCCCTGAAAAAAAAAAAAAAAAAAAAAAAAAAAAAACGTCATAAAAGACTCCAAACTTACTACAAACGAACTTTTTCCATCCAAATATTTATGTTATTATTAAGAGGAAAGATCAAAGTATTTTTTAATTATTTTTTAAAAAAATTGTAATATCTTCGTTCGAAATTTTGGTGAAAAATCTTGTTTTGATTTTCGTTAGTATGTAACCATATCCTTGCGAGAGTTTACAATGGAAAACGTAATAACTCAGTTTTTTTCTGGCGACAAACACATTAATTGGAAATTCTTGCAAAAATCAAATAATTGTTGGATTTTAATGAAACTTGCAGGACTTATTCACAAATAAATTAAATTATTTTTGAAATTATTATTTTAAAAAAATCTTGGTAAAAATATTTTTTTTTTATATCAGTTACCCCACTTCACGTAAATTAATGAAATTTTAATAAATTAAATTTTGTTGGGAAAATTGGTTTTATTAGTTAAACGCAAGACTCATTGGGGAATGTAAATCATCTATTATTTTTTTTAACATTTTCTATTATTTTTTTTAACATTTTGTCTTTATTTCCGAAAATCTGCTTCCAATTGTAAAATAAAAATGCAATAAGATTATGACATTATTCTTTTTGATAAGCTTTTAATCGCTTTAATAAATATATTAAGAACATTATAGTCTGAAAAATGTTTTTTTCGATTAATAATGAAATTTCAAAAGAATTGTTTTCATTTTTTTAATTATAATAATTTAGAAAGTTTCAAAATATTTTATAAAAGATTTGTTGTCGTTAGTTTGTTAACTTAATAAGTGAAGATTATATTTACTAATCGAAAATTGAAGTTTAATACAAATCGTTGTGCCTTCGTATTTTAAAAATATTTTTTATTTTTATTTTTTGTGTGTATCTGAAGTTTTTTTGTATGATAATTTCTGTGTATTTGAAATTTTGTATGATAATTTTTATGTGTATTTGAATGATAAATTCTATGTGTATTTGAAGTTGTTTTTGTATGATAATTTCTATATGTTTTTTTTTGTATGATAATTTCTATGTGTTAAAACGTCATGTGTTTCAGGGTTTCTTCCCCTTACAGGAACCTATGTACAATTATGTCACTTGTGATCACTATACACTTATCTTATCTCGCATCTGTCAAGCTGGCATCACATTTCAAGTATGGGGTAAAGGTCAGAAAGTTCAACTCTGTGTTTAAGAAATAGTTTTATTTTAAATTTCTTGCTATAAATAAGTAATACTTGTGTAAATCAGATTAATTTAACATTAAATTTGCTAATTTTCAAAAAATAATGTGTCACAGATGCATATTTTATTTTTGCAAAATTTTTTAAATCTGAGAATTTCTTTTTGTTTACAAATGTGTCGATCGCTCAAAAATGACCGAAAAATTGAAAGATTTTTTTAAAAAATCAAAAAATTTTAGATTCTAATCAATATAATTTTTGTTTGAAATACATCAGAGTATTTTGCTTACTGGAAATAGTAAATTTAGTTTTCAATTAAAACTAAAATAAAAGTTTCAAGAATTTATTTAAAACTCAGTTTAAAAGTTAGTTATCGAAAATGAGTGGAGGTACCTACAAATTTGATAATTTTGATTTAAAGAATGCCATATTTATTAAAAGAGAAAGTAACTTAAACGCAAAAAGTCTCGAAGATGACTCTACAAGATTTTATCAAAATATAAATCTGTGTCCCATTTATCTCCACTCCTGAAAGAATGACTACTTTTCTTCTTCTTCTTTTGTGTGCCGTATCCGTTCACATCTTCCTCTCAGTTGTATTTCTAAATATATTTTGTCTTGCTATATTTTCCAAACCCTGCTCTGTCATCCATTTGCTTACGGCCATCAATTATATCACGCGCTGTTTACCCCAGTTCCTATTTCTCTCTATCAGTACTATGAGTATCAGATTCTCCAAGCCCTCCTTCCTCATAGTCAGTCAGTTTAGGTGCCATACGTGATACACGCTTGGGCGACCATGTCTCGAAAGAGACATGACTGACTGGGCAGAAGATTATCCCGCAGTAGGTTGCCATTGCTTTCTGCGGTAGACTGGTTGCCGACCAAGGCTATAAAACCCAATCTGTCCTGCTATTTAACCCATAACTGGAAGGAAGAGACGGATTAATACCTTTCCCAAGGGTATTTGCGCGTAAGTGAAGACAGTGGATTCAGCTGGAATTCGAAATCAGCTCCCCGGTTTCTCGTTCCGAGCCGATATCCACTGTACCACAACGTGTCCCAAAAACGTCAGCTGTTTCTTCATGATGTTAAGTGTAATTTTACTTTTTCTTTCCATTTTCCCCAAAACCTCGGCGTTACATGTTCGTAGATCCGCATTTCTGATGTTTCGAGTATCTCCTTCATCTTTGAGGAGAGTATCCAGCATTCGCTGCTATACAGAAAGACAGATATCACGTAACAGAGCCCACATTATTCTTGTCCTATCTCTGGCCTGATTCTGCTGAGCGCTCAGTTCATCAGAATTCGGATGATGAGTTTTGTTAACCGTCTCATTAAGCTGATTGTTCGGTGGAGTTCACAGTCTTTTGGGTCTGGCTTCTTAGGCAGTGCTATGAAAATCGATTTAGGTCTTCCGGTATATCACCACTGCTGTAGATTTCATTTATCATTTATGCAACCTTGTCTACACCGAATTCGTCTGATGCTGTCACCGTCTCTTTAACAACCCCCTCTGGTCCTGCCGCTTTGTTTCTTTTCAATGTGGCCAGTTCAGCTTTGAATATTTCCGGCCCGTCTGTATTTTTGTGTATTTCCGGTTGTTCTCTTTCTTCGTAGAAGAGATCTTCGGTATATTCGTTCCATCACCGAAATTTTTTTTTTCTCTAACATAAGCGTTCCGTCCTTGAATTTTATGTATCTTGTTGATAGCATATCTTTTGTCCTGTTAGTTCTCTTATTTTTTATGCATATCTCCCTTTATTTGTGATACCGAAACTCTCTATTTCTGCACATTATTCGTTGAGTCATTTTTCTTTAACCTGTTTGCATTTGTTCCTTATTGTAAAACCATCGATATTCCGTTCCATGTCTTGGCACTTTTTCTGTCTCTTTTGCATCATGTCGAGAATCTCCCTTTCTCATTTGCTGATGCGTGTCGTATTTCGAGGTTTAGTTTCCATTTTGTCCCTTGTATCTTCTTTTCACACTGTCCATATACATTTACTTCAGATTCGGGTCGCTCAAGAGTATGTTGTATTGCAATCTGGTTACTGCGTTAGACTTTTTCAATTTTCGAAGTTTCATTCTTAGTTTACAACAAAACAAGGAGGTGATCTCTTCCGCAGTCGGCACTTGGATAGGTTTTGCAGTGAACAAGTCAATTCCTGAATCTCTTGTTAATAGCCATGTACCCGATATGTTTTTCCTTGTGGGCTTCTCCAAGTCCATAATTTTCTTGGATATTCTTGGAAGCAGGTGTTATTTATTACCTGGTCATTCGCTGTGCACCATTGGGACCATTTTTCTCCGCGGATGTTGCGGTCTCTTAGTCCGAACTTGCCAACTATTTCCTCTTCACTCTCCTTAACTACTATGGTATTCCGATCTCCTATGATAATTCTAATTTCTTGTGATTTAGACTGAGCCTTGGCTTTGTCCGGCATAGAGTAGAAAGATTCGATTTCGTCTTCAGTACTTTGTGTTGTCGATGCATAACATACCCACGTCTATTGAACTGGTGAAGGGGCTCATCCCTCGTTTCCTGTTTAGGATGCGGTTTCCAGTTTTCTCTTTTCCAATCTTCTCACATTTTTTTCAATTGGAGTAGATAGACTAAACTATCGCCCGGTTCACACTCCACCCACGTCTATTGAACAGGTGAAGGGGCTCATCCCTCGTTTCCTGTTTAGGATGCGGTTTTCAGTTTTCTCTTTTCCAATCTTCTCACATTTTTTCAATTGGAGTAGATAGACTAAACTATCGCCCGGTTCACACTCCACCCACGTCTATTGAACAGGTGAAGGGGCTCATCCCTCGTTTCCTGTTTAGGATGCGGTTTCCAGTTTTCTCTTTTCCAATCTTCTCACATTTTTTTTCAATTGGAGTAGAT
The DNA here is from genome assembly GCA_037127315.1 of Ascarosepion bandense. Taxonomy (NCBI): domain Eukaryota; kingdom Metazoa; phylum Mollusca; class Cephalopoda; order Sepiida; family Sepiidae; genus Ascarosepion; species Ascarosepion bandense. The sequence goes on from JBBBDQ010000152.1 coordinate 1,473,130, forward strand.
AGACTAAACTATCGCCCGGTTCACACTCCACCCACGTCTATTCAACAGGTGAAGAGGCTCATCCCTTGTTTCCTGTTTAGGATGCGGTTTCCGGTTTTCTCTTTTCCAGTCTTTTCACTCCTATGTAGCCCCCTGCACATCAGTGGCGTTACCGCCTTGCTCGGGGTGATATGATTAAAAAAAATTGTTGTAAGACTTTCCTTTCAGTTTAATTACAAGAATTCTTTCAGATAACTAGCAGTATCCCAGGACGCATTTCTTCACGTCATGATCCAGTGTCAATCCAACTCCTTTTTCATTTTTCGCTCCGCCTGCGTACATAATCCTGTGCTTGTCACGGACAGCATCTCCTTCCTCTTTTTTATTTTTTATTTTTTTGACACCTAGTTTCACATACAGCGAAAATGTGAAGGTTTAATCTACTCTTCTCCTGATTAAAATTTTCCAGCTGACCCCATTTGTTCTGACGTCCCATTCCTCGAGTGTTACTTTTTGTTGGATGCGAACTGTCAGTCGTGAACGATCCAGTGATATCTGTCTCTCATGTCGTTCCTTTACGGGCGAGGGGTCAGTTTCGAGAAACATTATGTTACATAGCGTCCTCCATAACTTGCTTAGACTTTTCAGTTAACCTGATGAATCTATCTGAGTGTTTCTCAATTTAAAAATTTAGAAAAACTAATATTTATGCTTTTGTCTATAAATCTATACGACGTGTGTCATTCGTCGGTCTCAAGAGACCCCTATGCATCTGCTTCCCCAAAAGCTACGCAGCAGCTGCTGATGACAGCGCAGCATCTGTTATGGCTGTACAGGAGTGACAGCCTCGTTTGCAACAGACACATGAAAATGCCTCCACACCCAGATGTCGCCGTGTTTTTTTTTCTCCGTCGAGCGCGCTTCTCCCCGGCGGCAAGCCACCGTTTCTTCTTTCTTCTTTCTTCTCTTCTCGCTCCAGCCCTCGATGTAAATCATGTCTCCAGCGTCTTCCCACCTCTCGATATCCATGTCTGGCGCCTTCATTCTTGAAAGAATATGAGGTCGACCTGGTGCCCTCTTGATGGCCAATTCCCCGTACAGAGGAACCTTCGGAATCCTCCTATTACTAGAGTGTTGCACCTATTGCACCTGCCCTGAATCCATCATAAAAATTCAAGATGTGAAATTAGGAAGTACTAAACACTTCAGATGCCTCGGCACATGGATCAGTTATAACAAATTTAGTATAAAATATAATGAATAAACAAAGAATATGATGCGCCAGAGGTAGTTTTGCCCAACATTAAAGTTGCAAACCAAAACATCAACCTAAAATCATGTTCTCAAATAGCCTCTCATGCACGACACCAAATCTGTTCCAAAATAATTAATCTGTCAGTTGTATAGAACCGCTTTTTAAGCTCATTGATTAAAAATTGTTTTGAGTGAGTGAAACCTGTGGATCTTAGTGAGAACCATTTTTCTTTGAGCATTGAAGTAATATTACTTGAGGACTACCAACACCAGCAACAATTAAAATGGATATCACATGTAATTCAAAGAGAAAATAACGACATAATAAAAATACTGACATTCCACATTACTTCAAATAAACTGTTATAAAGGAAATAGCCGTTAATAGTAGAAAGAAAGAGAACAGCTAGTAGACCTGAAAACCCTCTTTTTTTTTTTAATTATTTAAAGAGAAAGATTTTATACGAAAGCAGTACTGGCTTCTCGGTCAATGATTGATAAATGTTTACTTTATATTGCCAATGCCATAGTAAAATGTTGTTGGTTTATTCTTTTAACGATAGGTGAAGTTTGTTGGTATGTAAAGTCTTTGGTAAGTATTGTATAGGTATAAATTGACTGCTTGTTACTGAACATATAGGTAACTATTGTTCGTTTATTCTCTAGTCTATAGGTAAATATTGTTTATACCTGAGTCTATAGGTAAATATAGTGGTAAATTTGTTATTTATTCCCCGAAGACCTTTACCCGTCAAATCTTTCCAAAACATCCTTATTTCCGTGCAAATGTAAATGCTGAACTCAAATCGATAATTGTTTATTGACGAAACCTACCTTTTTTCAATTTTACAGCCAGAAAAATATCGAACTTCTTTTCGCTGTTTATCTCACCCCGTAACCACGGTTCAAAACATGTTATTCACTGCAGAATGAGTTTGGTGATTTTTCGATCAATTTACTTTCTTTTAGCAATTCATACGCGGAAATTGAGTTCTGAACCCAAACAAATCGCGGAGTAATTGCTCAAAGGAAGTAAACGGGCCGAAATAAGTATCCTACGCCCCAAATCATTCAGCAAGTCTTGTACATCTATATACATGTACAAGATCAACTATCATTCAGATAAAAATAAAATAATGAAAAATATTTCTTTAATACTTATGTACCCCTAATATAAGGTATAAGAGTACTTTTGATCATCTATCATTTTCAAGAACAATGTGTTGTCCATGTTAAATATACCTTCATAATTTCAATTTAAATAGGTGATAGGCTATAGATTCCTGTCTTTCTTGGTATATGATACATTGCTGGCGGATGAAGATATGGATTCATTATTTTCTCAAATTTGTTTGTGTGAAAGTAAATGTAAATTCAGCGGTGAATCAGATATGAGAACGGTGGTAAGGGGTGAGATATAGTACGACTTTTTGTGGTCGATAACAGGAAAAATGGTAGGTTTCTTCAATAAACAATTATCAATTTGATTTCAGCATATACATTTGCACGTAATTAAGGAAGTTTAGGACAGATTTAACGGGGTAAAGGCCTTCGAGGAACAAAACAAAAAATTACCAATATAGTTTTACCTGAGCCAATTTTTTAAATCGTTTCACCCCTAAGCAAGGCAGTCAAGCATGCCGTCTTCAACCGATACCGGCTGCTCTCCGACTCCGTCGACTGCGTTGGTTCGGCCATGCTGCGCGCTGTCCTCCGGGTGAGCTGATTCGCGACTGCCTCTTCCCGAGGCCCCTACCGGGCTGGCGCAAGCGTGCGGGGGGTCAGCTGAGGACGTGGGCAGCCACGCTGAAGGGGGACATGGAGCCGATCTCGGGCCCAAATGTCGTGGGATTTCGGAGGTGGAACCGGGACTGGGCAGAGATCGGAGTGGAGCTGGCTCAAGATCGCCGATCGTGGGCCGCCGCTGGGAGAGACGCTTCAAATGTTCTTGGGGATGCCGGCTCAACCCGTCCTGGGTGAATGCCGCTACAATACAATATATATATAAGCAAGGCAGTACTGCTACTGGTGCGCAGGGCGTTACATAAGAGGAGAGTGAAGAAAAGGAGGAACAGGTGACTGGGGGTATCGGAGAATGGGTAAGAGGAGGATGGAATAACTGGTGCGAAAAGAGCTGCGTGAGAGTAGAATGGAAAGAGAGAGGAACAAGATACAGGGGGGGCGGGTATCAAAGAAAGGATTGGAGTTAAGAAGATAAGAGATGACAATAGATTAAGATTTTTTTTTTTTTATATTTGATTCTATAAAATAGTTGTCATTTTATTCTTATGTCTACGAGTAAAACCTGGTAGTTTATACTTGAGCCTATAGATAAACATTGGCATGCATGATTCTATAGGTGTATATTGCTCGTTTATACCTGAGCTTATAAGTATATATTAGTCGTTTATATTTAAGTTTGTAAACATTTATACGTTGGTATCTGTTTCTTGATAGATGTGTCCCCCGCTGTGAGGTATGCGCTCGGTGTATTCTTTGTTGCAGGTGTCTGCATATATTATTACTCCACCTGCACACATGCTGACACAGACGCACTAGTTCCACCGTGACCACACACGAATTTTTGTTCGACTTTTTCACTAGAATGAGGAAATGACACAATTTTTGCCATTTGTCGTGTCATCTCTTAATTACACTGATTTGAACGTTCGTTGACGTGTTCCATTCAGGATGGCCGCGGGTTCGATCTGGTCTTGACTCACAACAGGTGTAACTCCAAAACTTACTCCTGAATTATAATATTCACTTGTTTTGGGTTTTAAAGGCGTAATAATAATAATAATAATAATAATAATAATAATAATAATAATAATAATAATAATTTGCTTTCTTAATGCCATGTCAGTCACTGCAGATTATAATTAATGTACCGTTGAAAATTTTTTCAAATCTAACAAAATGCAAACTTTTGAAGTGAAAATCTCAAAAATGTACGCGCAAATACCAATCGGAAAAGTATGAATCCATTTCTTCTTGTCCCAGATATAGGTTAAATAGTATGACTAGTATCATTAAATAATTATTATCCCCAATATATTCTTACGATCTAATTATATTTCTAGCTTTACATAACCTGCAAAAGTTAGATAAATAGTAAAAAATAATAAATACATCTATCAATGAATGCAGTGACTATAAATTAAATTATTTATCTCCAAGTTTGCATATAACATTACCTGTTTCTATTTTCTGAAACGAAAAAAATTGTTTTCTCTTGAAATCTCTGGTTGAGTCTTGGGGACAACTCATACTACACAAAGCAAAAGGCTAAAACATAATAATAATAATAATAATAATAATAATAATAATAATAATAATATTTAAAGAAAGAAAAAATAAAATGGTCTCGTGACGAGTACAAAGTCGTTATGACTGCATTTCATGAAGCGTTACTCAAACCTCAAAAAAACATGACTCGCCAAACATATGACATTTGGCGTGAAAAAGTTGGTCAAGCAAATAGAAAGTATATTGACGAAAATAAATTAGCCAATGTACGTAGGTACATTATTCGTAATAACCGACTGACAGAGGCTGAAATCAATGAAATTAAAAGAATTGTAACAAGAAGAGACGAATCAACAAAATATGAAAAGAAACCGGAATCAGAAATAAAAAGTAATAACATCAAACAAGCCACAGGTCATAATGTAGAAACCGTGAAACACGCAAATCACTGCGAAGATAATGCTGTAAGTTTAAAAGTGCTGGGAAGGTGTGATCTGAGTCAGTTAAAAGACAAAAATAAAACGAGTTCAGAACACATCGAAGATAATTATTTGACGGAAAATAAAAACAATATACAGGAAGCCAAGATAGAAATAAAAAACCATCTAAGTCAAATACAAAATATTACAATGGAGGAACGTGAACAGCTCCCAAAATTACAACCAACAAAACATAACCTCCGAACTATTAAACTCTACAATGCAGCACTGAAATCAATACTGGATGAAGACCCTCATACAAATCTTAACGAAGTAATATATGCATCAGCAACAACAGCAACAAAAAAATTGAATATCAAAATAAAAACAAGGCAGTCTCGCAGACGTGAAGATCCACCTTGGAAAAGAAAAATAGAAAAAGAAATCGAACAACTTAGAAGTAAACTATCAGTACTGGATGAACTGAGTAGAGGAATAAATGTAAGAACTAGGAAAAGCAGAAGAGCCGAAAGAAAATATAACATCAGGAATGAAAATGAAGTCTTATCAAATAAAGAAAAAATAAAGCAAAAAATCCAACTGAAGGCTCAAAGAATAAGACGCTATGAAAAAAGAGCAAGATTTTACAGACGAAAAAAGATTTTTCAGACTGATACAAAGAGATTTTACAGGGAAATAGGTAAAAAAAGAATTGAAGTGATAGTACCCCCTCCAGAATGGAAGAAGTTACACAGTTCTGGGAAAAGATATGGGCTTGCCCTAAAGAACTTAGCAAGGAAGTACATTGGATTACGCAAGAGATAGAACGAATGAAAAATAAACCCGAACAGACATGGTCTGGAATTACAGAAGATGATGTTAAATTTGCACTAAAAAAAGCACACAATTGGAAATTCCCAGGTATAGATAAAATTCCTAACTTTTGGCTATATTATTTAAATACAGCACATAAAAAACTAGCCAAAGAACTTCAAGAAATGGTTGACGATCCCACTAAAATTCCTGCATGGATGACCAAAGGAATTACATTTCTTCTACCCAAGAATGGTGACACAAACAACCCGAAAAACTACAGACTAATTACATGTCTTCCGACAACATATAAACTATTAACATCTATTTTAACAAAACAGACATATTTATTCTTAGAAAGAAATGACATGATACCGCTTGAACAAAAAGGGTGCAAACGTGGCTGTTATGAATGTAAAGACCAATTGCTAATTAACAAAATGATCCTGGAAAACTGTTACAGTACAAAGAAAAATCTTAGTACTGCCTGGATAGATTATCGAAAGGCATTCGATAGTGTGCCACATTACTGGATTTTAAAGACTTTAAATATATACAAGATATCGCCCGTCATCATCAATTTCATCAAACAGTGCATGTCTATATGGAAAACAACCCTTTACCTCAATCATATAAATGGAACCTATAAGTCTGATGAAATAAACATCAAAAGAGGTATATTTCAAGGTGATTCTTTGTCCCCCTTACTATTCTGCATATCATTAATAGCACTAACCAGTCAACTTAATAAGACAGAATGTGGTTATAAAATAGGCCAAAAGAAAATAAGCCATCTATTTTATATGGATGACTTAAAGTTATATGCTAAGAATGATAATGAGCTGGAAGGTCTTCTGCAAACTGTAAAGCTGTCAGCGAAGACATTCGAATGAAATTCAATTTGAATAAATGCGCTAAAGCTACAGTTTTACGTGGATCAATACAAGAAACATCCTCAATTAGCCTAGACCCTGCTGTAACAATAAAAGAATTGAAACCAGAAGAAGCTTATAAATACCTAGGTGTAAATGAGAGCGAAAACATTCACCATAAAAAAATGAAAGAAATAGTGCGTAAAGAGTACTATAGAAGGCTACGAATGATATTAAAAACTGAATTAAATTCACAGAATAGAGTTATGGCCATTAATAGCCTTGCAATCCCAGTTGTCCAATATAGCTTCAACATCTTAAACTGGACTCTAAACGACATCAGGCGAATGGATGCTAAAACAAGAAAGCTTCTTTCTAAGCATAGGATGCATCACCCAAAGGCTGATGTAGACCGTCTATACATACCCCGTAAAGAAGGTGGAAGGGGTCTTATTCAGCTGGAATTGTCATACAAGACAACAACTATTGGCTTACTAACATACATAGAAACAACAAAGGATTGGATGATACAATTAGTAAGGCAACATGAAGAAAGAAAGAAAAAATATTCAATAATAAAAGAAGGCAGTAAATACAAACAAGAATTACAGTTAGTAGATTCTGTAGAAAAGCAAAACAGTAGCCAAGAACCAACTATTGCGGCAAAAAATATGAAAATGAAAGCCAAAGATAAAGCTCTTGAAAAGATGAAACAGCGCTGGCAAGACAAACCTCTGCATGGCCAATATCCAGAACGTGCCAATAAATCCAATGTTGACAAAGTTAATACTCATCGATGGTTACGTGCATCTGGATTAAAGTCTGAAACTGAAGGATTTATACTTGCAGCACAAGACCAAAGTCTTTTCACGGGAAACTTTCAGGCAAATATTATGCATAATAATATGGATCCAAAATGCAGGTTTTGTGATAAACACCAAGAAACAATAGACCACCTAATCTCAGGCTGTTCTGTGCTTGCCCCAAACGAATATAAAAATCGCCACGATAGAGTTGGGCAATATTTACATTGGGCAATGTGCAAACATTATGGAAAAGCTGTAAACAAACACTGGTATGAACATCATCCAGCACCGGTTACAGAAATAGAAGATGTAACCATTCTATGGGATTACACCATCTACGCAGACAGAAAAATTGAAGCAAACAGGCCAGACATTATTGTTAAAAACCAGAAGGAGAAAACTTGTCTATTAATTGATATGGCTTGTCCAGCGGATTGTAACATAGCAATCAAGGAATTTGAAAAACTGTCAAAATATAAAGACCTGGAAATTGAAATAGAAAAAATGTGGAAATTGAAAACAAGAGTTGTGCCAGTGATAGTAGGTGCACTTGGAATGATAAAAAATGGAACAAAACAACACATTGAAAGAATCCCTGGAAACCCCAGCTTAAGAGATATACAAAAAATTGTCTTATTAAGTACAGCCCACACACTAAGGAAAACGTTATCTATGTAATGCTGGGGATGATAGGGAAGATAGAAAAACATGAAATGGAGTCATAACAACACGCCACTACCTGCCTTAGGTCTCCCCGCAGACTTGGTTGGTAGTGAGACCAATGCAGAAATCGAAATATGATGAAAAATAACAATAATAATAATAATAATAATAATAAGAAGAAGAAGAAGAAGAAGAAGAAGAAAAGGAAGATGGAAAAGAAATGGAAATAATTAAATAAATAATAATAATAATAATAATAATAATAATAATAATAAGAAGAAGAAGAAGAAGAAGAAGAAGAAGAAGAAGGAGAAAAAGAATTGAATGTGAGTAGTGAAAGAGATCCTGAAACAAACTCTCAAGTATCGGAGTGATAGGAGGAGAAACTGAAGAAGAAGAGGAGAAGAAAAAGGGGGGAAAAAAAAGAAAAAGAAAAATGGGAAGAAAAAACGACAATTTAATTTTAAAGAAATACAAACATGAATTATATTCTAAAATAAATATCGCCATCATCTGTCTAAAAAAAATAAAATGAACGAAGAGTAGACTTTTAAAAACCCGGGCCAATTTGCCTGCATGACGGCAATAAAAAGAACAAGAATTCAATTTGGAAGTATTTAAATATTTTAACAGAAGCCAATGAAAATTTAGTCATTTGAAATGCTTAATTCAGCTCGGCCATTTGCAGAGCATTTTCCAGAGTAATTGATCGATTCGTCCTTTGATCCTAAACGAAGCTTCAAAGACTTGCTTTCGAGTTAATTTCTGAAAGACATCATCTGATCGGGGATTTTCATTCTTTTCTATATTCAATGCTAGATTTGCACAAGTTTGCGCCTACCATCTTTTGACATTTTACACGAAGAATCTAATGAATAAAACTAGAGAATTATAAGGAAAAACAAATTCAGTGAATAATTAATATTATTTTTTGTTATTTTTTCTTTCCTTTTGCTTTTTTTTTTTTTTATGGATTCTATGTTTTTATCCGGTTGTTCGAACAAATCTATTATAGAACACAAGGAAAGAAAAAGGCGAATGCGAAGTCAAAGAGACCGTGTTTATTTAGTTCCAGAGGTCGAAGGTTAGCCAAGAAGTCACCAAACTTGGACTTTGATTTCGCATACACATTTAGAGCAGCACAATAAATTAAAAATGTACCCTTTATGTTCGATTTCTGTTAAGATCGATTGTATAGCGGCGAAGGTATTCAGGTCGTTGTTATTTAAATTCTTCTGTTTGTTACAATTTCTTTAGGTTTCTATCATAAAATATTAATTATTACAGACTTGTGATGACCTCGGCTTCATCCTTTCGAACGTATCGATCAACATTCGATTGTTTTCAAAAGAAGAGAATCGATTTCCTTCTTATATAATAGCGCAACTAATTGTTTTGTTAATGTCATTTTTCTTATGTAATGCATTAAAACCTCAACAGCGAATTTCCTTCACAAATGAATATGCTATGTCTATGAGAGAGAAAGAGAGAAAAAATACAATGAATGTATCAAGTGCAGAATAAATAGATGAAATAAAATTATTCATAATTATGCCATTTGTACGAGAAGCAACTGTATTTATTTTTCGAAATTCGTTTTTACTTTCAGAACGTTTTTCTTTTTTATACAATTCGTTTTGCAAATTGATTAGCGTTTATTTGTATTTTTTTTTTTCGAAATTCGTTTATATTTTCTGAAAGTTTCTGTTTTTCTACCATTCCTTTTAGAGCCAAAATGGCGTTTATCTATATTTTACGAAATTCGTTTTTATTTTAAGAAAATTTCTGCTTTTTTAATACCATTCATTTTAGAAACTAAATGGCGTTTATTTGTGTTCCTTTTCGAAATTCATGTATATTTTCTGAAGTGTGTTTTTATACCATTCATTTTCATAGCCTGATTAGCTTTTATATTTTTCGAAATTCATTTTTTATTTTCTGAAAATTTTTATTTATTTTTATTTTTTTTACTATTATTCAGTTTACAAGCTGATTGGCGTTTATTTGTATTTCTTGTTCGAAATTCGTTTTTATTTTAGTTTCTGTTTTCCGGATGTTGAAAGAGGATTTCCTGTGATGAACATAACTTTTTCTAATGAAGGAAATCGTCTTGAAGTCAAAAATGTGCCAAATCTTCCAGTCATAAATTCGAAAGTTCTTCATTGGATCTTTCGAACTGTAGCAATTCAGTTCGAATGTGGCTAAGTAATCATAACACAGCTGTAAAATAGAATTAATCCTTGGTAATGACTCAAAATATATAGCCGAAAGTGTTTGGATAAATAAAACATACGGAATTTTTTTAAAGTGTTTTAATGAATATTGTCTAGGTTAAGAGGCTCATACCTTGTTCCCTGTTTAAGATGTGGTTTCCGGCTTTCTCTTTTCCAATCTTCTCACTTTGTTCTTTTTTTCAATTTGAGTAGATAGATCTATCTATCGCCCGGTTTACACTCCACCCACGTTTGTTGAACAGGTTAAGAGGTTCATCCCGTGTTCCCTGTTTAGGATGTGGTTTCCAGCTTTCTCTTTTCTAATCTTCTCACTTTGTTTTTTTTTTCTTTTCAATTGGAGTAGATAGATCTATCTCTCGCCCGGTTCACACTCCACCCACGTCTATTGAACAGGTTAAGAGGTTCATCCCTTGTTCCCTGTTTAGGATGTGGTTTCGGCTTTCTCTTTTCCAATCTTTTCACTATTACGTAGCCCCCTGCACATCAGTGGCTTTACCGCCTTGCTCGGGGTGATACGATTAAAATATAAAAAAAAATATAAGATCACATGAAAAATTATATAGACATACTTGACCACACCACCCTGTCGGTCATTTTTAACGAAACTTGCTTATATATATATATATATATATATATATATATATATATATATATATATATATGAAATGATTTGTTTGAACATTATTTTTGATCGATACTCCTATTTAAGTAGATATTCTGTTTTTAATTAAACAGTATTATATATTTATATCTACCGACCTGATTATTTACTATAAAATTTTTTTACGATGTGGTCCTTGATAATGCTTTTTTTTTTCATATTCTTTCAGACTCTGTAACCCCCTGTGTATTAATGACATTATTGCCTTACTTGGAGTGAAAGGATTAATGGATATATATACATGTGTGTGTGTGTGTGTGTGTGTGTGTGTGTGTGTGTGTGTGTGTGTGTGTGTGTGTTTAAAATAGGATTTAGAATCTTGACGATGTTTTATAAATTTGAAAATGCGAAACGTTTTCACTGAAAATAGATTTGATTACGCGTTTCGCCATTCTAGGCGTTATCAGAACCTAAAAGGAAAGAAAGAAATGTGTGTGTGTGTGTGTGTGTGTGTGTGTGTGTGTGTGTGTGTGTTTAAAGAATGAATGAATAGTACTTTTTTCCCTAAGCTGGCGTTTTTCTTGATTAAAGAAGAAAGAAAATGAGCGACTTCTAAAAAAGTTGATAATGTTTCTTCTCTACCTTTTCTTTATAATTCTTACTTCATGTAAGAAGTTGGTAATTTATTTTCCCCAGCTTTTTGCATCTAGTGAAGCCTAAAAGGCAAAACGCGTAGTCAATGAAACGTTTTTCAATTCTTTTTTTTCTCGACTTTTTATATAAACGGGTCAGTGATGCATTGTGGGTAGTCTCGTAGTCTATTGTATTATTCTAACAGCTTTTTAGGTGGGCGTGGTTTGTTAATTTGTTTATCATTTACTTGGTTTATTTATTTGTTTGGATTAATTTATTATGTTTCTTTTGTTTATTTATCTATATATTTTCAGTTATTCTTGTTCGCTTTCAGTTTTTGAGTAGCGTTCAACAGAACGGCGTTTGGGTGGGATAACAGGAGAAAGCGTGCTAAGAGCCACCAGGGTTAGGTAGACGTGAAGGGTCATGATCACCTATGCCCTGAAGGGACATGGCAAGAGAAGAAGAAGAAGAAGAAGAAGAAGAAGAAATTTGTTTTCTCGTTTGCATTTTGAGATTGAGTTCTGATCATTTATTGAGTAGTTTGATTTGGTCTGGGAGGGTAATTATAGCCATTTTTTCTTCCAGGCAGAGTTGACAGTTTTTAGATTGATTGTTGTAAACTGATCGCCTTTGGCTTATTTTCCATTATATTTTTAGTCTTGCTTTGGAAGATGAAAAGTTATATTCGAGTTAGTCTAAGGGCTATTGAGTGGGAATTACTGTGGATCCTAATAAAGTTTTTTCATTATTTATTGAGTCGTTTGTTAAAAAAATGTTATATATATATATATAACATTTGTTAACAAACAACACAATAAATAGTGAATATATATATATATATATATATATATATATATATATATATATATAATAGAGAGAGAGAGACAGAGATGGATGGAGAAAGACGCTAGTTAACAATGGTTTTTTTTAAATACCTCATGAACCAGCAGATTGAATTATATCTTTCTAAAGTAATTAATAGCGATATTGAATACAGATAAAAACAATAACATTCATATCTTCTACAAAAGCTATGTCTACTATAAGCAAGGAGAATTTTCTCTTCAGAATTTTATAACGAAATACACATTCCCAGTCGACCTGAACAAATCAAAATAAAAAATCAAAACTAGCCTCCTCGGACTAACTCTGTCCTCAGACCTCAAATGGAACCACTATATTGAATCCATAGCAAAATCTACTGCTAAGAAGGTTGGGTCACTATGTCGATCCAGGATGGTTTTTTCCACCTGAATCCATCCTGCATATATACAAGTCAACCATCCGTCCGTGCATGGAGTACTGCTGCCATTTATGGTCAGGTGCCCCTGCCGTTCTCCTCAGTGTTCTTGACAGGCTCCAAAGGAGAGTCTGTAATGTGATAGGTACTGATCTGGCGGCTCGACTGCAGCCACTTCCCCATCGTCGAAATGTGGCCTCCCTTTGTCTGTTCTATAAATACTTTCATGGCTTCTGCTCAGATGAACTTAAGTCACTGATGCCTCCTCAACAGGTGTTTACTCGTGCAATCAGACTGGCAACTGGGTCCCACCAATTCACAGTCAGGTTAGCCAAATGCAGACGACAATTCTACTCCTGCAGCTTCTTCTCTCGCACTTCCCACCTGTGAAACTCGCTCCCATATTCTTGCTTTGCTGACGGCTACAACCTTCAGAAATTTAAATGCCAAGTCAATGCTCATCTACTAACCACTGGACTCTAGCTCTCTCCCCACCCCCGTATAACCTTCCCTTTCTTTCCACCTATGTATCTGTCATCGCACCTGCTTTCTCAGCATTCTATTGTTCCTTTCTAATTTGTACTCCTCACTCTTTTCTAATTAATCTTTTTACATTTATGTAGCCCCCTGCACATCAGTGGCGTTTCCGCCTTGCTCGGGGTGAAATGATTAAAAAAAAGAAAGAATGAATATTATTTACGAGTTCAAATGCCTTTTTAGAAATTGTGTTCCTGATCAAACCAAATTCATAAATAATTACCTAGGTCAAACTACTACATGCCTATCTAGACGACCTACTTAAACTTACATGACTATAGCTCAATTAACACACAGAAAAACCGATCAAAGTCTATCCGAAACATACTAAAAAAAGACTGAAAAATCTGCAAGCGCAAATAATAACAAAGGAAAAGCCAATATTCAGTAAAGATTAGCGACTTAGACGGCCACAATGTGCTCACCGATTTTGAAAAATAAAAAGCATTCGTATATTTCCTAAGACATGCATAAAAAACACACATATTCAGTTAAAAAAATAATTGGAGTAGATAGATCTATCACCCGGTTCACACTCCACCCACGTCTATTGAACAGGTGAAGAGGCTCATCCCTTGTTCCCTGTTTAGGATGTGGTTTCCGGCTTTCTCTTTTCCAATTTTCTCACTTTGTTTTTTTTTTTCAATTGGAGTAGATAGATCTATCTATCACCCGGTTCACACTCCACCTACGTCTATTGAACAGGTTAAGAGGTTCATCCCTTGTTCCCTGTTTAGGACGTGGTTTCCACCTTTCTCTTTTCCAATCTTTTCAATATTATGTAGCCCCCTGCACATCAGTGGCGTTACCGCCTTGCTCGGGGTGATTCGATTAAAAAATAAAATTAAATTAAATTAAAAAATAAAAATAAAAATCGTCCTTGATAATGGCTAAAATAAATGACCCATACAATATACCTTAATATACCATAATTATTCAATCCTAATTCTAACCTAAACATTCTAGCCCCTTTACTCATGAGGTAATTAGTCAGTCAGTTAAGTGCCATACGTGAAACACGCTTGGGCGATCATGTCTCTTTCGAGACATGACTGACTGGGCAGAAGATTATACCGCAGTAGGTTGCCATTGCTTTCTGCGTTAGATTGGTTGCCAGCCAAGGCTATAGAACCCAATCTGTCCTGTTATTTAACCCTTAACTGGAAGGAAGAGACGGATTAATACCTTTCCCAAGGGTATTTGTGCGTAAGTGAATGCAATGAATTCAACTGGAATTCGAACTCGGCTCCCCGATTTCTCGTTCCGAGCCGATATCCAATGCACCACAACGCACTTCCCATGAGGTAGTACAAAATCTAATTTAAAAAAAATCCAACCTGCTGTTAAATATTATTGTCTACCCGTATAAATAATGTATGGTGTCAGTATGTATCTTATGCAGACAAAATTATAAAATGACATGCCTTGACAACTGGCAATTCTGCTTCCTTTCGCGATGATAATCTTTAATATCATAATTATCTCATTCTCATTTTTGATTGAACAATATTGACACACCTACAACTACTACCACTTTCATTTTCTAAATAACCAGGATAATTCATCTTATATTTTCTAAATGAATCATTTTCACCATTTATTTTAAAATATGACTTGAAGAAGAACAGTATTGTTCTGAAATATGAACATTTTTTGTAATGACATAATGCTTTTATATACAATTGTAATAACAAAATTACAATATATATATATATATATATATATATATATATATGAATTTTTTACATATATTCTCGTATATGATCTGTAGAAAGGACAATATGAATAAAAGAAAGAGACAAGAGGTAAACTGTATTTATTTTTAGATTTATCAAAACGAAAACTTTTTTTTATTTCCGGCAGTAGATAAATCGGTTTGGCTAAGACTAAATGCAGTTTTTCTCATGTCTCTTTCTTTTATTCATGAACACAGACACACATACAATTCCTACGCTTCTCTAACAATTCGATGCCTGAAATGCCAAAAATGTAGAACGATTTTTCTTTGGCCTCAAATCTGCCTCAGTTTCCGATATCACTTCTTCATTGGCGCCAATCTCTTTCACTGTATCATCCTTTTGAGGTCTGCAAACACCTAGTAATCGCTGAGGTTCAGATCTGGAGAATAGGGTAGATGCGAAAGTAATTCGAAGTGCAATTCATAGAGTTTTGCCATCGTTGCAATCGACTTGTGACACGGTTTTCGTGAAAGATCACTTTCTGTTATTCATTTGTGGCCGTTTTTGGCGATTTCTTCCTTCAAACGTGCCAATAATGCTATATAATATTTACTATTGTTCATCATACCAATAATGATACATAATATTTGCTATTGTTCATCGTATCAATAATGCTATATAATATTTAATATTTGAGAAAGGTAATCGATGAACAAAATACCTTGTGCGTCCAAAAATTCGAAGGCCAAAACCTTGCCTGCTGGTGTTTGTATTTTTAGTCGCTTTAGACGGCTTTCATCAGCTGCTGTCCACCCAGCTGGCTGCCGATTTGTCTCCGGAGTTAAGTAGTAGATTCATGTTTCATTCATTGTCACGTATTTACGTAAAAAATCCTTCTTGTTACGTTGAAACAGTTGCAAACAACACTCTGAATCGTCGACGCGTTATTTTTTTTTATTGTTGTTCGACTGTGAGCAAACACGGTACCCACTTTGAACACAGAAAAAATCCTTCTTGTTACGTCGAAACAGTTGCAAACAACACTCTGAATCGTCGACGCGTTATTTTTTTTTATTGTTGTTCGACTGTGAGCAAACACGGTACCCACTTTGAACACAGAAAAATCCTTCTTGTTACGTCGAAACAGTTGCAAACAACACTCTGAATCGTCGACGCGTTATTTTTTTTTATTGTTGTTCGACTGTGAGCAAACACGGTACCCACTTTGAACACAGAAAAAATCCTTCTTGTTACGTCGAAACAGTTGCAAACAACACTCTGAATCGTCGACGCGTTATTTTTTTTATTATTGTTGTTCGACTGTGAGCAAACACGGTACCCACTTTGAACACAGAAAAATCCTTCTTGTTACGTCGAAACAGTTGCAAACAACACTCTGAATCGTCGACGCGTTATTTTTTTTTATTGTTGTTCGACTGTGAGCAAACACGGTACCCACATTGAACACAGAAAAATCCTTCTTGTTACGTCGAAACAGTTGCAAACAACACTCTGAATCGTCGACGCGTTATTTTTTTTTTTATTGTTGTTCGACTGTGAGCAAACACGGTACCCACTTTGAACACAGAAAAAATCCTTCTTGTTACGTCGAAACAGTTGCAAACAACACTGAATCATCGACGCGTTATTTTTTTTTTATTGTTGTTCGACTGTGAGCAAACACGGTACCCACTTTGAACGCAGAAAAAATCCTTCTTGTTACGTCGAAACAGTTGCAAACAACACTCTGAATCGTCGACGCGTTATTTTTTTTTAATTATTTATCAACTGTGAGCAAACACGGTACCCACTTTGAACACAGCTTTATCATTGACAACTGTTCATGCAAAATGGTGAATGCACTACCTTCTGATATGTTCAATTCTTCTGACACAACTTCAATTTACGATCAGCCAAAAAGAGTTTTTGGTGTTTTCCGGGACAACTGCTGATTTTGGGCAGTGCAACCGCATTTAAAGTCAATATAGCACCTCTTAACCACTGTTTCCGACGGAGCAGAGTCCGAATAACACGTATCAAACCATTGCTGCGGTCGAACTATTTTTTCTCATCAGAAAGTAATGCTTTTTTCCATTGTTTTAAAAATTTGCAACAGTAGCTTCAATTAAATAACTGTAATTTGTAGACTGGCCCAAATTTTGTCACGTTCCATTCGAAGGTTAGGACTTCATAAAAATCATATGTATTTTTTATTAGTGGCGCTGTCTATATGCCAGGCCCGAGACTTATTGAGTGATGTGTTAAATAAATAAATAAAAAATGATGAACTCCATGTAGTGCGGTAAGCGGTCAAGGAAAAATTTTGATGACAACATCTAAAAAAATCATAGACGTAATGACTAGCAGAAATGTGAGAAAAACCACAACTGATAGGGGTTGGGGACCAATCAGAATTATTATGATCAGGTTAATCACTTACGTTTCGCTTTCGAATTTTATGACCCATGTCATTTCTTGCGTCAGAAAGCAATGGTTTATCAACACGAAATTCAGATGTTTCCATTGTTTTAAAAAATTGCAACAGTCTAAATAACTGTAATTTGTAGACTAATAATCCGATTGGCCCAAATTTTGTCACGTTCAATTTGAAGGTTAGGACTTCATAAAAATCATATGTATTTTTTATTAGTGGCGCTGTCTATATGTCAGGCCCGAGACTTATTGAGTGATGTGTATGTAGGCAGTAACTTTTCTTGCAAATATCTTTCGTTAAATATGATGGACAAATCATATTTTATCACTTTTTGTTCAGGTTTTCCAAAATATTTCCTTTTAGTGGAACTGAGGGAGTATAAAAGAGTACAATATAGTAAAATACCCAGTCCCGATGAGTGTGGGCTTCAAAACAATGCTCCAGCGAAACTTCGAAGTTGGTATGAACCTGTTCGATTAAAGTGGCATATCCTTTACGCTAAAACTATATGTACGTATATAAATTATGGAAAAAAAAACTATGTCTTAGTAGAAAATATTATATATATATATATATATATATATATTGTAACTAAGTTGTTGAACTCGTAGGTTTATTTACCTTTTTGTTCATGCATTTACTTTTATAAAGAGTGCTCGATACAAATGTAGAGCGTTATAATGTAATGGTTGTCACAATGTTTTTAAATTCATAGTATCACTACACAAAAAATTTCTCATGTTTCGAAGCTAGCCCATTATCACCTGAGGATGAAGCCAAAACATAATGGGCTGGCTTCGAAACATGGGGCATTTTTTGTGTAGTGATACTATGAATTTAAAATCATTGTAACAACCATTACAGTATATATATATATATATATATATATATATATATATATAGTGGAATATTAATTCTTATATATCAGAAAAATTTTAGGCGATGAATTTTTCGTGTCTTTTAAGAGTCAGGGTATTCTATCAATCTATACCATGTCGTGTTTTTTACTAACAAACATTCTAACCGTTTTGTAAAATTTGCATTTTTTTTTTTACTCTAATGGGTTAAACTAAGCTCCGCTCAGTATAGTTGCAGCAAAAATATGCTTTGAACAAACAAAAATGTGCCTGTGTAGATGTCTGCAACAGGGACTGACGTGCCGCTGTATCAGACGGGTGTGGCTGGGGCTAATAGACGGTTATTATCTAGGATATATGAACCAATATCCTCATCGCAATAATTGAGACAGAAAAATACAAAACAACAGTATTGTTTCCTTAATAAACTATTCTCTCTCTCTCCACACACACACACGTATATATATATATATATATATATATACACTTGTGCAAATTAATTCAAACAACAATATATATATATATATATATATATATATATATATATATATATATATATATATCCAGATGAATAAGGAACCAATAAAATATTTGCAACGTTTAGAACATTCATTTAAAACAGTGCTCAATATAAAAATAGAGCAATTATTTATTTATTACAAATTATACTTTATTACATGCACAAACTACAAACAACCACACAATTGTACATTTTGTTTGTTACTAATCATGGTAATAAACCTTATTTTGTAAAAGAAAATTTAAGAAAACTCATTTCCTTTTATTTTTGGAAAACTTTCGTACGAGGTAAACAGGGTAGGAAAGATCATCATTCCACATTTTTAATTTCTCTTTTTGCTTTCTCATCTTTCTTACCCTCTTTACCTCGAACGAATAGTTTTTCAAAAATAAAAGGAAGTGACTTTTCTTAAATTTTCTTTTGGGGTGCAGCAATATGAATCTATTTCCAGTGTGTATGACGAAATTTGTTTGTCCCTGAACAATATTGCGTCATCTGTGCTTGCATCAGAATTTTCTCACGCGCAGATACTATTGTTTTCTCGGCTATTGTCTGCGATGAACGTTACTCCAAGGAAGCGTACGAAAATTTGTAACGTTGCACGAACACACTGGCAAGCGTCACAAAGAGTTCGCGGAAATTGTTGGTGTCAACCGTCAATCGTGTCATCAAGGCGAAGAAAGAAACTGATCCCGTCAGTCCAAAACGTAAAATATAAATGCGATCGGAAGAGAAAAACGTATATGTGATTAGGGAAAGTGTGTAAGAACCTAGGAATACATTATTCGTTTTTTGTTTTTTTTTTGTTTTGTTTTTTTGACAATTAATTTGGAAGGCTATATGTATTGTTGTGGGGCGTTATCCACTTAACTACGGACTCTTCCTACCAGTATATTAACTGAGAGTTAATCACTCTCGTGGCTTCAGTTCAGCTCAGCACAGTCTGTCTGTCTGTCAGTCATGAGTAAGCCAAGCTTATATTTACTCTTTTCTCTTGTATCTATTTTTGACTTAATATGTTTTAACCATACCATCGTGTTTTGAGTTATTATTTCGTGGTCCCATCACCGGTCCATATTATATATATATATATATATATATATATATATATATATATATATATATATATATATATTTGTATGTCTGTGTGTGTGTGTGTGTGTGTGTGTGTGTGTGTGTGTGTGTGTTTTCTATTACAATCCACTCGTGAAGATTTCAAAAGCATGCTTTCTTTATTATTATCTATTTACCGCTTTGAAGCGATTTGCTTATTTTCCCCCTCGCTGCTTGCCGCGCGCATGCGCAGAGTTTGTTGCTTCTTTAGTTTTGAATTTCCGCGTCTCCATTTTTCATTGATGTTGTCAAGAATCAAACTCTAATCTCAGTAGATTCTGCAGTCCATTCAAAGGCAAAGAAACATGACAAATATGACTGAAAACTGTTTTCATTCTCTCGTGGAGTGAAAAAAAAAAAGAAAAAAATTAAGAAAAGAGAAAAAACAAACGCCGTCACTTAGGGAGACACTTTAACCAGTTCCGAATGGTCGTCTGATCAGTCACTTAAGTGCCGTATGTGATACACGCTTGGGCGATCATGTCTCGAAAGAGACATGACTGACTGGACAGAAGATTATCCCGCAGTAGGTTGCCATTGTTTTCTGCGGTAGACTGGTTGTCGACCAAGGCTATAGTACCCAAACTGTCCTGCTATTTAACCCATAACTGGAAGGAATAGACGGATTAATACCTTTCCCAAGGATATTTGCGCGTAAGTGAATACAATGGATTCAGCTGGAATTCGAACTCGGCTCCCCGGTCTCTCGTTCCGAGCCGATATCCACAGTACCACAACGCACATAAAGAGGAGTAAACTCTTTCCGTGCAACGCGGTTCGGTTTGAGTTCAATTTTTTCCCAATCTCTTGCGCAATAGACCAAAATATTTACATCAGAATAATTTTCTTGCTCAGTCTAAATGCAGACGACATAGTTCAAAAACTTTGAAAGAAAATAAAAATCTTATTAATCTCTAAGTATAGTCCTGTTAGAAATATTTGCTTTCTGAAGAAACCTTCCAGTTATTATTAAGTTTCGCCATTGCTTCTATGCGAGCATCGCGCATGCGCACACACGGAAACACAGAAAGGAGACTGGCCACAGATCAGACTAATATTTACAGTTGTCACGTCTTCTTATTATCCGTCTTGTAAATAATTTCGACTAACTATGCATTGTATAGATATAATGTATAGATATTTGATTTAATTGCAATAGTAGAGTTTTGTAGGGACCTCGGCTATGTTTGTCAAATTGGCCTTGTGCCAAACACAAACGAAGTCACCACAATTTAAAATATCAGAGGGTTGAAAGTCGAATGTTAGAATGTGGAAGAATGAAATATTTCGTTTTGTATGTTAAAGTAAAATTTTATTAACTAAATAGAATAACAAATTTGAAAGAAGTAAAATGTTAAAATAGAAAATGTACGAAGAGTTAAATGAATCCAGACGAAGAAAGGAACATGGTAAGGAGAAGTACAATCTATGATGGCACCGGGGTTGACTTGATGTTTCTTTTGTTACATTTTAGATTGTCGTCTCTAATTCCTACTCCCATCTAACTAACTCTTGCCGGTCAAGGGAGGTGGTTAAGTAGTGGAATCTAGTCATGTGATCGGCTCGCAACCGCATACTCATTTCTTAGGTGCTAAGAAAAATTGACCGGGGTCATAGATCAATTTGATATTTCCTATCCAATCAGAATCCAGAGTGTTAATTTTCGCAGCGACTTGTGAAATTTGGTTTCGTCTGGGTTTTTCAAAAATGTTTTCTGTCGTTCTGATCTATTTCTGTCGTTCTGATCTAAGTTTACTTTTTTCGTTTCAGTTAATTGTTGGATGATATAGGATTTGTATCCTACACAGTCATCGGTCAAGAAACAAAGGTCTCTCATGAATTTCTTCTAACAAAAGGAATACAAATGTCTTTGACAATGAGGAAGGAGGAATTGGTTAAGCTTAACTCTCTTAAATCATATCGAGGCAAGAGAGATTGGAGCAGGCAGCGAATGAACTACCTGATGACCTTGGATGGGGAAGAGGGAATAGAGTGCTTGGCAAATGTAGAAACGCAGTTAAATGACGTGAAGAATAGCAAGTTAAGAAGAGCCATGATCATTCACGGCTTGACTTGGACGATCATGCTCACAAATTCTGGGTATAGTAGCAGCAGCTAATGGAAACCCATAAACCGTTTGTTTACTTCTACTCAACTTCATTCTGGAGTCCGTCAAGGTGTATGTTGATTGTTTAGCGGAATATTAATACCTCTATGAGTTATTTAATGCCGAAATCTAAATAGTTTGAACAATATTATGGTTTCAACTAAATATATTTCGAACGCAACAATATGACTTCAACTACAAATAAAATGTGTTGATCATTTTGTGATATGTATTGTTGATAATTTTACTATAAATGGTTATTGTTGGTAATTTTACTGTAAATATGTATTGGTAATTTTACTATAAATATAGAGCGTTGCTAATTTTGCTATAAATATGTATTGTCGCTAATTTTACTATAAATACGTGTTTTTGATAATTTTACTATAAATATATATTGTTGATAATTTTACTATAAATAGATATTGTTGATAATTTTACTATACATATGTATTGTTAGTAATTTTATTATAACTATGTATTGTGGCTAATTTTAATATAAATAGGTATTGTTGGTAATTTTACTATAAATACGTACTGTTGATAATTTTACTACAAATATGTATTGTCGCTAATTTTAATATAAATACGTGTTGTTGGCAATTTTACTATAAATATGTATTTTTGGTAATTTTACCATAAATATATATTGTTGGTAATTTTACTATAAATATGTATTGTTGCTAATTTTACTATAAATATGTATTGTTGCTAATTTTACTATAAATATGTATTTTTGGTAATTTTACCATAAATATATATTGTTGATAATTTTACTATAAATATGTATTGTTGCTAATTTTACTATAAATATGTATTGTTGATATGTTTTATATAAAACTTAATTGCTGGTATTTTACAATAAAAATGTATTTTTTTAATACTTTCATAGTGTTTCATTTTTGTTTGGGGTTTTCTTATTTGCCCATAGATGGGACTTTTGTAGGTGATATCACTCCGGGACAGGGTGCATCCGAGAATAAGTACTATTAAGATGTGGTTCCAAAATCCTCCAAACCTACAATCTCCTTATTGGATGTTCTGCTTTCGGACGTAGTTTACTGTCATAGCCAGTATTAAACTAGTGTATGCAAGTGTTGGTAGAAATGTAGGACTTAAAATAAATTTTATGGCGTGTACATACTTATTGTGTGACTTGCCATTATATCAGATAAGTAATGGACCATTCTGTTTTGATTGCAAGGTAAGACACAAGAAAAAGATATATCAGAGACGCTGTTAGGCCTTAATGTGAAAAAGAAAGCATGCATTCTAGTAAGGCTAGATTACTTCAACCAATGCATGTTTGCTGAGAACACGTGGCCCAGGTGTTGGCTGAAGTAATTCAGAGACTTGAGTTGTGAGTTCGATACCTGTCCACAGCATTGTTAAAAAAATTAAAAAAAAAAACTTTGAGTGTGGAGTTACTATTGGAAAATAAACGAAAATGAAATATCCAGAAAAAATATAGCATGTGGAACTACAAACTACGGTGGATGAAATAAACGGTTTAGTACAAAATTCCAAAGTATATAACCTGAAGCAGATCGGAGAGTACAACGGCTGAAACATCACGAATATGGCAATAAAGATGAGGTCAATAGTCCGAAAAGTGTAGATATACGGAATATTTTTTTTTTTATTGGGAAAAGTAGAAAAGACGAGAGCTAATAAGATCGGAATGTGCTTGAGGAAAATCAAAAAGACAAGAAGAGTTCGAATCCCATGATACGGAGCGGGGTGCGGATCCACACCAAACAAAATAAAACTGACAGGAGTCAAACAAATAAACGCCATATTCTTTTTTTTTTTTTTTTTTGCTCCTACGTAGAACAACTATGTCAGAAGAAAATAATCACTTCGCGAGGAGAGGGGGCGGACAGAAGATGGCGTCAAACAATCAGTTTAAAATGGCGATGATTTAATGAAATCAATTTCCGACGAGGAAATGCAGGCACCTGGGCATCGATTTCCCGACAGAGAGAAAAATCAAGAGACAAACTGAGGAAAGGAATGAGGCAGGAAGGAAAAGAAGATGTTGTCACTAGACCCTCTTCCACCACGCCTGTCCGCTTCCACAGGCCAGACCCATCTATTTTTTTTTTTTTCCTTTCTTTTTTTCGATATACATCTCACAGGGATTGTAATTATTACTTATGTGGCTTGGTTAAATTATCTGTCATGATTTTATGGGTCACGAATTGTAGTTGCACAGTCAGTATTTCATGTCACTGGACAGCGTTCCTATGGAAGGTCATAATGAAAAAATGATAGAAAACAGCAGATAATAGTGCTTAAATAAAAAAAGGAAGCAAGTGGAATTATTACCAAGTAGGGAAAGAGACGAGAAAGTTTGTCAAAACAAGAGCAGAACTTTAACGATAACAAAAAGTTTGTCTGTGAAATTCTGGAGTCGAGGTACTGCGTATAACAACAACTAGCAAAGTGACAAATTTTATTTGTGTTAAACTCTTCAATAACTCTCTCTCTCTCTCTCTCTCTGTCTCTGTCTGTCTGTCTCTCTTTCTCTCTGTCTCTGTCTCTGTCTCTCTCTCTATCTCTCTCTCTGTCTATCTCTCTCTCTTTCTCTCTCTCTCTCTGTCTCTCTCTCTGTCTCTGTCTCTCTCTCTCTTTCTCTCTCTCTCTCTCTCGGTATATATATATATATATATATATATATATATATATATATATATATCCTCTTCCTTTTTTCTTTCTTCCTCTTTTGTTTCCATCTTCCTTTTCTTTTCGCCACCCCTATTTCCGTTGTCTTTACACACAACACACATAAATAAATAATTGTAGTTCATCATAATGATTACGATCACCGTTGAAATGATCGTAATCATGTATATATATATATTGGCTCTGTAAATAAATATTTTAATTACATTGAGTCCTCTGGCTGAAGCAATATTAATATTCAGTTTTTAATATTTAATATTAAAAGAATCCCTTTAAGATTTTACCATGCAGCCCCCTTTTTTTGGTGGATTTATATATATATATATATATATATATATATATATATATCGATATTTCTGTGATATTTACATTATTTATATTGTCAGGAATATAACAATAGAAATAAGGACAACAGTCCGAAATATACCAAACGTATTGTTTCTGATATTCAAATGAAAATTATTTTCGCAACAATGATCTATATATATATATATATATATATATATATATATATATATATATATAGCTGACACTGCTCGTTGCAGACTTCGCATCAACATGAGATATTGACTGATGTTAGCATTATGAAACCTCGCTTTCATTCTGGCTCAAAGCATGTTGGAAAAGAGCGTTTGAAAATTGCCTGCAGTAGATTACCAATTCTTTCTGCGGTAGAGTGTTTCACCAACTTGGGTGAATCAATTTATATATATTTCCTGACGAGCGGGCCGAGCAATTATACAAAGGTTCGCCTACGAAACTCCATAGTAGAATATGTCATCAATCAGATAACTGACACATTTGTATTTCTATTAATTACATATATATATATATATATATATATATATATATATATATATATATAGAGAGAGAGAGAGAGAGAGAGAGAGAGGGAGGGTGAGAAAGAGCAAACACTAGTCAATAATGGATTTCCTAACTCCGTTATTGATCAACAAATTAAAATGTATCTCATCAAAATTAACAATAGCTCTAAGAATAATGATAATATTATTAATAATGGTTTACATCAAAATAAACATAACACTATTAACTTGTACTATTGCAACCAAATACATAATAATTATAAACAAGATGAAAAAAACTCTCAAAAACATAATACGTAGAAATGTTAAACCAGTTGAAAGTAATAATCAAATTAAACTCATTATATATTATAAAAAGTTTAAAACAATTGCCCTCATGGTCTATAATAACCCAACAAGCACCAAACTAAATTCTCTACAAAAAACCAATGTAGTGTATCAATTTACATGCCCATTCAGAGATTGCATCTCTGATACTAATCAAAAACCTCGTACATATATTGGTTTTACTACAACCACGCTCTCCTGTAGACTTACATGTCATCTTTCTGATCAGAGTACTATTAAACAACATTTCTCTGAAAACCATAAACATGTAGGTAATATCAGACAGATTTTGGTCAACAATACGGTGATCCTTACTCATACACACAGTAAGAGGAACCTACAGATATTGGAGGCCATGTACATCAAATCAAAACAACCAACACTCAATAAAATCAACTTTAAAACAGGAAATAACATATTACATTGCATTTGACAACATGGTTTTGTTGTCATTTCGCGTTATCCCGCGGTGTGACGTCATAAAACCGCATCGCAAACTTAAGAACTGCGTTTATTATTTTTGGTAACTATTGCCGTTGCCAAGCGGAGTTTTATGTCAACACAAAATAAAATCGTCGGTGATGGTGGATTTTATAATATTTCAGTTTAAACAACCTCTCTGGAGATGACTCATGTGAGCCGAAAACTTAGAAGAAAACCAATAAATAATTATCCAATTAGACGTATGAGCATACCGAGAATAGGGGTGGAGTAGAGGGAAAAAGAGAATGGATGCGAGTTCCTGAAATAGGAGATGTCTATTGACCTTACATTCAAATTCCTGGAGATTTTAGCTGTCGGGGAAGCAAGTATATGGAAGGGAATTCCACAGGATGTGCGATAAAAGAAGCTGTTAGAGTAGAAACTCCGGTTACATTTTATCGGTTTCACTGTAAAAGGGTGAGACCTAGTTGCTAATATATATATATATATATATATATATATATATATATATTGTAAAGTAAATGCATGAACAGCACGTTAAAAAATCCTACGAGTTCCACAACATTGTTACAATATATATATATATATATATATATATATATATATATATATATATATATACGCATGTATGTATGTATGTATGTATGTATGTATGTATGTATGTCTCTGTTGGTGTGTAACTGTGTATTTGGCCAGTAATCCCTCATTATACAAGTTTCGTTAAAGTAACAGACAAGTTATTGCGGTTAAGTTTTTTGTTTAATTTTTCTTCTGTTCTAATATTTTTCTTTTTATGGACAAATTATGTAGAAATTGTCCGAATGTTTTGCATTTCCGAGCGCTTGCGGCTATTCTTTTAGTTATTATGAAGGATCATTTTATTTTTACTTTTAACTAAAAGTTTTATGGGTATATCTTGATTTACAGGGATCTTTTATTTTCCACACACGTTCAGTAAATTGCGGTCGTGATTATTGTTGATGTTTTTAAATGTTAGCTTTTTCTTTTCTTATTAATAATGCTTCCATTATTTTTAGTTTTTTTTTTTTTTTACATGTGGCTGAGGCTATTATATTTCTATTAGCGACGAGTATGTTACGTATAGAGTTTGGTAGCTCTCCATGCGTATTTAAATGAAACCTAATTGGGCTATTTAAATACACATGGACACCTACCAAAATTTTTCCGTAACATATTCATTGATAATATGAGAAAAACACTATTGAGAGGACAATAAAAGAACAACATTTAACATAGAAGTTAAAGATTAACATTGCATTTGAATCTTTGAAGATCAATGTTGATTGGGAAGCAAGAAGCAGGAAGAGTGTTTCACATGTAAGAGAAGAAACTGTTAGCATAGAACTTATAAGATGAGAAGAAAACATAATTAAGAAGAGAGAACAATAAAAGAACAAGAATTAAGAAGACAGAAGATATCGATTGATGATACATTTAAATTTTTAAAGATCAAAGTTGATTGGGAAGCAAGAAGTCGGAAAAGAGTTTCACAAGCGAAAGGCACGAGAGAAGAAACTATTAGCATAGAACATACAGTTACATCAATGCTAAAATGATGAGACGTTTTCACCAATCTAGTAGTGCAATTAAATTAATAAAGCCTATTAATTTATCTTTGAATAAAAAGAACAACGAAAATACAATCTGATATAAAAGTAACAAATCACTACAAAAGATCGTGCCCGACATTCATTGTTAGTATTAAACTTGATACTGGTGCCGATTTCTGGTGTGTTCTGACTTTTTACCTAGCCTAATAAAGCAAACATTTTTTTTTTCATTACTCTCTCTCTACAACTCAGTAATAGAGGTTCTTTTTTTATTCTTTTTTTTTTTAATTCATAGATTTGAAATTGCTTTCGTTTGTTTTAGAGAACATTCCGAAGAACAATATGCAAGCAGGGCGGCACAGAATAAAA
This sequence comes from Ascarosepion bandense, assembly GCA_037127315.1. Taxonomy (NCBI): domain Eukaryota; kingdom Metazoa; phylum Mollusca; class Cephalopoda; order Sepiida; family Sepiidae; genus Ascarosepion; species Ascarosepion bandense. The sequence continues at coordinate 1,501,363 of JBBBDQ010000152.1, forward strand.
AGATTTCCAACCTGTTATATCATATCAAACCTCTAGAAAATGCTAGAAAATCACTTCAGAACCTAAGAGAAAATTGAAGGCAACAGAAAATTTGGTTCTACAGAAGGATGCTGAGAGTAGCATAGAGCTCGTAAGCAACGAAGTAGTCTTAAGGAAAATGGCAACAAAAAGACGATAAACGGTTAAGGAAAGTTCTGATCGCCTATGCTTTAAAAGGGAAACGACTCGAATAGAAGAAGAAGAAGAAGAAGAAGAAGAAGAAGAAGAAGAAGATGTTATTGAAATCTAAAAAAGGAGAGAAAAAATTAGTCAAACGAATGTTTAAATTAAGGAATCCATTTCATGGCAAAAGCTTTTGTGATTTCAGTTTTATAATATCACGCCTTCTGTATGGCAAGTATATTTCCTCCTTGATGTAAAGGTTAAACTGAAGCATCTGAAATCTGGGTCTACAGAAGGATGCTGAGAATACCATAGACCTGGCTCGGAAGCAACGAAGTTAAATGGAAACCATGATCGTTCATCTGCTGAAAGGACATGGTAGGTAGAGAAGAAGAAGAAGAAGAAGAAGAAGAAGAAGAAGAAGAAGAAGAAGAATAAGAAGAAGCTATTGAACTTTTTATAAATTTCATTAAGGCTGTTGAGATTGCTTACCGAGGGACAAATTGTTTGAATTTTGATTGGATTTTTGAACCCGTTTTTGTTACTATGTTACCTGGTGGACTGTTCACACCAGAGATGCGATTGAACTTAATGTTGGTACATAGATGTTTTTCTGTTTCTATTACAAATAGATATAAGGTTGTGGAGAGCCATGATCGCCCACGTCCTGAAGGGACGTGGCATTTAGAAAAGAATAATAATAAGAAGAAGCACTTGGGATCATATACCTAAAAATAAGTGTGTTGCAAGGGGTAAAATCAGATGTTAAAAGACCAGGGGTGTTATACAGATTATAATTTTTAAAGGCTGATTTTTTTAATTTTTTTTTTTTTATCTGGTTCTCTTATAAAATGAAGATTTTTTAAAGTCAGAAACTGGCAGCTGAAGTTTCTTGGACACTTAGTGTGGGAAGAGGGCTTTGAGAAATTGACACTCGTAGGACATATTAAATGAGAATGGACAAGGGAAGGTAGCGTGTTACCTACATAACGAGCTTCTGTTAATAATGAAAGATGCCTTTCAAAAGCTAAGCAAAGTAAGATAAACAGAAAAAAATTGTAAGAAACAAAAGAAAGAATACTGAACTGTTATGTAATATCAAACATCAATGCTCAAAAATAATCTTACATATGTAGCAAATTCTACTTCATCAGCTTCTTTTCTCGCACATCCCGCTTGTGGAATTCCCTTCCATTTAATTTCTTTCCCGACAGATTCAATCTCCAAGAATTTAAATGTAAAGTCAATAGTCATCTCCTAACTCACTAACCTGCATCCTCTCTCTCATGCTCCCTTCTCCGTCCACTCCACTCTCATCAGTATTCTCATCCTTTTCTTACCCACCCCTATTACCTGTCACTCTTTCTCATAACTTTCCTCCTATGTAACCCCCTGCAAAACAGTGGCAGCTTGGGGCGATATGATTATAAAAAAAATGTAGAGAAAAACAGAAGCAACAGAAAATGTGGTTCTACAGAAGGATGTTGAGAATAACATGGACAGAGTTCGTAATTTTAAATTATAATATTTATTTTCTCTTTCAACAAGCCGATATTTATTGTTTGTGTTTTTACCTACCCTAACAAGGCGAGAATCATTTTTTGTTCAGAAGTTTCTATCCTTTCAATCCAATCTTTTTTATTTCTTTCTTCTTATTTTTTTACCTTCTTAGATTTAAATTTACTTCCGTTTATTCCTGAAAAATAGATTCAGAAAATGACAGATGCAATAACTGGGTCACCTAATGATATAAATGTAGTTTGGAAAATTTGACATTCACGGGACACAGCAAAGGCAAAAATGGACAGGGGAAGGCAGCGGGCCAGTCACCTGACGAATTTATATGAATGGATGTCCGAACGGGAAATGAGAGGGATTTTAAAAAAAAAAAACAATAATAATTCTAAGAGCTACAAACGATAAAAAGTTGTTGATAACTATGAACACCCGCGTTCTGAAGGCGCATGGAACATAAAGGGTCTCGAGAAAAAGAAAAAAAACGCAAATTTATAATCACTATTTTATCTTAAAGGAATAATTGAATTTTACAGTCATTTCAGTCGTCACTTGTTTTCAACAGTTGCATCCCGTCTTTCTAAATTTACCGCTTTTTTATTGGGCACCCTGTAGATTCTGACGAGAAAAATTATCTAGTATTACACAGTGAACCAAATTTCTTAGATGCAGACTTAGCCATTGATTCAATATACTCTTTCCGCATGGGAAAGAGGTAATTCTTTCAGGAAAGGAGATATTTTAAAATATCCGGAGGACAGATTAATATTTTACAGGGGGCCTAATAATAAAGCTGTAATTTATTATCACTGTTTTATCTCTCAAGAATAATTGACCTTGAATAAATTTCTTGGATATTCATGACCTTGAATAATCATTCGATTTTTAGCTTAACTCTGATTGGTTGTTTTATGATTGATTAATATCGACTTGTCGCTCGTCATTTAAAGGTTATTTGCAGACAACGTTTGTCTTTCGTTCTGCCTTTCCCGTGTGGCTAAACTGATTTTGAACTTCAAGTTATTGTACTTTTCAAAGAAGAATACCGACGTCGGGGTTGACGTAATGTGCAGAAATTTTTATTGAATTTTACAGTAACATCAGTCATCACCAGTTTTCAACGTTTGTCTCTCATCTTTCTGAATTTACCGCCTTTTTGCTGAGCACCCCGCAGAAGACAGAAATAGAGGGCGTTTCGCTCACACTTATGAAGTTATAACAAAATGGATTCTTAATAACAAACGATTTTATTTGTCTTCTTCCTCTTCCTATTATTACATCGAGTTTCTAGCTGTCGAGCTAATTGAAATAACGGAAATATTTGCCACGATTCAGAGACGCAATTGAGATCAATTAGCAAAGTCAACGTTAACAAATAGCGTAAGACTTCACAAAAAATAAATAAATAAATAAAAAAGGCGAAATTCCATTTGCTTATTTAACTTTCGCTTTATTGAAATCTATCAGTGCAGATTTGCTAATTAGACAAGTTAGCAAGTTTGATTCAGAAACAGAAAAGCCAACGATTCTACTTATAGAAAAAAATGCCTTTGTTTTCTGCAAACACAAATACGTTTGCAAATACTATCTTCCCTCGTCGGATTTTTATGAGATTATTCGCTAGTTTTTATTTCCTTTTTGTTCAGTGAAAGTTAAAAAGTTACTGGAATAAACAAAAGTTTGACGGAAGTCAGTAAATCTGGAAATATCTCTTCAGCTAATTCTCATCTGTCTTACCCAAAGTCACGCGTGAAATAAAAAAAAAAGAAGAACAAGGATGGCCAGATGGTCGAGCAAAAATGTCGGTGCACTTGAAACTATGACTTTCCTTTCATGCACAAACATGTGACACTTACATCTTTTTCACAAATAACCAGTAACAATGAAGCAAAAAAAAAAAAAAAAAACAAGGATCGTGACAGTCAGTCAGTTAAGTGCCATATGTGATACCCGCTTGGGCGATCATGTCTTGAAAGAGACATGACTCACTGAGCAGAAGATTATCCCGCAGTAGATTGCTATTGCTTTCTGCGGTAGACCGGTTGCCAGCCAAGGCGAGAGAACCCAATCTGTTCTATTATTTAACGCATAACTGGGAGGAAGATATTAATACTTTTCCCAAGGGTATATGTGAGTACCTGAATGCAAGGAATTCAACTAGAATTCGAACTCTTGACAAAAAGATTATTCATATTTTTTTATCATTTCGCACAAGCAAGGAAGTAATGCCACTAAGACACAAGGGGTTACAGAGTGTGAAAGCAAAAAGAAAAGAAAAAACATTATTAAAGAGCAAGTATGATAAAAAAAGTAGTAATAAAAAAAGACAACAACTGATCCTCTATTTAAATTTTTGATTATCAAAGTTGGTTGGAAAGCAAGAAACTGGAAAAGTGGTCCACAAGCGAGAAATGCGATCGAAGAAACTGTTGGTATAGAAATTGCGGTTATATCTAGTGATTCTTGGTCTTATATTAAAAATTAAATAAAGAAAATCCATCAAAGGATATTTTCACAAGCGAGAAAGGTAACAGAAGAAACTGTTAGCATCTATACTTCTGAGATAAGATAGTATTTACATTGTTCGGACTATTGTCCTCATCTTTATTGCCATGTTTACGATGTTTCGGCCGTTGTACGCTGCAGCCTTTTTAATGGCTCAGTCGTTGGTTAGTTTCAGTAACTTGACCCAAAGAGTTGTAAGTTCAATACCAAGCAACAGCAGAGATAAATTAAAGGAAGATAACTACATGGCTACCGGAAGTGACATCATACATGGAATAAGAATGATATATGCCATTGATCTCAGAACCGATAGTTCTGCAGATTCTTTAGATTTTCTCAAAAGTTAGTTCACAGAGTCGTTCTTATCATTTTTTTCTCCAGAATCTGTTTTACATATACACCATTCGTCCACGCTTTAATTGTTGCTGCCACACATTGTCCGATGCTTCGGGTGGACATGTAAAACAGGTTCTGGAGAAACAATATCTCGGACGACACAGTGAACTAAATGTCTTAGCAGCTGACCTTGCAGTTGATTTAATATAATATTTCCACTTCATATCAGCAGAGAATGTTAGCCCGAGAAGGCCTAACTTGTTATTTTCTTGGTGGTTAGCATTAGCCATACAGTTGAGAAGCGGAAAGAAGTTTATCAGGTAATTAATAAAGGTATTATTCTTCGAAGAGATCTCCATATTGGCATTTCATATGATATGAGACCAGGGTGAAACTCATTTTAACAGGCTAGGTTATTTGCTTTTAGCGATAAAAAACAGTCACAAAGATTCGGGTTATCAGAGCTAAGGATTTGATTTTATATAATCTAGAATTCTTATAAACGTATATGAATAAGTTTTAATATTTTCAAAAATACAATTCAATTTTAAATACAAAATCTAAAGAAAGTGATATATATCATTTTTTATAATACTAAGTTTTTCGGTAATAATACTGTTGTGGAAATCAGCAATATTGATACGAGGTGTGGACGTTGTTTAGTAAAATATATCATTTGCTCCTAATACATTTGTCTCGAAAAAAATATTGGCGGACTTATGTGAGTTTGGACAAAATAAGGAACATGAAAAACATGGAATTTAAAAGAAATAATTATTAATAAATATATTAAACAGACATTTATTTATGTATAAAATTCTTTGACTCTCATTAGTCCATCCGTCACTCTTTAAAATAGCCATTCCTTGATCAATCGAAACCAGCTTTAGGGAAAAACTGCAAACAGATAAGGTGATACAAAGTACAGTTGGCTTTATTAGAGTGTGTAGCATAATACAATAATTTTTCAATCATGGGTGCCTTTTTATGGAGTGGGGTAATTAAATTTTATCATTTAAAGTACAAAATACTCTCACTATTTAAAAAACAAAAAAAAACAATTTAATGATTAAAATAACAAATATTTATTTAATAAAAATGTAATATTGTTTTTTGCATATTTTTCTTTAAGTTTCCAGTTCGCGATGCGTTTGCTGGAACTATAAAAATTACAAGGCCAAACGCTTCAAAAAGTTTCAATTTGAATCCTGAAAAAAATATTTATGCATGGACAGTTTTATGTCGCATGCTTAAGAGTAAGAAATCCTAAAAATGTATTTTTTGATGTAACAAAAAAAAAAAAAAAAGAAAAAGACATTTTCTTTAAAAAATATTGTTTAACATAAAGTCCTATAAAATTCAATTAAAAATATTATTAAAAAACGATATAAGGTTTTTGTCAACGTTTTTCCAAACAAATCAATTTATTGAATGTTCATCGGTTGGTTTGCAAAATTATATATACAAATAAATACACAATAGTTTTTATTATAATAGAGAGAGGATATATATATATATATATATATATATATATATATATATATATATATATTGGTTGAGCAAATGGATGGCGGAACAGGGTTTTAGAGATTGCAAAAAAATATTATAAATTATAGGAAATAGTAGAGAGCTATGATGGCTAACGTTTTGATTGAAGAGACTCGGCACCAACAGACCAAAAAACTATATATATATATATATATATATATATTAGCAGTATAGCCCGGCGTTGCTCGGGTATAATGAAAGCATTCAAACTAATCGATGGTCCTGGAACTCAGACTCTTTGGACGTTGACACGAAAGACTAAAAAGCAATAGTTGTTTCCAACGAAACCGAAAGAAAAATGAAAGGATTAACTCAAATTTTGATTTCCTGGAATCGATATCAAATAAGTTTTTTCGTCGTAAACTGGAATTTGAAGGCTAAATAAGTCCTCTGAGTAAATGGTATCATGGCTGAGACTAAGAACTACAATTATACCTACTTAGAGCCAAGCCTGAAGCAAAAAATAGAATAAAAGGGCTGAAAAAAATACAGACTTACAGGCAGATAAACACACACACACATAAACATCATCCCTTTTATATATATATATATATATATATATATATATATATATATATATATATATATATATTAAAAAAGGATTAATTCAAAGATGTTGAATGGCCATTTCGATATGAAGATCCCCACGGGGGACAACACATCCCCTCAGCAACAGAAAAATCCTTTCAGAAACTGGAGAAAAATCAGTCTACTTTTCCTTTTTAAATAGACTGCAAAGAAATTAAAAAATAAAAAATAAAATAAAATAAAAATAAAAATAAAGGGAAAGAAAAAGAAAAAGAAAACGAAAAAGAAAAAGAAAAAGATAGAATAAAATCAAATAAATAAGAAAAGAAAAAATTGACATCGTCTGGGTTCGCAAAAAAAAAACAACAAAAAAAGAATGTAACTAAAAATTAACAGACAGCCGTGTTAAATCAACGTAAGTTTAAGCAACACGGAAAAATGGTGGTAAGAGAGATAAAAGAAGGAAGGGAGGGAAAAAGAAAGAAACGAAAGAAAAAATTTTTTTAAAATATTACAGACGCTGGACAAATTCGACAACCTTATTTCCCCAAAACGTTGAAGTCTTAGAAAAAGGCCTTTACTTACAAAGGAATAATTATTAATAAAAGGGAATAAAAAGATATAGGATTTAAAATAATATTATTTTTAAAAAAATTAGGCCATATGAAATTAAACTAAATAAAGACAACACTAGGTAAAAAAAACAAAAAAAACAAACTTTATTACAATTATACATATCTATAGAAGTACACACATACATACATATAAATATACACACAATTCTACGATTAAGAATACATATATACATACACATACACACACATACATTCAATTTATTACACACTTATATACATATACATGCGCATACACACATATATATGTGTGTACACACCTATATACAAAAAATTCATATACACACAATATACATGTGTACACATACATGCACACATACACACACACACACACACACACACACACACACACATATATATACATATTCCATATGCACACACACACACATACATATAAAAATATAAAAAATTAATGAATATTATGAAAAGAAGCATTTAAATAGCTAAATATATATATATATATATATATATATATATATATATATATATATATATATCAAAATTACATATAGCCCACATACATAAATACATATATACATATATAAACATATATACAAATATGCACATCCACACACAAACATACACATATACATAAAAAATTAAAAAAGAAAAAAAGAAAAATTAAAAAATTAAAAAATTAAAAATTAAAAAAATAAAATTTAAAAAATTTAAAAAATTAAAAAAATTACAGAAAAATTTAGAATTTAAAAATTAAAATTTGAAGTTAAATTTTAAAATCCGCCCTATGGCGGCACTTGTTTATAAATTCCCTCCTAAGGTTCAAAAGTAAGTCCTGATGAGGATACTTCAAAATCAGAATCTTCTCCAATAAACACAGACGACACCTATCACGAAAACTTTTAGGAGTACAAGCTGAGCCTATTAATTTCCAGCTGATTATAGGGTCCTGCCCTTCCTCCTTCATTTCCCAGAACCTACGTGATAGTGCCGTCTGGAATCTCTGTTTAGGGTTCGAAAACGAGTACTTGTGATTATAAAGCCTCTGTTTGAAAGAGCCCGCGGACATGCCAATATAGGTCCGGTAATTGTCTCTGTTATTAGATGGAGAAATGCGGGCTTCATAAATTACATGGGTGGATTTACATTTGCCTTGCACCGGGCAGGCATCCACAGAATAACAATTGCATTTATCGACAATTCCGGATTTAACTTCCGTATTATTTAGGTTCATTAAAATTTGTTTATTGTGGGAATTAATTATATTATCTATATTTGAGGTGCAAGAATAACTAATTTTTAGGGCGAACCTATTAAAACTTTAATTTAAGGGATTGTTATTATTAAAATGTTTATCGATTAATCTGAGAAAATACTTACCAATATGTATATTAGTTAGCTTACAATAAGGAGGGTTAAACCAAATTATCTTCCTTTTTCTACATTTTCGGGTGTTTTTAGTTTTTGATGATTCTGGGTTTATAACAGGCTTATCATACTTTAACTTATTAACAAAACCGCTTTTCTGAAGGGCCTTATCGTAAATTTCTTTACTTGCGTTGAAAATTTTTATACTGGAAGATAATTGGTTAACCCTATTATTTACTATCTTGGGTATTTGTCTTATAATATTCTTGGGGTGGTTGGATAAACTATTTATATAGGTGGGAGAACTATTTTCTTTGAGAAAGGGTTGGTAGGAACCATCATTTAAGTTAAGGGTGATATCTAGATAGTTTACAATTTTGAGATTGGAAGTAACCTCAACCTTAAAACCAAGAAAATTTAGGGCTCTGATAATTTTCTTATGTATTCTATTAGTGTAAGGCCCATTGGAATTGGGAATACATATCAGTCCATCATCCCGATATAGGCCTATTAGTTTAGGGTCTAAAAATCTACCTAAAATATCTAAAATATAAATGCCTATTAGATCTGCTATCTGGGCAGAATCATAGGCTCCCATAGGGACATCAAAACTATCTTCAGGCCCTTTAGTCCAAGTAGAATTATCAAAGGTGAGAATAGATTTTCTAGCTCCCAGTATAATTCTATAGTCACTATCCGAAATATTAACATAACCCCTAGCAAAGTCTAAACAATCCACAAGAAGTTTTTTTGATATAGAGGAATAGAAATCCACAATATCAAATTTAAGGAAAGTGGATTTAGATTTGTCATTGATATTATCAAACCATTTTATGGTATCTAAGGAACTCTTCCAAAGATTCAGTTGTAAATTAGATTGTAACTTCTCTATTAAGTTCTTCAGAACCACCCTAGAAACTATGCCTAATTCACTCTTAGTGGGATTAATTAGTCTAGTTTGTAATTTATTTTGGAAATTTGGCTTGTGGTCCTTAAATAAAATGTAAGCTTCTTTGGTAGAAATTTTTCCAATTCTATCACTAATATTTAGTTCATTTGCAAATTTAGCCATATCGGAGTTAATTTCCGATAAAATTAGGTTACCTCTGTCTATTTTGTAATGACTAGTTATACTATTTTTAAGGATATTTAGGTAATTGGTGGTATTACACTTGTAAATGTTATTTGATTTGTCCGATTTTATCCATAGGTCTTTGGAATTCTTTAAGGTATTAATGTTCGACTTTAATAAATCCTGGAATTCATTTGAAGTACCCCGGAACTTGATTTTGGGGATCAAATTAAAAAGGTCTTTTTCAAACGAGTTTAAAAATTTGCATACCGGTGGAGTTCTTAGAGTTTTTAAATCAAAGCACTCTGTAGAATCAGGAGAAGAATCCGTTGAACGCAGGAAAAAGTAGGCTTTCCATCGAAGCCTCCTCACAAAACTTTCAATTTTTTTCCGTAAGATGAAAGAGAAAGGAATCCAGATTAGGAAAAGGAATATTCTTCAAAGAATACTCCGGGGTAAATGTCTCCATAGGAAAGGTGGTTTTGTATTGGTAGAAAAAATCCGGGAATAAACCAAGAGAGCTCAACTACCAAAAGGTATCGATTTTCTGCACTATTGTAAGAACTGCAACCTTGAAACTTCTGAATAACGTTTCTTATGTCTTTGTCTACGAGTGTATCTAATTTGATTAAAATCGGACCACTCCTTCTATAACCAATTTTTTAGATTATCGATTTTGGATATTTATCGGGGGTACCTCGACACAACATCTAGCTAAGAACACTCGCAGACGCTTATAGTACAACTGTGTAAATTTTCAAGAAAATCGGTTCAGCCGTTTGGGAGTCTATAGGTAACGGACACACACACAGACAGACAGACACACACACACACACACACACACACAGAGGCAAAGTTCCATTTATAAATAAGTTTAGATGTGTGTGTGTGTGTGTGTGTGTGTGTGTGTGTGTGTGTGTGTGTGTGTGTGTGTGTGTGTGTTTTTATAGTTATGTATAATAATTATATTTATGTGAGATATGTGTTGTGGTGTAATTCTAGTTAAATTCGTTGCATTCACTTGCGCGCAAATATCCTTGGGAAAAGTATAAAACCGTCGCCTCTGCCTCAAGCTATGGGTTAAATGGCAGGATGGACTGCGTTCTGTGGCCTTGTTTGTCAATCATTCTATCAAAGAAAGTAATGGTGGCCTATTCCGAGAAAATCTTCTGCCCAGTCGGTAATGTCTCTTTCGAGGCATGATCGCCCAAGTGTGTCTCCCGTATGGTACGTAACTGACAGATATGGATAAAAGGATTGACTAGCAGGACAGATTTGGTTCTATAGCTTTGGTTGGCAACCAGTCCACCTCAGAAACAAATGGCAACCTACTGCGGGAAAAACATTCTTTCTACTCTTCTCAGTCATGTCTCTTTCGAGACATGATCGCTTAACCATGTATCACACATGGCACTTAACTGACTGATATTTATGTATGCACTAGCAGTGTAGGCGAGCGTTTCTCGGGTGTAATAAAAGCTTTAAAACTAATCCGTGGAGCTCAGACTCTTTGGACGTTGGCACGAAAGACTAAAAACCAATAGTTGTTTCAAGTTAAAGCGAAACAGAAGACTGAAAGAAAAATGAATGGATGTAAGTCAAATTTTGATTTCCTGATATCGATATCAAATTTTCTGCACTATTGTAAGAACTGCAACCTTGAAACTTCTGAATATCGTTTCTTATGTCTTTGTCTATGAGAGTATCAAATTTGATTAAATTCGGACCACTCCTTCTATAACCCGATTTTTTCGATTATCGATTTTCGATATTTATCGGGGGTACCTCGACACAAGACCTAGCTAAGAACGCTCGCAGACGCTTATAGTACAACTGTGTAAATTTTCAAGAAAATCGGTCCAGCCGTTTCGGAGTCTATTGATAACGGACACACACACACACACACACACACACACACCCACACACACACACACACACACACACACACACACACACAGAGTTCCATTTATAAATAAGTTTAGATAGATTTGTGTGTTTATGCGTGTGTGTGTGTAATTATTCCTGTTCGTCTGAAAATTTTAATTATCAAGGGATTATGTTTATCAGGGTATTAATTATAATTATCAGGGGATTAATCTATGCATTCAATTTAATTACTATTGAATTAAATTAATTTCCACGTGATAATGATTTAGAAGAAAGAAATGGCAGGAGGTATAAATACTATGCAATCGTTTAATATTTATAACGAAAAAACAATTTAAAAAACTGTAGAAAAAATGTATAATAAAATGTTTGTGCAAAAAAAAAAAATAAGTGTATTTCTTACTAATTACAGTGTCCGTGTACTGTGCATATTACTGGCAGTAGATATCAAATGTAAATCCAAAGAAGAATCAGCAATATTATTAGTACTGACCTAGCGTCTCGGTTTCTCGCCGCCATGAAGTTGACTCCCTGTGCCTTTTCTGTAAATACATCCATGGAAATTGTGCAGATGAACTCTTTGCTTTCGTACCAGATTTTTTAAAAATAAAACACAGAACTAGACTTTGATGTGTGTTGTGGTGCAGTAGATATCAGGTAGGAACAAGAAATCGGCGAGCCGATTTCGAATTCCACTTGAATTCGTTGCATTCACTTACGCACAAATATCTAGATATGAGTTCAATAGTAGGGCACATTTCGTTCTATATCCTTGGTTGGCGACCATTCTACCGCAAAAAGTAATAGCAACCTACTGCAGGAAAATCTGCCCAGTCAGTCATGTCTCTTTTGAGACATGATCGCCCAAGCGTCTATCACGTATCACTTATAGTATTTAACTGACTGACTAGATTAGACTGAGTTGATAAGATGTAACAGTAAGTTCTCTACTAACAGTTTTTTTATCTGGTGCATCCCACTTGTGGTACTCCCTTCCAACTCCTTGCTTTTCAGCCAACTTCACTTTTCATAAATGTAAATGCAATCTCAAACGCTATCTACTGTCCTCCTAATTACATTTATTTTGTTCTCTCTCCTTAGTAATGCTTCTGTTTCTAACTTTTCTATACTCAATAACCATTTGTGTCCTACTGGTTTTATTGCCTGGCGTGGGGTGGGAAAATACGAAATATTATAATTGAACCTTTTATATATTTATTTTAGTTTTAAGTAATCGGTTGATATTTTTAAATATGCGCATAATTTACAAATTTACAGAAGCAAGAGAACGCATTGGCTGCAGTCCGCTATATTTAGAGCAATTGTTTGGAGCTCAATAGATAGTTGTTCGAATCTGCCAATAATTGCTTCTACATGCAATTAACCTAACAATTCCCTTTCAATTGATAGTAACATGGATAATTCGAATTCCTCCTCAGGAAGCGAATTTCTTAACCTTGTATTCATGACCTGAAGATTTGAAAATGGTTTTTCACATTGAACTTGAGTAACTGATGGTGTGCCGACTACTTTATAAACTTCTTTTTTATTTTATTAGGTTTTTATTGTTATTATGTTGCCCCATGCTAGGCGGAACCACCAGTAAAGCTCAGGAAGTTTCAGTGAAAAATAAGAAAAGACGATTAATAAAAAAAAGGATAAAAGATGAAGGGGATTCAAGAAAACAGAAGATGGCATTGACATTAAATTTCAATTTTTGGAGATTGTAGCGATCAGTGATGTAAGTAAACGGAAGTGGGTTCCATAGGCAGGAAGCGCGAGAGAAGAAAATGCTGAAGTAGAAATGGCGGTTACATTTAACTATTTCAATGGTAAAAGGGTGGGACCTTGATGCCAGTCTAGTAGCATTCACGTGAACGAGGAACCAAGGAAAAGAAGCAAATCAGAGCACTTGTTATGAAAACACTTGTAGAAAAGACAGAGAGAAACCACATCACGTCTATGAGAAAGTGAGTGAAATCGAGATGCCAAGTCAGCATCAATTACATTGTATTAATAATAATAATAATAATAATAATAATAATACATATATATATATATATATATATATATATATATATATATATATATATATATTTGCTAAACATATGTTGTTAAATGTAAGAGACAATGAATGTCTATTATGTTTAATCATGAGCCGTTCTAAACGTCGTATTTTTGCTTTAATTTCAGTTGAAAATAAAGACAAAAATTCTCCAACATTTGGATAATTATTGGTTTTCTTCTAAGCTTTCGACTCACATGAGCCATCTTCAGAGAGGTTGTTTAAACTGAAATATTATAAAATTCACCATCACCGACGATTTTATTTTGTGTTGACATAAAACTCCGCTTGACAACGGCAATAGTTACCAAAAATAATATATATATATATATATATATATATATATATATATATATATATATATATATATGTCCTAGTGAATAAGGAACGAAGAAAGATTTACAACGTCCAAAACATTAATTAAAAACAGTGTTCGATATATAATATAAAGCTGTGAATATTTATTATAAATTATATTTTAGAACATGTAAAAATTTTTTCCACTACAAAGTGTACATTTTGTTTCGACATTGAAATTACAATGTCACATCAGGTGCTGTGAAAAGGAATGGAAAGCCTAAGAAAAGAGGCTTTCCGTTCCTTTTCACACCACCTGATGAGACATTGTAATTTCAATGTCGAAACAAACAAAATGTACACTTTGTAGTGGAAAAAACAATTGTACATGTTCTAATATATATATATATATATATATATATATATATATATATATATATATATATATATAAACTTATTTATAAATGGAACTTTGTCTGTGTGTGTGTCCGTTACCTATAGACTCCGAAACGGCTGAACCGATTTTCTTGAAAATTTACACAGTTGTACTATAAGCGTCTGCGAGTGTTCTTAGCTAGGTTTTGTGTCGAGGTACCCCCGATAAATATCGAAAATCGATAATCGAAAAAATCGGGTTATAGAAGGAGTGGTCCGATTTTAATCAAATTTGATACACTCATAGAAAAAGACATAAACGCTATTCAGAGGTTTCAAGGTTGCATTTCTATCCTTGAATGACTTATGTGACTCAGATATTGGAAATCGATACCCCGATATCCTACCGGGTCTGATCAAAATCAGTTTTTCAGCCCTTTTATTTTAGTTTTTGCTTCGGGTTTGGCTCTAAGTAGGTATAATTGTAGTTCTTAGTCTCAGCCATGATACCATTTACTCAAAGGACTTATTTAGCCTTCAAAATTCAGTTTACGACGAAAAAACTTATTTCATATCGATACCAGAAAATCAAAATTTGACTTACATCCATTCATTTTTCTTTCAGTCTACGGTTTCGCTTTAACTGGAAACAACTATTGCTTTTTAGTCTTTAGGGCCAACGTCCAAAGAGTCTGAGCTCCAGGACCATGGATTAGTTTTAAAGCTTTCATTACACCCGAGCAACGCCGGGCTATACTGCTAGTATAACATATATATTAATGATACTAATATATATGTATGTGTATATATATATATATACATATGAATTGTTATTTGTTTAACGTTATTATTTTTGTAATGGATGCTCGTATTTGAGGAGAAAGTTTATATATATATATATATATATATATATATATATATATATATATATATTGTGCATGTGTATGTAGATACGATCGATTGTCTAAGTGTAATTAACGTTAGTAGACGACACCTATTAGGGGTAGGGAGAATTTTTAAGATTTAAAGGTCGTCTTATATACGGAAATATACAGTTATATATATATATATATATATATATATATATAGTCATTCGCAGACAGATCTGTTTCGCTGTATCACAGCTCATCAGTACGGTCAGACTCCGATTGCTTTTTGCCCAGGATTGAAACCCGACCGATTTGGCGTCAGTCGGCGAGTCTAACCTCTGGGCTATGGGCGCTCGGTAGAAGAAGGCAGACTTTTTAGCGTGTATATTATCAGTATACACGCCCAATAGCCAGTGTGCTCTAATTCATTACTGAATGAGCGATGCGTACATACCAGAGTACCTACTGTTTTTCAAAGTCTACCATTATTTCAGAGTGCTCAATCAGGGTGTGAGAGCGTAAAATACAAACTTATCACTATACTCGTTTCGAAAAACCCTCCGCGTATATACGTGGAAGGAAAAAATGGTTGTCAAAAAAGAAAGCGCTAAGTACTTGAACATCAGCCAAAGAGATTTGAAACAAGCCAGCACGTAGCCCAAAGAAAAAACCCCAAGACGAGTAATCACCTAACAAAAAAAAAGCGTTCAATACTTAAGTAGAGCAGAATAAGTAAATTAAACCTAGTGAGCCAACAAACCTACCAAGGTTTCACCTAAACAGATCTTCAGTGAACGTTGGCCAACGTGTGTATACACTGCATATATACAACATGTTAAAATTTCCCTTCTCATATTCCATGCGCCTATGGCTTACGCGGGTAGCGACTCCGACTGACACCAAATCGGTCGAGTTTTGATCCCAGCCAGAAGCAATTGGATGTGTTTAGCCTCACTGATGATTGATAGTGCTCAATCGGGGCGTGAGAACGTATATATATATATATATATATATAATTATTGTTAATTATTACTTTAGAACATGTATAAACTACAAACTACTACAAAATTGTACATTTTGTTTCGACATTGAAAGAACAATATCTCATCATGTAGATAATAATAATAATAATAATAATAATAATAATAATAATAATAATAATAATGGTAATAAGAGTTTTTATTGAAAAATAAAAAAAAAGATGAGAAAATAAAATGAGAAATCAAGAAAAATATATCTTTTTACCTCGTACTTTTGTACGAGATAAATAACTATTATATTTTTCTTGATTTCCAAAAATAAAAGAAGTATTTTCTTTTAATTTTTTTTTCGCTGTTTACAGAAAATAGAGATGCCTACACAAACATCTGTAGCCTTTGAATATAACGCTAATGATAAAAATAATGTTGAAAAAAACAAAAAACAAAAACAATCCATTAATTGCCTTAGTAACGTGTGTTGTGGTGTAACGGACATTGGCTGGAAATGAGAATTCGAAGATACGTTTCATTCACTTACGCCCAAATACCCTTGGGAAAGGTATGAATCAATCTCCTATTCCTCCAGCTATGGGTTAAATAGCAGGACAGATTTGGTTCTGTAGCTTTGGTTGGCAACTAGTCTACCACAGAAAGAAATGGAAACCTACGGGAAAATCTTCTGCCTAGTCAGCCATGTCTCGAAAGAGACATGATCGTCCAAGCGTATGGCAATTGACTGATGGGAGGAAATTCAGTGACATATAATTTTTTTTATATACTTAAATAATGTTAGGAAGACTAATGACAATGTGGAAATAAGTTTTCTTTCGAGGCGCTTTTCCTTTAGGACATCATCGACTAAATTTGTCATGCTGGTGCGACTACATTTGCGCACGAACCAAGCATGCCGGGTTGCCCATCGTAATGAGACTGACTACAATTATGACATACCCTGATCAAAGGAGAACATAATTCACGATAACGAAATTGTCAAGAGAGTTCCTTGATCGCAAGGTCACACAGTAAATTTGAGCCCGGTTTCTTTCAACATTTCACCATTCCTGGGAGAACTTCTATTGTCACAGTTTGGGATAATCTAATCACAAAAGTGAGGGGGAAAAAAAAAAAGAAAAAGAATCAGAATGAATTTGGTAAGATTAAAAAATAAAAAATAAAGTTCCCAACATAACAAATTTAATCCGATGAAATCCAAATGGACGAATTATATATATGTTACCCAATATATATATATATATATATATATATATATATATATATATATATATATATTTGGCCAACAGTCCTCCTTCTAAAACTGTGTCATTTTTTTTTCTTTTGTGGAAGGAGGGGTAATTAGATTTTATCTAACTTCGATATGGTTTTTATTTATTTAATTTTTTTTTTTTTTTTTTTTTTTTTTTTTTGCGGGCTTTTTATATAAGAACAAGCGATAAGCTGAAATGGTTCGGTTGCATGTTAACTGTTGTAGAATTGTACATCATTACACTTTCAGTATATATTCCGCTGAGTAAATATATTATTATATTCATTTTTTCATTTTCCATTTTTTTTTTTTTTACTTCTTTATTTTATTTGTTTTGTTTTTATTATTTATTAAAACATAATTTTCCGGGGTAAAATTCTGATGAAGAAATATCCGCTGATACGCAAGCAAATTTAGCTTTAATTTTGTATTCGAATATTCTTTTCTTCATAATGCTGTGAATACGTATATAAATATGCACATAAAAGGGCATACTGATATACACACTTGCATATATAGAGACATACACATATGCACACACATAAGCATATACAAGTACATAAACATACACATACACCTATCCACACATAAATATATACACATATACACACAGAGACAAGTACACACACATACACATATTCATATATACAAATATCGATACATGCGCATAAACACATTTACACACATATGGCTATAGACACATATGCATTTATACACACATAAAATATACATATCTACACACATATGCATACGTTCCAGTGTAAATTGATTTCACACTTTTTCACACATCAACAACTCTAGATAGTCGGGACATCAGTCAGTTAAGTACCATACGTGATACACGCTTGGGCGATCATATCTCGAAAGAGACATGACTGACCGGGCAGAAGATTATCCCGCAGTAGGTTGCCATTGATTTCTGCGGTAGACTGGTTGCCGACCAAGGCTACAGAACCCAATCTGCCCCGTTATTGAACCCATAACTGGAAGGGTATTTGTGCGTAAGTGAATACAATGAATTCAACTGGAATTCGAACTCGGCTCTCCGGTTTCTCGTTCCGAGCCGATATCCACTGCGCCACATAATGAGATAAAAACATTGCAAATAAATGTTAGACTGAAAATTCGTTTTAAAAGCCATTCATTTTGGCAATATTCAACTGCAAAAATGTTATTATTTCAATAGTAAATAAATATGTACTATTTTAATAAATAAATTTTATATTGCATGAAATCTAATTCAATTCAAATATTTATATAATCATATCATCAAAATAAAGTGTAAGAGACAAAGTAAGGACTTACTTGACGACATAACACTCAATAAGTTCTGGGTGGGCCTGACATAGATAGAGGGCTCAACTAATAAAAAATCCATATGATTTTTATGAAGTACTAACCTTCAAATGGCACGTGACAGCATTTGGGCCCAATCAGATTATTATTTTACAAATTACAGTTATTTAAGTGAAGCTAATGTTGCATTTTTCAATACAATGGAAAAATCTGAATTTCGTGTGTTGATAAAGCATCGTTTGCTGATGGGAAAAAATACTGTTCAAGCAAAGCAATAGCTTGATAAGTGTTATTCGGACAGAAACAACGATTAAGAAGTGGTATACTGACTCAAAAGGCGGTCGTAGAGGCACAAATGATGCTGAATGCTCATGTCGCCCAAAATCGGTAGTAGTTTCGGAAAACACCAAAAGAAAAAAAATCCACAAACTCGTTTTGCCTGACCGTAAATTGAAGTTGCGTCAGATAGCAGAGAAGTTGAACATATCAGAAGGCAGTATATTCACCATTTTGTATGAACATTTGTCAGTGAGAAAACTGTTCAAAGTGGGTTCTGCGTTTGCTCACAGTCGATCAAAAACAACTACGCATCGACGATTCAGAGCGTTGTTTGCAACTGTTTCAATGCAACATGAAGGAGTTTTTGTGTAAATAAGTGACAATGGATGAAACACGGATCCATTACTTCCCTCCGAAGTTGAATCGGTAGTCAGCTGAATTTATAGAAGCAGGTGAAAGCCGTCCAATGCGACCAAAGACTCAAACATCAGCAGGCAAGTTTTTGGCCTCTGTATTCTGGGATGCGCAAGGTATTTTGTTCATCGATTACCTTGAGAAAGGAAGAACAATCAATAGCAAATATTATATAGCATTATTAGTGGGTTTGAAGGAAGAAATCGCTAAAAACGGCTACAAATAAAGAAGAAAAAAGTTATTTTTCACAAAGACAACGGCATCGTGTCACAAGTCGATAGCAAAGATAGCAAAACTACATGAACTGCACTTCAAATTGCTTCCGCACCCACCCTGTGCTCCAGATATGGCCCCAGCGATTATTGGTAGTTTGCAGACCTCAAAAGGATGCTCCAGGGAAAGAGATTTGGTTCCAATGAAGAAGTGATATCAGAAACTGAGGCATATTTTGGGAACAAATACAAATCGTTCAACAAAAAAGTCATCGAATTGTTAAAAAAGCGCTATATTATTCTATATGGAGACTATGTTGATGAATAAAGTCGAATTTTGTCTAAAAGTTGTTGTTTTATTAGTTAGGCCCGGGATTTATTGAGTGATGTGTTAAGGTCTTAACAAGAATGTGACGATGTCTTGCTTTAAATCCATAAACATGAGAAGCTTTTGATGTTAATTTCACTGCTCTTTCAACACTGAGAATGTGAATGAAAAATCAGACAACCTCTAAGATTGTGTAATTTTTTTAATATTTTTATTTTTATAATCATCTCACCTCAAGCGTAGCAGAACTGCCACCAATGCGCAGGGGGTTACATAAAAGGAGAGTGAAGAGAGAGGAGAACAGGTCACAGTAGGTGTCGGAGAAGAACGGGTACATTGGTGTGAAGAGAGCTGGGTGAGAGAAAAGTGTAAAGTGAGAAGAAAGGTGAGAGTCAAGGAAATAAGAGATGACAGGTGACGTTGCATTTAAAATCTTGGAGATTGTGGCTATCGGGGTAGCAAGAATACGGAAGGGAGTTCCACAGGCAGGGAGTGCGAGAAAAGAAACTGATGGAGTAGAAGTTGTCGTTACACTTGATTGTTTTCATAGTAAAAGGGCGGGACCTTGTTGCCAGTCTAGTAGCTTGATGAAATTTGCGTAGGTGAGGGGGGCAGCAAAGAGCTAAGCTCGTTGGAGTGGAATCCGTGAAAGTATTTGTAAAAGAGACAGAGGGAAGCCACATCTCGTCGGTGAGAGAGAGTCTGGAGTCGGGCCGCTACGTCAGGATCGACTACATTGCTGATTCTTCTTTGGATTTAGTCAAGAACTCCAAGGTGAACAGCTTGGGCGCCCGACCAGATATGACAGCAGTATTCGATGCACGGGCGGATGGATTCAGAAGAGAACTTCCAGGTCTGACACAAGGACCCGACCTTCTTAGCAGTAGATTTAGCTATTAATTCAATAAACTCTGAATAATAATGTATGCAATTTTCAATTAAGTTTCTTCTCCAGAGGAGCTAAAAATCCTGCCTTACCTCCAATAGTTTTATTTGTATTGTTCAGAAGAACAACTTTAAGGCTGTCTATACTACCAAAGGATGCGCGTTGTGGTGCAATGGATATCGGCTCGGAACGAGAAATCGAGAAACCGAGTTCGAATTCCAGTTGAATTCATTCCATTCACTTACGCGCAAATACCCTTGGGAAAGGTATTAATCCATCTCTTCCCTCCAGTTATGGGTTAAATAACAGGACAGATTGGGTTCTATAGCGTTGGTCGGCAACCAGTCTACCGCAGAAAGCAATGGCAACCTACTGCGGGATAATCTTCTGCCCAGTCAGTCATGTCTCTTTCGAGACATGATCGCCCAAGCGTGTGTCGCGCATGGCACTTAAATGACTGATACTACCAAATTCTTCTAAAACATTAAAAGATCACACCTGTAGTAGGAACTAATTTATAAATCAGGTGTTTTCCAGTTTTAGTTCCTGTCTTTTGTGAAATGGAGTCCTGGGCACCTTTCTTTCTTTTTTTTTTTTTAATTTAAAACCACCATTTTCCCTATAATTTTTTAATTTTTTATATAACAAAGTTTCCTTATTAATCTTGCTATTAAAATCTAAACAGACAAGCTTTAATACCTTCAGTGAGTCATTATTTTTATTTTAGTCTTTTTTCCATTTTTTTTTTTTCCAATTGTATTTAAAATCAAATCCTGCGTTAAAAAGGTCTATGGCCTGTAAATCCAAGAGAAAGGCATTAGCAAGAGATACTTTAGAGGGGAAACATCTAGCCTGTGTTGCGTTTTTCATAAGATATTTTAATAAAACGTTTAAAAAAATATTACTCTAGGAAAAACAATAAACTAAATTATACTGTCGGTTTGTATTTTACTTAAAAGTTTGCAATTAATAACATTTTTTACCTTATTTTTCTTAAATAAAAACAAAATACAAACTGATATAACACTGCAAAGGCAAATAATCACCCACGAAATTTAAATCTGGGTTATTAAAAAATAAAAAGTGAAAACGATTATTTTAGTTTTTTATTTTATCTCCGAAATAGAACTATCGCTTAAAATAGATTAGGACAGGTTTATGATTTATGAATGTTTTTTCTCTGAAAAAAGAATAAACTAAAACTAAAAATAGTTTTTTTGCTCATAATCTGCGATTTCGATAAATCAATATTGGTTTTTTAACTGCACGTAAATAATTTATTTTAAAGTAAAATTTGTAAAGCATGTTATTTCAATGCTGATATGGTGTGTGACCTACCTTTTGGATGTGGCCTACGAAATTAAGTCAATTGTATAATATGTGGCCTATTTTAAAAAGCGTATTATAAGGAAGTATTATAATTTTCTGGTAAGGGTCAGTGTTAGAGGTTAGGGTCTAAGGTTGAGGAAAATAATTAATTTCAGTAATTTTTAATAATTTCAATAAATAACCGAATACTTGTATCTATAAATATTCTATTACTGAGGTAGGACAGATTCAAACAGATTAGGCCATAAACTATCCCAGAATCAAAGAGGTAGGTCACATACTATACCAGAATCAAAGTGGTAGGCCACATACTATACCAAAATCAAAGAGGTAGACCACATACTGTACGAGAATCAAAGAGGTAGGTCACATACTATACCAGAATCAAGGAGGTAGGCCACATATTGTACCAGAAGCAAAGAGGTAGACCATATACTATACCAGAAACAAAGAGGTAGGTAACATACTATACCAGAATCAAAGTGGTAGGCCACATACTATACCAAAATCAAAGAGGTAGACCACATACTGTACGAGAATCAAAGAGGTAGGTCACATACTATACCAGAATCAAGGAGGTAGGCCACGTATTGTACCAGAAGCAAAGAGGTAGACCATATACTATACCAGAATCAAAGAGGTAGGTAACATACTATACCAGAATCAAAGTGGTAGGCCACATACTATACCAAAATCAAAGAGGTAAGCCACGTATTATACCAGCCACATATTATTTTATTTCTTTTAAAATTTATTTGTTTACTATTTTATGTGTTTATCTTCTCTCGTATTTTAAAGAAATATTAAACCTCAGTTTAAAATTGATTTACTTTCTCTTAGGATGGAATAATCCGGCATGGTTACTTATTTCAGTTAACACCGCAACAATTTTCGAGATATTAATGAATTTGGTTTAGTTACATTTCTTCAAATGGAATCGAAATTTTTACCAAAAACATTTTGTGTGTGTTTTTTTTTAATATAATTCCCAAACTATTTAAATTTGTCCAAGAGTCTAGTTTAAAAATTGACCTACCCTAATAATACACACACATACACAAACTTTATTACTTTGAAAACACATGTGCAGGGTGTGATGGGTAAATTTATGTTTTTAATTTCGAGCATGCACTTTTTATTATTATTTTCTAGAGTGCACATTATAGTAGGGTCAGTTGGGTACCGTCTGTGAGAAAAGGAAACTATGATGCAATTCACTCCGTTAGACATTTGAAAACAGCGAGCTGTATTGCTTGTTATTAGCGCCGGAAGACTCAATAGAAAAATTTCAGAGTGTTTGGGTGTCAATCTGGGGCCAGTGCAGAGGATGCTGTGTCTCCCAAAGATGATAGTGAGAATGATGAAAATTATGGCTGCTGGAAAATTATATGTCAGGCAACAGGGTTCTACACCATGCCACACAAGCGGAGAATGGACTACACCACCCCTTACATCTGGCCACCTAACTCCCCAGACTGCAACACCCTTCATTATTATGTGTGGGACGCAGTTGAGCGAGTGACCAACAAAACTCCTTGTAACACAAAAGATGAACTGAAGACAGCATTCACCAACTAAAACAAGGAAACGATACAGAAGAATTGTAGGAGATTCCGAAATCGTCTAGATGCAGTGGTTGGAGCAAATGGAAGTTTTATTGAATAAATTTACTTTTTCATATTTCGAGTTCGAATTCCAATCGAATTCCTTGCATTCACTTACGCGCAAATACCCTTGGGAAAGGTATTAATCCGTCTCTTCCTTCCAGTTATGGGTTAAATAATAGGACAAATTGGGTTCTGTAGCCTTGGTTGGCAACCAGTCTACCGCAGAAAGTAATGTCAACCTATTGTGGGATAATCTTCTGCCCAGTCAGTCATGTCTCTTTCGAGACATGATCGCCCAAGCGTGTATCACGTATGGTATTGACCCTATATTATTTTTAAATATACAGGTGTTGCAAAAGTAAGTATTATACCCATATTACCATTCTTACAATAGTGGTTCAATTATTAATTTAATTATAGATTGATTATTTAAACATATCAATAATAAACATATCAATCCCTCAGATGTTCAAACTGTTCCACCCCGTCATTCGTGCTCTCCTCTTTAACTGCAAAATATTCATTTTTATTATTATTATTATTTATTAAAAAATTAAAATTATAATAAATGTATTATAATAAAATTTATGAAAATAGAAATATCAAAAATGATTTTAATGACTTAAATGATTTTTTTTTAATCATATCACCCCGAGCAAAGCGATAAAGCCACTGATGTGCAGGGGGCTACGTAATAATGAAAAGATTAGAAGAGAGAAAGCCGGAAACCAAATCCTAAATAGGGAACAAGGGATGCGCCTCTACACCTGTTCAATAGACGGGGTGATATGATTAAAAAAAAATCATTTAAGTCATTAAAATCATTTTTGATATTTCTATTTTCATAAATTTTATTATAATACATTTATTATAATTTTAATTTTGTAATAAATAATAATAATAATGAATATTTTGCAGTTAAAGAGGAGAGCACGAATGACGGGGTGGAACAGTTTGAACATCTGAGGGATTGATATGTTTATTATTGATATGTTTAAATAATCAATACAATACCTTTCTTGTGCGCACGTTTTGTTTTTTCATTACTATGTGCGTTGTGGGGCAATGGATATCGTCTCGGAATGAGAAATCGGAGAACCGAATTCGAATTCCAGTCGAATTCGTTGCATTCACTTACGCACAAATACTCTTTAGAAAGGTAGGCATCTCTTCTCCCTTCAGCTATGGGTTGAATAGCAGAAAAGATTTGGTTCTATTGCCTTGGTTGGTAACTAGAAAGTAATTGCAACCAACTGCAGGAAAATTATTGCATGCAAATACCTTTGAAAAACGAATTAATCCTTCTTCCCTAGCTATGGATTAAATAGTTGGACAAAAAAAAAACATGAAAAAATCTTTGTTATTCTAAAACTATTTGTTAATGCAACATTAAGAGAATCACTCTTACAATCCAAAATATGTTTCGACTTTAAATAATTTACAAACTGTTGATAAACCGTAACGAATCAAGCACTGCTCCTTAAAAGTTGATTCTCCTGACAATATATGTACAGGGAGATGCCAAAGTAGGTATCAGTCAGTTAAGTGCCATACGTGAAACACGCTTGGGCGATTATGTCTCGAAAGAGACATGACTGACTGGGCAGAAGATTATCCGGCAGTAGGTTGCCATTTCTTTCTGCGGTAGACTGGTTGCCGACCAACGCTATAGAACCCAATCTGTCCTGTTATTTAACCCATAACTGAAAAGAAGAGACGGATTAATACCTTTCCCAAGGGTTATTTGCGCGTAAGTGAATGCAATGAATTTAACTGGAATTCGAACTCGGCTCCCCGATTTGTCGTTCCGATTCGATATTCACTGCACCACAACGCACATCCAATAGCTGCTCTAGGATTTTATTTAAAACTAGAATTCATTAAAATTATTTTTTTAATTTTTATTTTTCATAATTTTTATTGTAATACATTTACTATGGTTTTAATTTTGTTAATAATAATAATAATAATAAATGTTTTGCAGGTAAAGAAAAGAGCATGAATGACGTGTGGGGTGGGGTAACAGTTTGAACTTTTCAGGTATTTATGTTTATTTTGCATTGTTGGCAATTCAATACGTTTTATGTGCATGTTTCGTTTACTATGTTCCTACTTTTTACTCCCCTCTGTATAAACTCCATAAATTTTACAAGTAAACGAACTGATTATTACAATTAACATGGAATTGGAAAAAACTGAAATCGATCCCAGGAACGCTTCGTCTGCACCAAAATATAGCACCGTCGTGTTTACTGGATGAACCTCAAACCCTGACCAGATAATCATATTTTTTTAAATTTTTTTTTTTCAGAAATGAAAAACAAAATCACTGATATTTTTATCGTCTTTCACAACCAAACTTGGCTATTGTTCCGATTTCAGCTAACGTCCAGTCGTTCTAGTAAAATATAGAACTGCTTACCAATAGTACTAAATAGTCAAATAACATTAATAGTATTAAAATAAACTATATTTGCTGGTTGGTCGTAGTCGGAGAGCGGTTTCTCGTTATCGATTTATCTTCTGCTAAAATTGCTATGGCGTTGTTAATGCATGTATAATATAATTCTTGAGGGCCAATCTTCTTTCATCTTTAGCTTCTTCTTCATGTGGGTGGGCGTTACCTACACTAGGAAGGCAGTCACCAGGAATAATGGGAGCGGCTTGTGATGACTAAATGGACACTTGATGAGGCTGATAACAAAAACACGATTATAAACAGAAAGCCTCTATCCATTTTGAGAACTGTTGTTTGTCACTGTTTTACATAACGATATCTTAAGTAAATTAGACACTATTATATCAATTATGGAGCAGTGTAGCAATCAACCTTTGCGTAGACAGATGAGTAATTTTAACTGAAGCAACCTATTGGCCAAGGAATAATATTCGGTCATATTAACTGTTGTTTTTATGTTGTTTTAGGAATGAACGAAGAGGAAGATAACTGAGAAAGATAATCGTGCAGAAGAAGAAGAAGAGGGAGCAAGGGAAGTGGGGGAAGAAGGGTATATATAATAAATAATGGGAGTCAAAGAAGCTGTGAAAAGTAGAGAAGGAAAGGGCTAAGAAGAGAGACAGAGAGTGGTGGGGAGGAGTTAAAAAGAAAGGAAGGGGAGATTGCTTAATGAGTGTGGGATAAGAAGAAGAAGAAGAAGAAGAAGAAGAAAAGGATGGGGAAAAATAGACGGAAAAGGAAGAGATAAAAAAGGGAGGGATTATGGGAGGAGAACAACAAGGAAAAGAAATAGGAAAGAATAATAGAGAGTGAAAAAAAAAAAAACAGTGAATAATAGTGAGAAATAGAGTGAAAAAATAAAGAGTGAATGACGAGAAAAATCTTTTTAAAAAATGAGAAAGATTAAAGGAGATGACAGAAGAGAAAAAGGACAAGAAAAAGAGAAGAAGAAAAAAAGCAAACGCAGAAGTAATGAAGCGCTCAAATAAACATAGAAATAAAGAAAATGGTAATAACATATAGACAGAAAGAGAGAGAGGAAGAGAGAGATAGAGATAGAATGAGTTAGAAAGTGAAAGAGAATAAGAAAGAGAGACTAGATGAAAAACCGTAGAAGCGAGGTTTTCGTAGTGATCATGTGCTCTTATCTTGAGACGCAAGCAACCGCTACCAATCTCCTCCGACTTCGAAACAGCAGTCAGCAGAAAAAAAAAAAAATGACTCCCAGTCCCGATCGACCCCAACCTCTTCCCGTCCGCACAAAACCCTCCCCGCTGCCTCCGCCGCAACTGAAACAACACGAGGGCTATGAACAACCACAGGAATAATGGATACACACAATCTTCAAATTATATGCCTGCTCAAATAATATAGTTGTTCTTTGCCAAGGCAAAATATTCTCACGTACTTTCAATTACTGAGAGATAGAAACACCAACAGCCTCCACACGCGCGCGCATACACACACACACACACACACACACACACACACATACACACACACCTTTTCTTTTCTTTTTTTAGAGAAGAGAAAAGAAAAAGCCGAATAATGAAAGAAACTAAAGATATTTTAATTGAAATTGATTTCATTCTTTGGATTGAGGAGCTGCCGTTGCAATTAAGCTGATTTCTGTTTCTGGAAACCATAAAAAGAGTAAAAAAAAATAAAAATAAAAATAAAAAAATAAAAAAAAGTCGCTAAATAAAAATAGCAATTTCCGATGGATGCAGATTTCGCAATGTTTTAGGCTGAATATGGGTGCGATGGGTAAATTGTCACCATTATATATTTAAAAAAAAAAAATTCGCGCATGGGCGTTGTTTGTTTTGGATTTTGTCGACAGCACAGTAGGGCCAGTCCGTGAGTAAAAAAAGAGCCTCATGACGCAATTCACACCGCCAGAAATTTAGAAACGGCATGCTGTACTGTTTGGCATTCGCGCCGGAAACTCCAATACGAACATTTCAGAGTGTTTCTTGATGTCAATTTGAGGACAGCGCAGAAAAAGTTGGATGAGTCTAATGGTGATTACGAAGGTGTTTGGAGTGATCACTAGTGATGGCGACATTATGCCTCCATTCATATTCTCACAAAGCCTTAGACTCGACACGGAGGCCTACATCAATTGGCTTGAGGAGATAGTGCTGCCTGGATCAAGAGGATGGCTGCTGGAAAACCCTATGTATGAAAACAAGATTCTGCACCATGCCACAGGAAAACCCAGTCATGGTTATCAGACAATTTCTACGACCTCATCACTCTTTACATATGACCATCTACCCCCCCCCCCAGACTGCAACACCCTTGTGTGGGGCGCATTTGAGCGAGACACCAACACATCTCTTTCTAACACCAAAGATGAACTGAAGGCAAGAAATATGACAACCAGTGGCGATTCTACAGGGGGACAGAAGGGGCCAAGTGCCTCTAGAATTTTTACTAACCCCTCGGTTGTCCCCCTCCACCAACATTTATAAGCTTCAAAAATTTATAAAAATTATTAGTCTGATCAGGATTTGTGCGGATATCGGCTCGGAACGAGAAGTCGGGGAGCCGAGTTCGAATTCCAAGTTGAATTTTTTGCATTCACTTACGCGCAAATAAGGTAGTAATCCGTCTCTTCCCTCCAGTTATGGGTTAAACAACAGGGCAGATTTGGTTCTATAACCTTGGTTGGCAACCAGTTTACCGCAGAAAGTAATGGCAACTTATTGCGGGATAATCTTCTGCCCAGTCGAGACATGATGGCCCAAGTGTGTATCACGTATGACACTTAACTGACTGACTGGTCAGTCTCTGATTTTGATAAGATTTGATCTTCAGCACATTTTTCTCTATGTTTTCTTTTTCAGTTAACTTTTTAAGGAGACATGCAGAGACAGGTTTGAAAGAAAAACAAACAAAATAAATCAACCAGATAGAAACACATGTTATTAGAGAGCGAAAGAAACTTCATTTTCATATTTGAAGGAAGATGTTAATTTGAAATAATGTCCCCAACTTGATATGTAGTTACATAAGCAGTCAGTGATTTATGGCCGAGGGAAATAATCGCTCAGTAATTTAGTGAAGTAACATACTAAAATTCATTCCTAAGGTGTGTATACGATTGTGGTGTAGTATGAAAATGAAGACGCTACTTGAGTTTACCCCCCTCCTCCTCAGAAAAATCTTCAACCCTAAGAGCCCTCACTCTACTTTCAGAGTTCCACAATTGCCACTGGTGAGAGCATTCCCCAATTAAAACAAGGAGACCGTCTGGAAGAGTTGCAAGAAATTCCAAAATTGTCTGGAGTTTGAAACCAGTTGCGATTTTATTAAATAAATTTACTCTTTATTGTTTCAAGATATTTTTGTGTGATTTTGGTAAATATATCTGTTAAAATGGGGTGTCATTTTAATTTTTGCGTCATTTAGACGATAATTCATCCTTCGCATCCTGAATATATATATATATATATATATATATATATATATATATATATATATATATATATATATATAATTCTGTTCACATTTACCTATCTCGGTTTACTAATTTTCTTTCTTTCTTTCTGTATTTCTTTCTGTATTTCTGTATTTCTTTCTCTATCTATCTCTCTCTCTCTCTATATATATATATATGTGTGTGTGTGTGTGTGTGTGTGTGTGTGTGTGTGTGTGTGTGTCTTTTCAATCAAAACATGTAAAAACGTATTAAGAGTCTGTCCCTTTCTGTACATTTTAATATTTTCTCAATGGTTAAATTTTAAATAATAATAATAATAATAGCAACAAAAATGGGGTTGTGGCTCTCCACACCAGAATTGAGGCAAGCAAGAGTTCTGACAAATATATTAGAAATGTATCGGTTTGATGACCTTCAATTCCACAGACAGACGATGTGAATGTGCTGATGTATAAAATTCTAAAATCATTTGGGATACTGAGGTGGATTCTTGAGATCCAATAAATTCTACCAGCCATTGGAAACTGAAATACAAATAATAATAATAATAATAATAATAATAATGGATTGTAACATAGCTACCAAGGTATTAGAAAAACTATTAAAACCTGTAAAACGAAATCGAAAAAATGTGGAAATTGAAAACAAGAACTGTGCCAGTCATTGTAGGTGCGCTTGGAATGATAAAAAAGGAACACAACAACATAATGAAAAAACCTTAGAAATCCCAGCTTAAGAGAAACACAAGAAATTGTCTTGATAAATATAGCCGATACATTAAGAAAAAACTTAATAATAATAATAATAATAATAATAATAATAATAATAATAATGAGAAGAAGAAGAAAAAAGAACAACAAGAACAAGAACAAGAACAAGAAGAAAGACCAGCAGATCTGAAAGGAAGTGCAAAGGCTGATAAATATCCCAACGTTTCCTGGGTTGGAGCATTGTTGCTACTTATTGTCACTCAACACTCTTTCTTAGCCATGTGTTACTTCTATCGTAAACAAATAATAATAATAATAATAATAATAATAATAATAATAATCATAAAACCAGAAAGAAAAAACTTGCCTAATAGCTGATATGGCTTGTCCAGCGAATTGTAACATAGCAACCAAGGAATTCGAAAAAATATCAAAATATAAAGACCTGTAAATTGAAATAGAAAAAATGTGGAAATTGAAAACAAGAATCGTGCCAGTGATAGTAGGTGCACTCGGAATGATACAAAAAGAAACAAAACAACACATTGAAAGAATCTCTGGAAACCCAAGCTTAAGAGATATACAAAAAATTGTTTTGTTAAGTAAAGCCCACACACTAAGAAGAACTTTGTTTATGTAACGCAAGGGATAATAGGGGAGATAGAAAAAATATGAAATGGAGCCATAACAACGCTCCACGTCTTGCCTTAGGTCTTCCCGCAGACTTGGTAGGTAGTGCGACCATAGCAGAAATGGAAATATGATGAAAAATGACAACATAATAATAATAATAATAATAATAATAATAATAATAATAATAATAATAATTGTCGATTACTATAGCAATGGTTAATGGGGAAAATTCTCCTTTTTTATCTAAATGTTAATATTTAGTGATAGTGGTTAAATAGTGGGTGAGAGTTGACTCTCTAGACTTGTCTCACAAGCAGTCTAAAAGAAAGTAAACTCGCAATTCAAAACCGTGAAGATAACGGGAAACCACTCCACTATCTTTCCCAAGAATGCGGGGTAATTCACAGATAATAAAGAAAAAGGATTTATGGAAAGATGATCGCCTATATCCTGAAGAAAGATGAGATTTGCAATTCACAGATGAGAAAGAAAAGGAATCTAGGAAAAGCCATGATCGCATATGTCCTGACATTTGCAATTCACAAATAACAACGAAAAGGAAGCTGTCGAGAGACACGATCGTCTATGTCTTGTAGAGACACAACATAAAGATAAAATGAGGCTGATATCACAGTCGAGTATAATTATTTGTAAAATACTTTGATGATTAAATGGCAACTGTTTTTTTCCTAGTCTTTTAATGGAATTTTTTTATGTTATAACTTTTACAAAAAAAAAAAAACTGTTTGCAAAGCTATTTTTATTTTAACTTTTTTTTTAGTTTTAAATTTTGTAAAGCAAATAATTATAACATATTCTTAAATTATAAAATAAAACACTAGTTGTAGGTTCTACGATATTAATCATCAGAATGTCTATTAAATATTCCGTTGAGCGGATATAATATTGTTATTTGTAGTCCACATGCAGTAGTAGTAATTCGTAAACGTAAGTAGAGATGTTGCTAGAATGTTGAAACTTTGAATCGTGAATCAAGACAGAGAATAAATTACTAAGAATAATTAAATCCTGATTTAATTTTTATTGATAAAAACTAAGGTCTTTTCAATGTTTTATAATTTTACAGTGATGCTTTAGAGAAATGCCAATACATTTCACAAACTTTGAAACCGGAAAATTATATTAAATGGATTTCGTTGGTCAACATCTAAACAAAATATGATCGCTGAAAATATTTTTTAAAATTAGGTGATTTCCACTAAACAAGATATAACATAAAGTTAAGATTTAATATAAAATTTAAATTCAATATAAAATTAAAAAATATGACCCCTACAATATATATATATATATATATATATATATATATATATATATATATTGTCATCCGCAGACAGATCTGTTTCGCCGTATCACAGCTCATCAGTACGGTAAGACTCCGATTGCTTTTTTACCCAGGATTGAAACCCGACCGAAATGGCGTCAGTCGGCGACTCTCTCTCTCTCTCTCTCTCTCTCTCTATATATATATATATATATATATATATATATATATATAGTGAGTAGAGAAGAAGCTTGAATGTTGTCTCAACATATCAGATAGATAATCAGGGCTGCATATTCTGAGGGATCTAAGGAAAATCCTATAATTAGTTCAGATTTTATTCTTTGGTTGTGGTGAGAGTAGAAATTAATAAGGTCGTTTTATTCACACTTCTCCAGCACACACACCATTTCATCCTCAACGCCGTTAATATATATATATATATATATATATATATATATATATATATATATATATATATATATTGGTTGTATATTTTCATTTAAGAATATTTCATTGAATAATATAAACATAGTTTTGCTATTTTTATTATAATTCTTTCTAGTGCACTAATAATTTTCTTGATATTAAAGATGAAATTCATCAAGGAAGGTGCTGTAGGTTTACCTTTACAAATAATATAATGCTTAAAAATAAAAATTATTTTTATTGTTGTTGTTGTTGTTGTTGTTCTTCTTCTTATTATTATTATTATTATTAATAATAATAATAATAATAATAATAATAATAATAATAACCTCGGTGCTTTCTATCTTCTCCGGGATCATTCTCAGGAATTTTATCTTAACATCATGAAACTGATTATAGAACTAGAAAGGATGATAAAATGAAAATGGACATAATATATCGATATTATTCCTTGAAACGTACATATATATATATATATATATATATATATATATATATATATATATAGGTATTGGCAAATTTTAATAAAATAATCAGCAATAAAGATTACCAATATACATTGCTTATGTCACAAACGTTTCTCATTATTGTTCTACATATTGTTTTTGTTCTTCTCCTCATGAATGAGAAGGTCTTTACAGTTATAGCACTTCGACATAGTTCAGATTATTAATATGTCATTTTTCATTATAATTCGATTTCTGCTATGATTGCACTACATACCAAGTCTGCAGGAAGACCTAAGGCAGGTTGTGATGTGTTGTTATGGCTCCATTTCATGTTTTTTCATATCTCCCTAACAACACTAGTGTTACAGAGACAAAGTTCTTCTTAGTGTGTGGGCTGTACTTAATAAGACAATGTTTGTAGATCTCTTAAGCTGGGATTTCCAGGGAGTCTTTCAATGTGTTGTTTTGATCCATTTTTTTAATCATTCCAAGTGCACCCCCTATCACTGGTACGATACTTGTTTTCAATTTCCACATTATTATTATTATTATTATTATTATTATTATTATTTCCTTTGATTTCTGGTATATTCCTATTTCCTTCCGAGTCCCAACCAGAGACCTAAGTTCAAAAATGACATCATCACAGTTTCCACTGAGCCTTTTTAAGGGAAAACATACTTTACTTCCATAAAGCTTTTCATAAAGTGTGAGCTGTACTCGCGGGAACACTTTTTGTATTTCTGTAAGGCGTGGGCTACCAGGCATACCTTCAATAAATTTATCGGAAACATTTCCAATCATTCCGTGGGTTCCAAATATAATTGAAATTATTGATATCTTTATATGACATATTGTTTTAGATTTTCAATTCAAGATCCTTGCATGTTCATAGTTTTTAAATATATTATTATTATTATTATTATTATTATTATTATTATTAATAATAATAATAATAATAAGAAGAAGAAGAACAACAATAAAAATAATTTTTATTTTTAAGCATTATATTATTTGTAAAGGTAAACGGTGCTTTAAAAGTGTAAGCGACAAAGGCAAAAATTTTTCACCTCACTACATTATTCACAAATAAATTTCTATTGTATAATAATTTCTTTCCGGGTCCCA
This sequence comes from Ascarosepion bandense, assembly GCA_037127315.1. Taxonomy (NCBI): domain Eukaryota; kingdom Metazoa; phylum Mollusca; class Cephalopoda; order Sepiida; family Sepiidae; genus Ascarosepion; species Ascarosepion bandense. Next base: position 1,535,615 of record JBBBDQ010000152.1, read on the forward strand.
ACCAGAGACCTAAGATTAGAAATGGCTTCATGGCATTTTTTACTTAGCACATTTGGAACAAAAATACAAAAACAAAAAACTGAAGAACCCACGTATTTTACACAGATAAGCCATCTATAATGCATGAGCTGTACGTGTGAGTATAATCTTTTGTATTTCGTTAAGGCATTGGACTACCAGGAATCCCTTCAATGAGGGTAACGTAACCTTCCCCAATCTGAGGGCTCGAACTACAAGTGAAATTATTGATGTTTTATTATTATTATTATCTCGTTTATTTCTTGTTTTTTTTGTTTGTTTTTTTTTTGTACGGTTTATGTTTTCGATCGGAGGTTTTTCATTATAGGTGCACTCAATCAACTCATTATTTATTAATTATTGTTGCTGTTGTTGTTACATTCTCGTAAATTGTAAATGTTTGTTGCTTTCCTTTGACGCCCACCCATTAAAAGAAAACGTAATAAAAATATTTGTAGTTTCCATGAGAATAAAATTGAACACGATTATTATCTTCATATTTGTGTCATATTAAAATTCCTGTTGCTGACGTGTTTGCTTTAAAAAGAAAGCAAGCATGTTTTTTTGGCTTTTCCTCTCTCTCTCTTTCTCCCTCTCTCTTTCTCTTTCACCATATATATATATATATATATATATATATATATATATATATAGGGTGTTCCATTAAGACGGATTGATAGACTAAACTATCGCCTGGTTCACACTCCACCCACGTCTATTGAACAGGTGAAGAGGCTCATCCCTTGTTCCCTGTTTAGGATGTGGTTTCCGGCTTTCTCTTTTCCAATCTTTTCACTCTTTTCTTTTTTTTTCAATTGGAGTAGATAGACTAAACTATCGCCCGGTTCACATTCCACCCACGTCTATTGAACAGGTGAAGAGGCTCATCCATTGTTCCCTGTTTAGGATGTTGTTTCCGGCTTTCTCTTTTCCAATCTTTTTACTCTTACGTAGCCCCCTGCGCTTCAGTAGCGTTACCGCCTTGCTCGGGGTGATATGATTAAAAAAAAATGTTATCAGTAAATAAAACAGTGTTATTGGTGACAGTTTCTTGATTCAATATTGGAACATTTTATATGAGTAATGGCAGTTATGTGTGAAAATAATATTGCCAAAATGTCCGCCAAGACTGGCCGTACACCTCTATTCGATGGTCAAAATTTTGATGGCGTCTCTGCATAGTTTTTCCGCGATCTCACTCTCACCAATATGCTTCATTATCTCATTCTTCAGCTATTGAATTATTGTTGGCTTGTTGGCATGGAATATTACTTTTTGAGATGAACCCGAAGGAAGAAATCTAAGTCGTCAAGTCGAACGATCGTGCTGGTTAATTGACATCATTATTTCGAGAAATGATTTGACCTGGGAATTTCACTTTCAATAAAGCCAAATGCATTTCTATTTGGACGTCTATTTTCGTAATAGGCAAATTGAAATAGCGAAAGAAAATCTTGACACATTATACAAGAACAAACATGACCTCTACAACAAACTGAAAGATATAACTACCTCAAACCAACTAGAAGAAATAATACTCAGACTATCCAAAATCACCGCAAAATCTGAAGCTGAACACCGCGCTAAAATTGTCAAAAAACTTAATTCACTATACAATGGCACGATCACTCTTCCCAAAAAATTCGATAAATTCATAAATCTTTCCAACCACCAACTAACTAAGCACCAAGAAGAATTACTCAACCTTGGACCTAACTGCCATATATACCGTAAGTATAACCAGCTTACTAAAAAAAATGAAATAGAAACGCTCTATCAAAGCATCACTAAATTACAAGATGAAAACTTATAACCGTTAAACCCGAACTGAAAGATCTACTTAAGGCTGAGGCAATCAAAGATCGCCATGATAAAAGCAGAAGCTCCTCAAAAATTCTATCGAAACAACTAAAAAGTGCCGCGCACGAACTACGCAACCACCTTCACATAATTGTAAAAAAAGCTGACAAGGCTAACATCTTTGTTGTACTTAACAAATCAGATTACAACACAAAACTCAACCACATACTCCATGACCACACAAAATTTAAAAAAATTAACAAAAACCCGACACACCAACTAAAATCTAAACTTAATAAACTCATTAGTGCCAACAACGCTGATCAGAATTCCTTAAAACTCCCTAAAATTATTGGTGACTATAAACCTGGTTACATATACGGAACCATAAAAACTCATAAACCTAACTATCCTCTCCGCCCTATCATATCCCAAATTCCTACTCCTGTATACCAGTTAACTAATAGCTTAAATGTTCTATGTTTACTGTGTGTTATTATTTACTCTTTGATAATGGCTTATGTGAGCCGAAAGCTTAGACCTGATAAAAAATTCAACAAATACTGTGATTTTTTGTTGTCTTTTAACGACATCACCATCAAGTATATCAGACGGTATGAACGGATCCTACACAAAATTAATAGACAAAACTTGTCTATATTATTCAATGAAACCTGCATTAATATATATATATATATATATATATATATATATATATATATATATATACATATATATATATATATATATTAAAAAAGCATTAATTCACAGATGTTGAATGGCCATTTCGATATGAAGATCCCCACGGGGGACGACACATCACCTCAGCAACAGAAAAAACCTCTGAGGTGATGTGTCGTCCCCCGTGGGGATCTTCATATCGAAATGGCCATTCAACATCTTTGAATTAATCCTTTTTTAATATATATTTGCTCTGTAATATTTTATTACATGGAGCTCTCTTCCTGTATCATTTTTCAATATTAAAATAAATTTTTAATATTAATTAGGATCGGGTTTTTTGGAATTTACCTTCCTGCTTTTTTCCCTTGGATTGAAGTATCTGAATTAAAATATATATATATATATATATATATATATATATATATATATATATCACGTATGGCATTTAACTGACTCATTTGATATTCATTGCTTCTCAACTCTCTAAAATACAAAATTCATACTTTGTAGTGTTACCAGAATATTTTGGCCTCTAGAATTTGGTCAATCAAATGTGGCTTATATTGATAAAACCCAGTTCTTGACAATGACTTTGATAGTGGAAAGTACTTGAAAATAGCAGAGATAAAAAAACAAAAAAAAAAAACACAAACTTTGGATAATTTATTCATAACTTTAATCTCAATTTGTAAAATGGAAGTTTTAATAAAAGAATTGAATAGACAGATCTTGTTGAAAATTTAATGTAACTTATTTGGATGAATTCTTGCTGCTTTAAGTACACCAGTACGTAAATGTAGAGAGAAATAAACAGTTTCTCGAATGTTTACATTTGCTTTGAAGTTATTCCTCAAGGAATTAAAAAAATGATCTCATGTCATTCCTTATATATGGGAGTCATAGGTTCAAATCCTGCTGGAACTTTATTGATGTACGTACATCACACCCACAAGTTATGTTCAATACTTCAACTAATAAAATATATTATATTTGACAATGCAATGTGAAGATTGCCCCGCAGTACTGACTGTGTTTTATTCTCGTCTTTTGTTTATTTTTACTGAATTTTTATAGGGGAGAGAGAGAGGGGGAGTATAGAATTATGTAAAAAAACAAAAAGACAGCTAACAAATTAGTGGAGAGAGAAGTCAATACAAAAACAATAGTATTAGCCCTCTAATCATTAATATTCAAATACTGAAAATGTATATAAAGATTTCTGAATTAAGTAGCATTTGTTGATTCAATCAGTTAAGTGTCATACGTGATACACGCTTGGGCTATCATGTCTCGAAAGTGACATGACTGACTGGGCAGAAGATTATCCCGCAGTAGGTTCCCATTGCTTTCTGCGGTAGACTGGTTGCCGACCAAGGCTATAGAACCCAATCTGTCCTGCTATTTAACCCATAACTGGATGGAAGAGACGGATTAATACCTTTCCCAAGGGTATTTGCGCGTAAGTGAATACAATGGATTCAACTGGAATTCGAACTCGGCTCCCCGTTCCGAGCCGATATCCACTGTACCACAACGCACATCCATTTGTTGATTATTTTTCATTAATATTTGCAGACATAAGGCAATTTTTCAGAAAATTCTTTTGTAAATTAATATTTTAGAACTGGAGTCTATCAATATTATGATTTTTTTTTTTTTTTACAGAATATTTCCAACATACACAGTGCTAGTTGAATGTTTTGCTAACTTTTGGCTTCTAATGGCTTTCTTAAACAAATACTTTTGAGAAGGATAGGAATACACTCTTCACTAACTTGCTAGATATCTTGAAGTGGGTGGGGGCTATTCAATGGTATGCTACACTTACTCACCTATCTCATTTTACTGTTCCAGTCTATGTGAAACTAACCAAACGTATAGGTAATGGGAGGCATAAAATGGAACAAAATGTATAACAGAGCTTTTATATATATATATATATATATATATATATATATATATATATATATTTTAATCATATCACCCCAAGCAAGGCGGTAACGCCACTGATGTGCAGGGGGCTACATAAGAGTGAGAAGATTAGAAAAGAGAAAAACAGGAAACCGCATCCCAAACAGGAAACAAGGGATGAGCCTCTTCACCTGTTCAATAGATGTGGGTGGAGTGTGAACCGGGCGATAGTTATATATATATATATATATATATATATATATATATATATATATATATATACACAAGATTTTTTTTTTTAATTTCCTCATGGAGTGGTTTCAAAAGATGTGTTAAATGCTTGATGAAACAAAAGTCAACTTGACAAATAAACAGACAGATTAAGCTGTTTCGATTCCATGAACTTTTTTTGCTAGCATCTTACGGATATGCATGTGTGCAGTTTAAATTTTTTATTATCAACCAATTCCTTGAAAAACAAAAACAAAACAAAAAAAACAACTGCCAAAATTTTGTATTTTAATGCACTGACCATATCTTTTAATTAGTCTTTAGCTACTGGTGTGGTTGCACAAACTCACAGAACATATTTAAAGTAAGACAGGAATGCAGTGTATAACCAACCTAACAAGATTGTTTAAATGACTATATAAAATCCATAGCTAAAACCGATGCTAAGAAGGTCGGTTCTCTGTGCAGGGACAGGAAGGTTTTTACTGTCTGAAACAATCCTGCACATATACAAATCTACCATCCACCTGTGTATTGAATAATGCTGCCATATCTGGTCGGGTGCTCCTGCTATCCACCTAGCTGTCCTCTACCGAATCCAACGGAGAATCTGGAATGTGATCGATCCCAACTTGGCAGCTCGGATACAGTCGCCTTTTCACCGGCGCAATGCGGCTTCCCTGTGTCTCTTCTACAAATATTTTCACAGCTTCTGCTCCAATGAACTTAGCTCACTGGTGCCCCCTGTATATGAATTTACTCGAACCACAAGATTAGCAACAAGGTCCCACCCTTTTACAGTGAAACAAATAAATTGTAAAAGCAAATTCTACTCCAGCATCTTCTTTTCTCGCACTTCCCTTTTGTGGAATTCCCTTCTGCTTACTTGCTTTCTTGACAGCTACAATCTTCAAGAATTCAAATGTAAAGTCAATAGTCATCTCCTGTCTCACTAGCTTGCATCCTCTCTCTCATCCTTCTTTCTCCGTCCACTCCACTCTCATCCTTCTCTTACCCTCTTCCTGACACTCCCTGTAACCTGTCACTTTCTCATAACATTCCTCCTATGCAACTCCCTGCACAACAGTGTGAGTAAAATGCCTTGCTTGTGGTGACACGATTAATATATATATATATATATATATATGGTTTTTCCTCTCTCTCTCTCTCTCTCTCTCTCTCTGCTTATATATATATATATATATATATATATATATATATATATATATATAAGCAGATGTATATATATATTCTTCCAATAGCTTGGACCGATTTTAAATGTGAATTAAGTTTAAGCGTCTAACGATTTTTTAAATATATATATATATATATATATATATATATATATATATATATATATAAAGTAGACTAATTAGTAGACTAATATATATATAAGTAGACTATATTTTTATATATATATATAAAGTAGACTAATTTTTCTCCAGTTTCTGAAAGGATTTTTCTTTTGCTGAGGTGATGTGTTGTCCCCCGTGGGGATCTTCATATCGAAATGGCCATTCAACATCTTTGAATTAATCCTTTTTTAATATATATATATATATATATATATATATATATATATTTCTGCCTGCCTTTTCCTCTTTCTTTCTTTCTGTTCATATATATATATATATATATATATGTACATTATTACCTCTTTCACCAATATATATATATATATATATATATATGCATATGTATATATATATATATATGTGTGTGTGTGTGTGTGTGTGTGTGTATGTGTGTGTGTGTGTGTGTGTCAGTGGTGGGTGTCTGTGCGTACGTGTCGTTAAAAACGACCGACAAGGAAGATTTTCTCAATTTGTGATCGAATTTTTGCTGGAGATGAGGAATGTAAAACTGTTCAATAATTCTATCCTTGAAATTGACCAGTGATGTGGCTGAAAATATTTAGAAAGAAAAAAATTATGGTATATTTTTACATTGCTTATCTGCAGCAAAAAAGCAAACATCTAAGAATACTGGAAAAATTAAATCAAAAATAAATAAAATCTTCCCTGTCGGTTGTATTTAATGAAACATTTTTAAAAGAAAGATTGCTCTCCAAATATACATTAATATATATTCCCCTCTCTCTCTCCTTATATATATATATATAATGTGTTAAAACTGATGCTGTCTATAAAAACACGGATACACTGCAACTTGGATTTATTTTAAGCAATGATGTTCAGTAGATAGACTAAACTATCGCCCGGTTCACACTCCACCCACGTCT